>CM029493.1:13516733-13974991 GCA_017140395.1 Eucalyptus lansdowneana | reverse complement strand
CCATTTTAATGGTTTAGAACCCTAAAAAATGGGTTTCGGATCGGAGTGTTATATTGCCCCAGAATCCGACCGCGCGCTCCGCTCCACAAAAAAGAGAGAGAGAGAAGGACAGGACAGAGAGAAGGACAGAGAAGAGGACGGACCCAATTAGGTTTACGGGCGAAAGGCGAGAGCTTTTCAGCGATCGCGAGAGAGCCGAGGGCCTCGGAAGGGTCGAGGGACTTACGAGGTGCCGCCGGGGCTCCTGTTGTTGTTTAGTTTGGGTTGCTTGCTGGCGATCGGGGAACTGCGCGGGAGAGGGGTGAAGCGAGGCAGGGGATCGCCCGATTTCTAGGGTTTACGCCATTGACGCTCGAGAGAAAGAGAGAGAGAGAGGGAGGGAGGGAGGAATCCGTGGGAGGCGCGTAACGGAGCGCGGAGGAGATAGCGCGAACTTTTCACCTCATTTTTCGCCCTCTTTTTGTCGACAGAAGTAAAATTAGTGAAAATAAGAAAAAATTGGCCGACTTTTCTTTTTTTTTTTTTTATGTTTACCTGGTTGAATTTTTGACAGAAAAAAATTGAAGATCTTTTTTCCATGAAAATAAGAAGTTGGAAATTTTTCGTTTCTCCTTAATTCTGGATTTTCCCATGAAAATAACAAGTTGGAGTGATTTTTACGATGATCTTTTTTGTTTAATCAAGATGTCACATTTCATGCGTTTTGATTTGTTCCTTTTTTGAAATTTGAGACTTTTGATAAATTCTTGGTCAAAATTTGAAAGCTGCCTTAAATTTCTAACAAGAAAACAAAAATAATTTACTCTTATTGGGACAAAATGGAAAATTTGCCTTAGTCGATAATGGTTTTGCTTTGAATTGAGGTGTGAATTCCGCTTATAATCAATTGATTTCATCTTGCCAAAAACATATCATTATAATAATTAGAGAGTCAATTGTTGAGTTGATAAGGGTATTGACTTTAGTAAAATAATTAAGAGCAGGAATTAAACTTGTATCATTCTAATAATGCAAAGCATCACGTAAGAAATTTAATGGTGCTGATTTTTTTAAATTTTCTATATTTAACACCGATTTCAATCCATGCTTATTTATTGAATATCTAAAAGATGATGAACAGCTTAGAAACAATGGTCCAATCCAATCAATTCCAAAATGAGATTAGACGGTTAACGAAATTTGAGATACAAGCAACATAATGGTCCCTCTTTTTCTTTAAAGAAAAGGCAAAATATTTGTAAAAAATAATACTTCAAGCAATATAAATAATATTTTTTTAAATATATATTTTTCTAGATATTCAATTTTTTCGTGAAAAAAACGGAGCTGAGATTTAATGCATTTGAGTTATTAAAATTTGAATTAAATTACCAGATTATATGCATATATTCCTTCAAACTAGGGATCCTCCCGAAATCACACCGAGCAAACCAAATTATATGCCTACCGTCGTCGTTCAAGATTTCGCGTCTCCTTCTTCTCCGGTGGCGAGTTTCTCACTTCACTCGCCATCCGCATCATCAAGAACCGCAAGCTGATCCTCGCGCCATCGCCATGGACGTCTCCATCTCCTCCCCTCTTTCCCCTGCGAATTCGGAGTAGCGTCCCTTCCGCAGCGTCGGGTCGGCTCCAGATTCTTCCGGGCTTCAAGTTCTCGAAGAACCCGAGCAAAAGGTGAGTTTCGGGAAGAGGCTGCGAGATGGGGATGAGGGTTCTTGCTGCGTTGAAGTGTGCTTACAGAAACTACGGCAGCAGCAAGACCCGGCGGCGCCCCTAGGAAACCCGCTCCGGGCAAGGAGCCGCGCGAGGCCGGGTGCAAGAAGGGCCGCCCGAAAGGCGCCAGGGCCGCCAGGACCTCCACCAGGACCCGCCATTTGCAGTGGACCGATGAGCAGACCCGAATCATATCGGCGGTTTCCGGCGGCCGGTCCATCTTCGCCACCGGGCCGGCCGGCACGGGGAAGACCGCCCTGCTCAAGCATATCATCAAGCTGTTGAAGGACTCGCTGGGCCGGTCCAGGGTTTTCGTGACTGCGTCCACCGGGGTCGCCGCCTGCGCGCTCCGCGGGCAGACCCTGCACTCCTTCGCGGGCATCAGGAACCCCGGCCGCAGAGCTTCGGCTTTGGACATTTACATGGACAAGAAGGCGTGCAAGAGGTGGAAGAAGGTCGGGCCCTGTTTATAGATGAGGTCAGTATGGTGGACGGTGAGCTGTTCGATGATCTTGAAAGTATTGCTAGAGAGGTGCGGGAACGGACGAGACTTGGGGAGGGATTCAGCTCATCGTGACCGGGGACTCTTGCAGCTGCCACCGATACCAAGAAATGGGGATTGCGTGTCAAGGAAACGATTTGCATCTCGAAGCCGACTGTTGGCAATCGGAGCTTGACTTGCAGATTGAGCTTACCAAAATATTCAGGCAATCCGGATGCAGAAAGGTCAATGTTAAGGTGCTTCAGGGCATAAGGAAAGGCCAGATCAGTCCTGACGACTGGGAATTCCTAGAAGAATCTTGCGCATCCGATGAGCCAGATCCTTCCGTTGTTCCGGCTATATCCACGGAACGAGGATGTCAATGAGGTGAACAATTCCAGAATTGAAGAGCTGGCAGCAGAGGGCTATTTCTTTACAGCAGTCGATAGCGGCAGTGATCCTTGGAAGAGGCAAGTCCAGCGGGGCATGGCACCGATGAGATCTTTTCTCTGCAAAGGCGCCAGGGTGATGCTGATAAAGAACAAGAACACTTGGGCTTAGAACGGTGCTGTCGGTACAGTACTTGAATTTGTGAAGCCGCAGGATAGGGATGTCTCCGAACTATGTTCTGAGGGTGTCTTGCCAGTGGTGAAGTTCGATTCTGGCAGGACATTGGTTATCAGCCGGGAGACGTGGTACGTGGTGGACGGAGATTCCGTGGTTGCTCAGAGGAAGCAGATTCCCTCATACTGGCTTGGGCTCTAAGCATCCACAAGTGCCAGGGCATGAGCCTCGACAGTCTCCATACTGATCTAACCAGGAGTTTTGGGTACGGGATGGTTTACGTCGCTCTGTCCCGAGTGAGGAGATTGAGCGGGCTCCATTTATCCGGCTTCGATCCCACCATCATCAAGGCGCACCCCAAAGCGCTGGAGTTCTATGAACGTCTAGCTCATCAGCACGACAAAGGAGCGAGGATGACGGCTCAAGCGAGGAAGAGCATGGTTGCAGTGACTTGGTTGATCACTCTTCCTGAGTTTCTATAGTCCGGACAGAGGAGAAAACTGGTTACTTCCTTCCACATCTCAAGTGGAACGCATCTCTCCGAGGATTTTCTAGTCCTGGAAAGTGCTTGTTACAGTCCAGTTGAATTGGACTAGCGTGGATGAATGATGGAAGCATTTCTGGTCCTGGAAAGTACTAGGTAAAGTCGGATGATTTGTGCTTCCTTCAGGTGCGGAAGGGGAGAATAGGGAACCGAACTCTGAGCTGGAGAGTGCAAAACTTGTAGTTTGATTTCGATTGATACAAGGATTTCAATTAATTCTTTTCGCATTTGATTGTGCCGAGGATCGGCTTTAGGTTCCTTCCTAGTTCCTATAGATTGTGTTCTTGTCCATTTATTTCAGACAACGCATAAGGTGCATCTTCATATGGTGCACATCCCTGGTATGCTGCAGGGAGTCCCTGGTGCAGTGAAGTGAGGAACCAACTTGAGAATGATACTACCATTTGCCTCTCTGCGAAGGAGAGAACATCTTGATTTAATCCTCAGTTCTTCTACTTGGATGGTTCGATAGACTAACTGGGATGGTTCAACTGAGCACATTCTGCACCATGCTTTGCGATCCAAATGTATCACAAGTCCAAGTCGAAATCCAAATTGAGGCTTTATTAGATCAACTTGATTCAAGCTCAAGCCAATCATCGAGCCTCGACCTCTAAAGTCTAGTTTATGTGATAAACTGCCTCGACTTGACTTGATCCGATTATTCTGAACTAGGAAAAAAGTCAATGATACACAACAACGGTTTATCGATCTTAACATGAACTCCCCGTCAGGTTCGGATTGTACACACCTCTAACGGTCAGCCTCTTGTTGATGACCGATCAGTGTATTACAGAGCCAATTACGAAACAGAATGAGCACGATTAAGATAGTTCCATGACAAAAGCAAAAAAAAAAAGATGAGAACTCTGCTTCCAATCCACAATTGAAATCCAACTCAGTCAAATGCCCAAGGACCGACATCGGGAATTACTCGCTCTCTTTGCACTTCATCACGGCAAAGTCAATCCAAAGTTAGTCCAAGCCCATATTCAATTTCGGTGGACGTATCTTGCAACACAATGCCTTTTGTGAATGGAGGCAGGCCTCAACTCACTGAAAGCAGCTTATAGAGAACAACGTAGAAATAGCTGAAAATCATTTTCTTCATGACTATACAGAGAAGGCAGGTACTGGCCCGTAAAATCTGTACCATGTCTTGGCACACATGTCGAAAAGCATATGATGATGGGGCGTTAAATTCAAATCATCAAGATGCAGAACAGCATTGATGGAATGATAAGGGAAACAGAGTGCTGCATGCATGACAAGATCTGCCAAAAAGATTGCTCGTCCAGCAGGACCGGCACCAAAGCTGTGAGAAATGGAGTGATCGATATTTTCACATTGTTGAGTAGCGAGAAGATCGAGTGCTTGGATTTAGGCGATCCTCTTGAAAATTTCCCGAAAGTTCTGGAAACATTTGAAGGGACTCACCTGCAATTCAGTTTTCAAAACATGAGTTTAAGAATATATTCAAATTTCGGATGAGACAGGAGAATGATTCTGTAGAATGACATCAGGAAATACAATGTCTAGATTAAGTGCAGTGTAAAAGTTCATAGGAATTTAATTGGCGAACTGTGCAGCTGAGAAAGAAGTGCTTCAGAATAACCTCTCCATGGCAGGCCAATCCCATCTAGAGACTATTTCTTAGAACTTTATCTTTGAGCCAGATTCTGAGGCCAAATTAAGAAAGAAAACATTTCTGGTTGTGTGGTCCTCCCAGGCACCATACTAACCATGTACTATCTATCATCAAGTATTATTGACCAATCCAATCCAGGTAACCACTGGTAGCACCTTGCAGCGTCACCAACGATAACCTATTCTTAGGGGATTAGACATCCTAAAATAACATTGAAGAGAATTAAATATATAGTAGCAACCCTACTACAACTACAATCATAGATATCTCTTTCATAGCCTCCAGCTTGCCATCTCCAATTGTAGGTCCCAGAATGACTAAAACACTGAGCCTACTCGTTCCCAACCAGCCTCATGAGATCAATTGACTAGACATATAATTCCCACTCTTCCTATTCAAGGACTTTCTGCTATGGCGAGAGTTGCTCCATCATCTTCTTAACAGGCCTTTTAAGTTCCAGAACTTGAACACATAAAGGTTGCAACCCATTGAACAAGAAATGATGATCCCAACCTCCCCAAGAAAAGCAAGTAAAAGCCTGGTCTAAGAGAAACAGAAAGTCACATAACATGATTCTGGATCATGCTTCAGCATGGTCCATTTGAGCAGGAAACACGATTTATAAGAACCAAAAGCACTCAACCAATTAATCATCTATAGCCTTCAAAAGACATGAACTGATTTGGAATGAGCTTTTTACGAATACACAATATGTAAATGCAAGCATCTTTGAAGTTTGTGGATAAACAAAAGGTTAGCCTTTCTAGTTCTAGAACAGAGAGAGAGAGAGAGAGAGAGAGAGAGAGAGAGAGAGAGAGACCTTCCATATATTGGAACGATTAAGCTGGACATAAATTTGATCCAATCTCTTAATTATTTGGCTGAATGTTGGCCTCTTCAATGGCTCTTCATTCCAGCATTCTTCAATTAAACTTCCAAACATATGTAACCAGGGAATTCGTTAGAATACAGTTTGATCAACGTAGCTTAAGTATGCAATAAGATTTGATTTGTGATGAAAAGCTGCGCCTATGCAAAATTACAAAAGTAGAGATGGAGTGGGACCAAAATCAATAAGACAACTTAGATCTCTGTTCTGAACATTTTTCACTCAAGCCACCACAATGTGGACAAGAGAACCACATTGACATGGCCAAAATCCATCCATATAATCTGACAGAAAAATGGAACAAATAATTGATATATCTATCTAAATACATACTGCACATCAAGTCCTTGGTCACATTTTATATATTGGACACTACATAAGTCTACTACTGGGATCCTAACAAAAAAATAACCAGCTTAAGACAAGAGCAAGCATAAAAGGAAAAAGTTTCATTATGTAAAAATATTCCATGTATATGGACAGCTGCCATCGCCTGCAACATTCAGACAAGAACATTAATCGTTTGGGTCAAATATGAGAGGTTGCACGCTGACTTACTCTTTCAAACCATGAGCATAATGCTTTGCTGGAGCTTTAAAAGGTGGACGCTCATTTGAGACATAACATTTAGGAACCTCATATTCTGTTTTTTGAAGGAACGGCACAGAACCTTCAATCATCTGAAACGCAATATTAAGTAGATCAATTACAATCAGCTCAAGATCTGCCCATATCTTGCTCAAAGCATCTATCTAAATCATCCAACTAGTTTCAATTTGAAAGACTGAGTGGTCTTTTGATATGATTTGGAAACAAAATATCGAGCATATCTTTATTTGATAGGTAGATTCCATCTTGTCTATTTCAATTAGATCAGCCAACTCAGCCATACCAAGCAAAGAACGAACAGGAAGAGAGTGAACAAAAATGTAGAGAATCTCCTAAACCAGAATCTTGAATCACAGATAAGAAAAGAGTTCAGGGGACTGAGTGCTTGATTCGTCCTACTTGCATCCAAATGATGCTAAAGGTGAACATCTATAATCAGACATGTCACGACTTGAACCTTTCAATCTACAATGTGCCATCCAACCATGGGGCCAGGCTAATTCTGAATTACAACAACAAATCATATGCCAGAAACAAAATAAAAGCTCTGATTTTAAGATTATACATAGTGATTGTCAATCTATCTGTGCCAGCTACAGATGCGGACATAGACAAAGAGGTACAAGACATGTGCACTCATATATCTTTCTACATAAGATAAACTTATAAAACAATGACAAACTTGGTCTTAAATATTACAAAACGAAGCATGAGAAGGAAAATTTGTGAATCTTTCAAGTATATGAATATCTTGCCTTTCCATATTGCCAAGGTTTAATAAAAGTATTTGGCCCAAACAAGCGAAAAAATTCACTTAGGATAGCTAAATTACATAAGACTTTGCTGCAAGTGCAGCAACGTTCTCCTTGTCTCCATATTTATTTATATCAGCTATCAAGTATGGGTGTTGCTTTTCGTCCATTTTTCCATACTTCTCTAAGGTTATTAAGAACACGTAAATGCAAAACACATTCTGAAGGCATGTGGAGAATACATAACCCAAAAATGGGGAAGATCACTTTAATAGTAACATCATACAAAACTTAGATGCAAGAATTGCAATTTTCTCCTTTGTTACAATTACTAATGCTAGCAATAATTGAAATGAGTACAGGTTCCACCCTTTGTTCAAATTTTCTAAACTTGCCTAAAGTCTTTAAGAGAGCATGACTACAAAAGCATATCTCTGACGTCTTGGTGACACAAGCTATTGAGCTATTGATCAAAGTAAAATGGAAAAATCATCTTGATCTGACAGGCTACAGGACATAGCACTGCACAATAAAGACTTAACATTAACATGTCAATCATGCAGCTTCATATACCTATAAAAATGCATACTCTATCTGTGGATTAATCTAGAATTAAATCTCACACCTTGAATAAATACTAAATTAGCACCGCAGGTCAATCGCAGGCAAAGTTTGCATCTCAATATTATACAGGTACATGTTCTCAATAATTGCTTGAAACCTTTCCTTTATTTTTCATTTCTCACATGTACAAAGTCCACAAGTGACGAGAGAGAGAGAGAGAGAGAGAGAGAGAGTTACCTCTTGCAAGATCAAAGCAAATGAAAACACATCCACCTTAGTATCATATTCTTCATTTTTATAAACTTCTGGAGCCACATATCGCCCTAAGCGTAAGCATCCATAGATAAGTACAATATCATCTTTAGGAAGAAATCCAAAATGCGATCAGTTAAATTGGTTTTGCATGTTGCCAATCATAAAGCCCGAAAGTGAAAGGTGATTGGATATTCAAACAGTATGTCAGCAGCCGCTAACACTATCCAATAAAAGAGATCATGGAAAGTTAGCAGTGAAGACTGGAGTTGCCATAGAATAGATTTTTGCAGTCCTAATCTTTCAGTGCATGCAACTTTTGCGTCTATTTACAATTAAGAACCTTGACAGAGGAAGAAAACGCACAGGAAGTGTCTTGACGAGTAACTTTTATATCTTCTTTGACTGTCTTTGCAACTTTAAGCAATTTGCTGATTCCGAAGTCTGCAACTTTCAGATGCCCAGAATCATCCCGCAGTATATTTCTGTTATCTTACTCATGAAGAATCAAGAAGCTTTCAAAACCCTTAACCACAACAACATTTATTCAATGCCAACAAGCATCATGCATGTGGAAAATACGTGCTATTCATATGCACATAAGTATGATACATTCATAGCTTAATATACTTCCTCGTCAAAAGAGGGAAAAGAAAACACACACATGCATGTGCACGCACGCACAGAGACACAGAGAGAGAGAGAGAGAGAGAACATACGAAGGCTCCAGATCTCGATGTACTACTGCTTCTGGTTTATGCTCATGCAAATAATTCATTCCCCTGGCCAAATTAAAGTGCTAGCTATATAAGAATATGCATTTCCTGAATATCAAATAATGCCGATTGAGGACTCTTCCAGAATCTAATATTTGCTGTATTTAACAAGGTCATTAAGCAAGATCAGAGAAGCCCAAGAGTCTAAAAATGAAAAGAATGATTTCTGCATCATGTTTGCATTTAAATTTACAAAATCAAAGACCAAAATCAAGATGCGATACCAACAAAGCTGGCAGTGTATCCTTGTGGAATTAAAATTTTGAGAATACGCTCTGGTACATAACAGTGCCTTTTTTCAGTCACCATGGAAACTCAGCAATTATTTCATTCTTCCTAGCCAACAGCACAGTTGGTCCATATTCAAACGAGCAATTGTACTCTCCTTATTCAATGAGGAAAAAAAATTATATTTGATTGTCATTCATATTATTCCGTTTAGAAGTATTTATAAGATCCCTAGGTTCCAACAAAAATCAAATTCCAGGATGAAAATAAAGGCATGATCTCTTGAACATGCCAACCCGGAGCCTATCGTGTTTAACATGCAAACATAGAAGATAACTGACCTTGCAATATCCAGTGCAAACCTCACAGCAATTATGGGTTTCAATGCACCTTTCTTTCAAATATGCTCTCAGATCACCCTGCCATGGAAGAGAGACAATTTAGAGGAGCTGCTAATTATGCAGCATGTCTCAAAAGTTCTACCAAACAAAGAAAAAGAAAAGATAACTCGAGAACTTGACATATCCATTTCCAAATCCCAAAACTAAGGGTTAGACACAGGTAATGAGAGCGTAAGCTAATTGCATTGAGTGTTCATCAGATTGCATTCAACATGTACACCATGACAGATCCAACATTCAGAAAACTGCTGCCACAATATAACAAAGGCCAAACCAGTTCGCAAGATATGCTCTTTGATGCATCTTTCTCTAATAGATAATGTATCAAGTCAGCAGTCTCTACCATACGCTGAAAAATAGGTGGAGATATTGACCTTTCTTTTTCTTTTTCATCTTTTCTTTTTGTGGTTCTTAATGATCAAAGGCAAAGGATCTCTCAGGGGATATGCCTCTTTAAAATCCAAGCTGTATCAGTGATTTCAATAGGAACCAAACCCTTATGGCAAGGTAATGTTTGATTCACCATGAATTTTCTTTTTTTCAGATGGGTACTAAATGTTTAAGTCATCAACCCAGACTTTCAGAATCACATTATTGTGTGACGGGCCAAGCCCTTGCATCCGGTGAAAATGGCCAAAAGAAAAGGGACAAAATAGAACTCTCCCAGAATATAACTTGCATTCCTGTCCCTGTGAAAATGGTAAACAACCAACTTTTTCAGGTTAAGACAAAAGGGACAAAAATGAATTTGAACAGTTGTCTAACATTTATTGTTTCCATTTTATTTCAGAATATAAACTGTAGGTAGAATATCACACAAACATGAGTAATGTTGACAATTTAGATACAAGCAATAGCTGTGATAATGAAAGCTGTAAATTCCAGACAAAACCTGTGGAAGATATTCTGTGACAATCATCATGGGACTGCTCTGTGTGACAGCACCCAAAAATTGGACGATGTTTGGATGGCGCAACTTCTGAAGAAGTGCTAGCTCATCCCTAAAAGCCTTTCTGTGGTACATTAAGTTGCAAACCATATATCATCAGATTGCACAGCAAAAGGCAAGTTAAAGCAACAGTCTAGAGCAAAAGACAATAGCGAAACTAACTCACATTTTATTCTCATCACTCAACACTTCCTCCCCTAGTGTTTTGACCGCAACTTGGATTCCACGCCATAATGCACTTCGAAAAAGTTCCCTGTTAAAACTTCAGAAAATTAAAGTAGTGTTGAAGCTTCTTCCACTTTTCTTTCACAAGAAGGGTGTGTAGTCTTTACCAATCTTGACATCAAAATACATTTATTTACCGCAATAATTCAAAAGGAGATGAATATTGCATTTCTGATTTCACGTTGCAATAGAAAGTGAAGCATCTTCCTTTTTACTTTTTCCCAAAGAAAGTTAAGCGTTCATGTAAACCGAAAGCATACTCCATCCATTATGGGCAACTTTGTTCACCTGAGATTAAACTCTATATGCTCCAATTAATAAGGAGCGCTGGATTTATATCTACAACATAGACATCAGACAACTTAAAGAATGCTCAAAGAATATAATAAAAAGATTCCCATTCACGCAAATCCATTTCGTATTTGGCAGTCAAAATAAAAGATTTATCCAATAGAAGGACAATCCAGCATTCAAGTCACTGTCCGTCTTTAGTTACTATAATCAAATTGCTATGTCAATTGCAATGAAAGAACACAAAACCAGAAAAATCCGATCCTGTAACAAATAACAAAATAAGCCTTGTCCCAGTAAGTGGGATAAGGCTAAATGAATTGAAAGGAGAAGGAAATCAGAGACCAGGCATCCTGTCGAAGGCTAACTCATGACACCAGCAAGACTTCACCTTCAAACGGAATGAGTATCTTAAACTAAAGTAAAGACAGAGATAATTAATGCCCTGGAAGTAACAAACTCTCTTCTCAATCACAAGAGCAAAGTGAGTCACGGCACTCCTTACATGGACCAGCTCATGAACATACACTAATAGCAATACTTTTAACGGAAAACTTCCGGGTGCTCACAAGAAGCAAACTTGATGATGAAGGAACATGAAAAAAGAACATCTTACCTTTGTTATATTCACGCTACTCGAAAAATCAAGCTCACTTGGATTGATTTCGTATTCAGGGACCTCCGAGCATTTTGGACGTGCATGGGAGCCATCTGAAAATTAAACAACAAAAATCAAGAAGACAAACGCAACAACACCACAGGACGACACCTTCACCATCGGGTTTTATGTGAAGGTACCCTGGTAAACATCTCTAAAACTTGTTATTTCAGAACCATCGTATAATACCATAACTTTCTCAGACGAAGCCTATGCTTCTACCACGAATGACCCCCAAACAACAAACGCCAAATGTGAAATCGTAAGCCGCACGTACCGGAGGATGCGCGCGTTCTTCTCAAGAGCTTTATCACTTCTTGGTTCTTATAATATATCGCGTCCGCAAGAGGCTGTCGAAACAAACGACAATCAATTACGACTTACTTACGGCAACAAAAAATCGCGACAGCTTGCTGAAGAATTTCGTGCTCAAATGACTCATGCCCCCGCAAGGTGCGTAATTTCACGCCAGGCAGAGAAGATTTTCGGCAGCGAAGCATAACTGAACTGAACTGAACTGAGCTGAACTGAACTCCAACCTATAACCGACTGCAATCGAGTACAGGCTAACACGCCATGCACGCCGAAGCTCGAAATCGCACAATCGAAAAACCGCGAGCAAAGCAAAGCAACGAGAGGACTTAACGAAAAAAAAACCAATTTTACCGTGCTTCCCCAGCGATCCTTGGGATCGACGACGGCGCCCCTGTCGATCAGCAGCTGGACGACGTCGGTCCTCCCCTGGCAGGCCGCGATGTGGAGGGCCGTCCGGCCGTCGATGTCCCTGAAGTTGACGTCGGTGCCGGAGTCGAGGAGCTCCCGGATCGAGTCCAGGTCGCCCTCGTTGGCAGCGTACATGAGGCGGACCCCGGGGCCGACCGCCTCAGGCCGGGGCCGCCGCCGAGGTCGGCGGGGCCTCGTCGGGCGCGGGGAGGACTGCCGGCCGAGCGGGAACCTCGGCTGGGATCTGGCGTCCATGGCCGGACGGCGGGGCGGAGAGCTCGGCGACCGGCGAGCTCACTCTCTTTCTCTCTCTCTCTCTCTCCTCCGGAATCGTGGTGGGAGTAGAGAGAGAAAGCGGAGGAAGAAGAAGAAGAAACGGAGTGGAATCTGGGGAAAGTAGGGATTATATATATTATTCTCCAGGGGAAAAGGAAGGAAAGAAAAAGGGAGAATCGAGAGAGAAATACGACTCTCTCTCTCTCTCTAGCTCTGGAGAGGAATTTAATTAATTAATTATTTATTTATTTTGGTTTCCTTGGCAATTGTCTTTGCAATATTTGCTGATTAACATTAATATCCTACATCATGCCTAAAATAAGATAGACAATAAACGATACATTTCCATCCCTGCTCCAATTTTCCTGAAGCGACCAGCAAAATCTATTGATTTTTTTGGATTTTCCAAGGGAATTTTTAGATTTAAATTCAAATTTACGAATGGCTCAAAGTCGACTTCGATTCGTTTTTGGATAGACGACACAATCTTCAAATATTAAGTCGAATTTATTTGAAAATTATTTTGACCTTTTTTTCTTCTTGTATCCATTTAGCTTTGATGCCTCTCTCCCTTCTCTCTCTAGCGCTTTCTTTCTCTCTCTCTTTATCTCTGGAGAGGGATTTTATTATTTATTTATTTTGATTTCCTTGGTGTCTTGCAATTTGCAAATTAACATTAATATCCACATCACACCTAAAATAAAAATAGATAATAAATGAAACGGTTCCATCCTTGCTCCAATTTTCCTATAGTGAACAACAAAAATCTTTTAATTATTTTGGATTTTGCACGGGGATTTTAGATTTAAATTCGAATTCTACATTAATCCTAATTAGAAGCTCTAGCTTCTTATCAAGATCACAATCAATATCGTCACTATTCTTAATATCAATATCATCAATTAGAAAAAAAATTAGGCTTGTTATTTAGGAACTTATTCAGAAATATTGTAACAAAAAAAGGATATCACGTCGGTATGTATTTGACAAATAGGATGATTCAAAGTCAGCTCGAGTTCATCATTCGTGACAACACCAGCCGGATATCAAGTTGAATTCGTCGAGATTTATCTCAATGCTTTTTCCTTTTTTTTTTTCTTTTTTGGTTATGGAAGAAACGAAAAGAAAGCGATTTGGAAGAATTGAACCGATAAGATAAGGCTTATGTATGACGCTTTCGTAATTCATAAAGGTTAAAAATGCGTCGAAGGTTGATGTATCTTATCCATTTCATCATTATATTTTCCGGCGGTTGTCATCGTCCATTATTTTTTTAGGACACATCATCTATAAGATATACTAGTTATATAAATAAATTATTATCGATAGCGAATATATTTTTATCAAGTAATTATTTTAAGTCATGTGCCATTTTTTAAAATAAATATATTTCAAGTTATTTAAATTTTCACCAAACCGACCAAGCCTTAAATTTATGTGAATAGCTCCAGGCAGATAGATTCGTTTCAAGCGACGTATGAAAGCGACGGGTGCTTCAAATTTTCGCAACTCAATCCGCGGCCGCAACTTTTCAGCACGTCACGACACATTCCAATCTTTTTTTTAAATATAATTAACGTCAATCATCGCTTGATTAAAAATGATTTAATTAATTTGTGAATCGATCGCATCGCTTTGCGTGTCCGACGTGTACTCCGCTGCGCATGGCGGCATGGGGTTCAGTGAACATGGGCTTTTCGTGCTCCGCGAAAAAACGTGACAACATGAAAATGAAATTACATTTCTAGGATTTAATTAGTCATGAATTGCGTGCACCTGTCACGATTTTTATCCGCTAGTGCTGAGTATTAATCAGGCGAGTCGATTGACTTTTTGGGACGAGTGGCACATTCGGTCACCGTGCAATGATTTGATTTCTTCGCTTATCTGCCGTGGCTTCAGTGACTTTATTCTCCACCTTATCCAACGAAAGAAAGAAAGACAAAAAAAAATAAATTACCCCTTACGTTCCACGAAAATAAATAATTTAAAAAATACCATATTACTTAAAATAATTAATTAATAGTATAATATTATCATCATCGACAATGATTCATATTTAAATATATTAATGAACAGTGATTTTTACACTAATTCGATTTTTTCATCATTTTTTAGATATCAATTATAGTCAATAATGAATATATTTGTTATTGTCTAGGAAAAATATTTTATTAAGAGTCCAAATCAAAATCGTAATCAATCAGCTGGACGAGATAGATGACGGCAGGCAAAGTCACTGGAGTAGATATCAGGAGAAAATTGAATAGATTCAACGACTTCATGTCGGAATATAATGCGGTCGTAGCGGTTTAAGAAATAAAGAGAAATCGGATAGGCGACGGCAAAACTGTGGGTACTTTGGAGGATGTTAAGGATCCGATTCGGCGTTTTGTATTTTCCGAGATTTATCGTTTGTGCTGCTTTTGGTCGGCAAGATCGAACGAGGAGGGGCGGGGGTCGTTTTCCGAAATCAGACACGGCTCGCGCGACAGCATTTTCACGTTGGGAATAATGACACCCCAATAAATATCCCATCCCACCCCCACAGGAGGAAAAGATAAAAAATAAATAAAAGAAAATAAAAATAGGGAAAAAAAAGGAATCCCAAGGGCAAACGCTCGACAACGTCGCCGCATCAATTAATTTGCTCTAGGCCGTGGACAATTCGGTTTTGGTAATGGGTTTTGCTTTAAAGACTCTAGGACAAATGCCGAAATGTTTGGTAGTTGAAGCCCATTTTAGAAATGTTGGTATTTTTCCAAAGCCTAAAGTCTCTCGACCAAATATAGATCCCACCCAACTTTGGATTTTGAGCATTTTCGAAATGCGACCTAAGCGGCCTCGGCCCAGGATAGCCAGGGGGTCATGTGACCCTAGGTCACTGCTGCTAGATTTGGTTCATCAAAGTTAGGATGCCGTTTTATTTGTTAATCTAAACGATATAGCGAAATCTTTTATAAGGTAATTTTCATCGAAACTATATTTAAATTAAAGTAGATTCTCAATGCATTTTTCAATTATGCTTTACCAAAAAACACTTTTTGCATTTCAAGACAGCTCCTTCATTTAACGTAATTTGCACTTATGCATGAGCTTTCCCCAAATGCCATATCAAATCAAATACAATTGCTAGTGGCGAAATCAAAGAAAAATCTTTGCATTTCAAGTGAGAAGTAGCCTTCGAACCCATAGCCTTCCGACGGCAGTGCAAAAGAAAACAATGAAATTTGATCAATAGGCGATTGAGTGAATCGAGAAAATATTAGGTACCCTTAAGGGACCATGTCATCGGTACTCTAAACAAGTTAGGCTTCGACACCTGTCCGCTGGCAGGTCCACGTCTGCTCTCTCTCTCTTCTCTCCCATGTCGTTCCAATTCAAAGCGAGAGCGTTCTCTCTCTCCTATGTCTTACCTTCTCTCTCTTTCGACGACGACGCTCGACGCTCTGAACGAGTTCTCTACCCAACACACTGAATCGCGCACTTCCTCTAATGGCCGTCGCTCCTTCGGCGACGGACCGGGCGCGGGCGGCAGTGCTTGTCCCCTCTCCTTGTGTCTTACCTTCTCTCTCTTTCGACAACGGACAACGACAACGACGCTCAACATTCTCGGCGCACTCTACCCCAATGCACTAAACCGCCACGTCTAAGCGCTTCCTCCGACAGCCGTCGGTCCCTCCCGATAACGGCCTTTCTCTCTCCACCCGACAGCGTCATCCTCGATCTACATTCTCTCGCGTACTCCCACAACATCTTTCTTCTAAATCGCGCTCTCTCCGTCGCAAGACATGTTCGATTTTATTTCCCAAGCCTCAAATTTAGCTTTGTCAATTGACATAATTTGGTGATTAGAATTGAATTTTGTTTTAGTTTTGACATATCTAGAGCCTAAACTATGGTTTGATAGTTCATTGGTATTTGGAAAAAGTTAAGTCTCGGTTGTTAAGATGGAAATTTAAAAGCGCATTCACTTATCTCTTGCTTTTCTATGACAGGTAGGAGTCACAAGGATCATTCGTGGAGCGTTTTTGCATTTGCAACCTATGATAATTCAAAACATGGCAACCATCTAGGGTAGTAGTCCATGCAATAAAGAGAGTTTAGGAATAGGTTGTAAGACATTGTGATATGACAAAATATTTGATTGTCATCCACCATGGTTGTGGCCCTTGTGGGGGTAAGGAAGTGCTTGAGTTTTGTTATACTAGTACCTAGCATAGTGAGCCCACGACCTCTAGAATCCGGAATTACATGATTCCATATGTTGGGCGGTGTGCCTGGGACAACAACAATAACATTTTTGGGGGTGTTGGGGGTTGTGGGGAGTGGGGGGTGGGTGTTTATTGTAGGTTTGTGATATCATAAGTCTCACTCTTACATAAGAGAGAAATTGAATGTGAATGTGATATTTAAGTTGAGGCCCTCTCTCATTGAAAACTAATAAAAATCTTTTTCTCCAACGAAGCTAACTTATGGAAAAATTGTGATTAGTTTGGTTTTGCCTCTCTATACGCCATTATTGATGGCGAGAACCTATTTAATGTTTAGAGTTTGTTTAGTATAAATTCCCATTAAAAGCTATAATTATGAAAAGAAGTGTTGTAGCTTTTAGTAACGCGTTTGACAAATTCTTCTTACCTCACTATGCCTCACAACTACAATAGTTTATAGAAATTTTAGGAAATTGCCTTACCCACTATGAGATGTTGCAGTTTTGATATTAGACATTTCAAAAAATGCAAGTTATGACATTTCATAGCACAACCAAGTTCAACACAGTTACAGCACAACCAAGTGTAACTGTTATGGCATAACCATAATCATTTTAAGCAGACGTTTAGATTAAAAAGTTGATTTATTTTTATTTAGGTAAGAAGTAAGGTTTACTATCGTTGATTCCGTTTGTATTAATTTTCTAACTCAGGTCTTATTTCAAGAGAGGAAGTGGAGGACATGGTTTTCTTAGTGGTGCTGGAGAAAAGTGAGCTTCATCTCCAACGGAGGAGGAGGTATCTTATTGAGTGCAATTGATACTTGTATTCTCAATTGAAATTGCTTCTTATATTAGTCTGTCTTTTTGTGGAAAAGTTATCTCCTACTTGCCAAAGACAAGGCTAGTGAACTATTGAACCTAAATAGAGTTTTAAAGTTTTTTAAATGCTTCTAATGATAATGTAGAATTATGCATGCTTTGTTGGTTTAATTGGAGATAAAGTTTATTCTTGACAAAGTAATTGATTGAGTCAAAATTGATGAGCATAACTTTAGTTGGATGTCAAAGGATTGACTTTTTCAATCATGTTATGTTTTATTGCACTACTATGTACATTGATATAATATCTGGTTCAGCCTTCATTGCACTACCCAATAGTATATCAATTTGTATATTCCACATCCCATTTTACTTTGAAGTACTTGCTGTTTTCAAGCATTACATGTTCCTTTTTTGGGTTTCGAAGTTTTTTTGGTTTCAATTTGACATTTACTAGTGCAATAAAGAATTGGTTTCTTGAACTAGTAAAGAGTTTGTTACTTTTTTTTACTTTTTTTATCATCTTCTGTTTAATTCTTCCCTCAATTCACTATTTGAGTGACCTTGCCGACTACTTTTCTTTGTCCCTTCTCCAACATTGAGAAAGTTATTGAGAGTTAGGAAAGCACCAAGTCACATCTCTCTCTCTCTCTCTCTCGAGTTGCATTTCAATTGTACGTGATAATTCAATAATCTTATGGGAAAGATTTATTAGATTACAACTACATGAATATGCTCAACTGCTTTTTGAATAGCAATAAGCCATATTCAGATTGGTAGATGTTCAAGATTTATGGGAAAATTGTCCTCTTTTTTATTTTATTTTTCTTTTACAAGAATTAGAAGTCATCTTTATTCTTATTATCTATGCTTGTATTTGCATAACTAATAATTGTCTAACCTTGTGCCAAACCTGAATTTCGCAATTGCTATTTCTTATCGGACTAAAGCCATTTAAATTCTATCTCAAATTGTGCAAAGGTGTTATGTAGGGCAATTCCCATTCTAGAGCTTTTTCATTCTTATGAAAAATTGAATTTTTTGCATCTGATGAATTTGTTGATGGTGTTATCTGATTCATTATATGTATTTTGGTCCTTCGGGTGAGATTATGTGGGATGAATATGTTGTATTATCGGTTCTCATGTTGCTCTTTCAATCTGATTTTGGTCTTATTAAGATTTATTTTATAATTTAAAGAAATGTTAGTTTCACAAGATTTTAGAATGCTGGCGTGTTTTGGAATCACAAATTGAAGAGGTCAGGCGCAGAGCCTCACAAAGAGCTTCACAAACTACCTGAGGAGAATCGGTAGAGCCTAAAGTCAACTATGGGTTATTGGGAGATGAAAATTCAGTCAGTGCTGGACATGAAATAGAAAGGGTCTAATCTTTACGTGGTTAAATTTGGTGATTGAGTTTGATAGTCATTCACTTTATATGATATAATCTGACGTAGTGATTTTTAGGAATTTTTTTGAGTGACTTACTTTCAAGAATTGTAAACTTTTCGTCAAGCACATGAATAAATGGCCTCTTACTTTTCACTTGTTACATCTTTCCTTTAAAATGTGTGTAATCTTATCAATTTTTTTGTCCTTCGCCTCTTTGTAAGACACATTTTCTTCCAAATTGGAGATGTTTGTATGTAATGCTCGATTACAAATTATAAGTTTAATTTTAATTTGTGGAAGTTTGGTAGACTGAAATGAGAAAACTTATGTTTTCTTTTTTTCTTGGTGGTATATTTATTTTGTAGTATGTCAAGTCGCTAACAATCTTTAAGACAAAATAAATGACATTGGTTCTCGGCTCATGAGATTGTAGCTTTTTGAGGAAGCTGAAAGCTTGTTATATATTTGAGAAATGAACATTCAAATGGTTGAATCAGAGGTAATTTTTCATGCATACTATGTTAAACCTATTTTGCTTCTTTAAATAACGTGTTAGATGATATCTTGCTCGTAAAATCATTACATTACTTACTTTTTATTTTTTGAACTTGCAGCATGAAACTTCCTATTTTTGCACACGAATGCGTGATATGGAAAAAGATTATGAGTTTGCGATAGAAATAGTTTTTTCAAATGAACTTGAAGCATATCACACGTACGTAGTTTATGCAATTAGCAAATGATTTGGAGTGAGGAATGATAATTTGTTAAGAAATCATAATGGAAAGGTAACTCGACGGACTTTCATGTGTAATTGTGAGGGGCATCCTATCAACTCATCTGATCAAAAAAAGAAATTTGAAATGTTTGAAGTTAGATGTGGTTGTCCTACTCGTATCAAATTTAAGGTTGACAATTGTGTCTATGAAGTCATCGAGTATGTTTCCAAACATAATCATCCATTTATTCCAAAAGATCAGAAGCATTTGATTAGATGTGGAAGAATGATGTTCGATACTTGTAAGGATGTTATAGTTGATATGATTAAAGTTAGTATTATGGGGATTTCGACATACAAGTTTTTAGCAAAATGAAGCGGGAGGAAGCAAAAATTTGGGTTTCAACTTACGTGATTGTTAGAATTTTTTGCAGACCAAAAGATCCAATAACATAAGTGGATGAGATTGTCAAAATATTCTAAATCATTTTCATCGCATGCAAATGAAAAATCTGATATTTTTCGATGCCGTACAAGTAGATCAAGATGGTAAAATGACAAATATATTTTGGAGAGATAGTTTATCCAAATATGATTATAACTGTTTTGGTGATGTGCTTGTGTTTGATACCACGTATTGTACCAACAGATATAACTTGATTTATGTACCTTTTGTTGGGGTTAATCACCATTGGAAGAATATTTTGTTCCGTTATGCATTATTGCTAGATAAGACTGTAGAGTCATTTATTTGGTTATTTGAGATGTTTTTGAAATCTATGGGAAACAAGGCTCCAAAGACTATATTCACTAATCAAGACCAAGTTATAGCAAAAGTCATTAGAATTGTGTTTCCGAATACACAATATCGATTATGCACTTAGCATATTGGGAAAAATGCCAATCAAAACATTCCATATCTTTACCGTAAGTCGGGTTTTAAGAATAAATATTTTTTGACGCTTATGTATAGATGCGGATCGGATGATGAATTTGAATCTATTTAGAGGGAAATGGAAGACGAGTGGGGTACTAAGAATAACAATTGGTTTCGAAAATTGTATGACCTTAGACATAAATGGAGTTTAGCTTTTGGTCGTAATACCTTTACATGTGGTATGACATCAGTCAAAAGAAAGCGAGATCAATAATGTCTTCCAACATCTGGCTGACAAGATATCGTCTGTTGTAGCATTGATCCATCACTATCAAGAACAACTGAAGCACATGAGAGAAATTGAAAGTCAAGATGATGATTATAATTCTCGTGAGGAAACCGGTTTCTAAAAATGGGATCTTGGTGCATGCTGCTTTAATGTATACTTATACCATCTTTAAGAAGTTTAATGTAGAATTTGTGCAAAGTCTCGCGAACATATTTCAAGTACTACATTTGATGGATCATTTTATTTATATACTTTGAAGTTTTTGACAATTGATGGAAAATGTTATCAGATTTAATCCTGTAGACTTTTCAGTTTTTTATGATTACAAAATTATTTGAATCGAAATGGTGGTTGTGTCAAGCTATGCTTTAAAAGTAGGGGTGAGTGGTTCCGGTTCACTTACGAGTTCCGCCTAGAACTTGAAACCTACCGGGAATTAGCCAGGTTCCTCATTTTTTGAACACGGAACCTACCCGTTAGAACGAAGATCACGCAATCTACCCCCATCACAGGTTCCGGGGTCGGTTCCAGGTTCCAACAGGTTTTTTTTTTTTATGTCTTCCTCCTTTCTTTTATCAATTGAGTACCACAAAATTATAAAGAGTGGTACAAACTCAATAACAAAGAATAAAAAAAGCCAATAGATGTGCTGTCAACATTTGCATAAGACCAATGTTTAAGAAAGCTATGCAGCAAAAAACCCATGGGAATTTTCTATCAGCATAGTATAAGCCAATACACTAGATGTGATGTGTATGCATTTGAGTGATTGCAGAACACTAACTTTGTAGGACAGATAGCAAATCGATAGAAATCATAGTTCACAAATAAGCAATCTCAGACCTAGCTGACACGAATATACAAAAGAAATAGCCAAAGATTCAGAGTAAAGGAGCAAGTGGCAAAAGAAAAATGAAAGCGATCATTCAAATTTTTCAAAAATAAAAAGGGTTGCAAAATTGCTACTTAAACATGCAAAATGAAGATATCAACTAAATGAAGGGGCTTCAGACATCAAACTATCTCTAGAAGTGTAAGTGACCAACATATAAGAAGTAGATGTCCTTTTACACTCTGTTTCAATTGACATAAATATTTTCCACACATATCACCATTACAAGATTTGGACATTGCAGTAGCTCGGGTAGCACTGAAACGGCTTCATAATAAACATAAAAGGCCCAACAAATCCTGTTAATGATATGATGGTGTGTTGAGGGGTGAATCACAAGAGACAGCATAACACATGGAATCTGACAATCATCTGCAGCAAACGTGATATGAAACTTCTTAAAAGACAGAAATAAATGAATTTTAGTGATAATGGCATGGTAAAATATATACAATCAAACAGTTAGAAGTAACAAAACAAGTAATAGGCAGCATTATTGCATAAAAGAGAACAATGTACAAAAGGACAAAGTAGAATGTTTAGTAACCATAAAGGTAGATGTTGAATTTGAAGTTATATCATCTCCAAAAAAAAAAAAAAATGCTACATCATGTATGCTTCTCAGGAAAATGAATATAAAGAACTTCATGGCAAAGATGGCACGGGCAAATAAATATATTTATCTTGCATGACTACTGCTCCTAAAGCAATGATAATAAAATCCAAGAACTTCATCAATATGCTACAACGTTAGAAATGTGAAAACAAGATGTCTACCCAAGTCTCAATTTTTCTCAATAATGTAGAGCTGTAGATGTCAGTGATGAAAAAGCAGTTCACAGCATGGAAGATAACTTTAATTGCAACATCCTCTCCATATCACGTAACGTAGCTCTATAAACTTGACCTAAGCTGACAGCTGTTATCGTCCGAGATAAAATCTTCCTAAACACAGCTTCAAGAGGCCGCCCCAACTCCTCCTTTATGATGTTGAAAGCAACCTAATTGTCATATTGATAAGATTCATATCCTCTAACATCTAAGATAGTGTGAAAAAGTTTATTAAACTCTTAAATTTGAATGCTTCTTTCTTTGTTAAATTATGACATTCACCTGATTTGGGAAGGAAGGAACATCGTCGTGTAGAATGCATAGTTCATTCATGTAGTCTTCTCTAATAATATCTGGTCTATTTGCAAGAACCTGTCAACAATGGAACAGGAATTCAGGGGAAAAGGGGATCAGACCACCAAACACGTACGCATCATCTAGAACATATTTTGCAGCAGAAATACAACGAATCAACCTTGGCAAATCTTCACCTTTTACTTCTTTCTGGAATTGAACCATCATTATTCCTGGATTTTCCTTTTAAATACCGTCTCTCACCACGAATTGAAGACTAGGACTAATTGTCATCATCCACCTACGACCATAGCACTTATCATAAAGCAAAACCAAAGTGTTGAACTTCAAAATGGAATAAAGAATTTAATGAGAATCCACAAATCCAAAATAGCCATACAATCGGAACCATCGGTTCTCTATCAACGCGAGCAACATCAAGGGCCCCGGGCTAAGCGGTGTTGGGGGTGGCTGGCCGAAGCAACGTCCGGGGGTGGGGGGAGGGAAGCGTCAAGGGCGACCACGAGCATCGTTGGGCGGCTGCTGACAAGCGGCCTCCACCAAAGGGGATGAGCGGCGTGCACTGGCAGCGTTGACGGCGAGCGGCGTCAAGGGCTCGAGCGGGCCGAGCAGCGTCAAGCAACCGAGAGGCGTCAGGGGGCGGCGACATAAGCGACATCGAGCAAAGGCCGAGAGCGAGCTGACCGAGCACGTTGAGAGCGTTGAGGGGGCCAAGCGACGAGCGCGATCGAGGGGGACGAGGCGTAAGTGGCGACAACTGGAGTGGACAGGGAGAAGACTCGAAGAGAATGAAGGAACCCTAAATTAAAACAAAGGGAGTCGCGAGAGAGGAGGGAGAAGGAAGAACAAGAGGAAGAAAAATTGAAAACTAGGGTTCTCCGGTTCGGTTCAGAACCGGAACGGAACCAAGAACCGCGTTCCCAAAAAAATAGAACCGAGAACTGGAACCTCCCTCCTTGGAACCTAGAATCAAACCGGAACCTCCGGTTCTACCCTCCAGTTTTCAGTTTTACCCGAGAACCACACTCACCCCTACTTCAAAGTATTAAATGATAACATATCGATTACGAGTATTCCATCTTCTTATATTTTGAAAAGATGGACCAAGGGTGCCAAAGAAAGAATTATGAATGATGAATGTCATCAAATGTCTTCGGGTCCATCTAAATTTAATCGGTTTTCCACGTTAATGTAAGAATCTTTTGAACTGATGAGTTTAGGAACCGCATATGTAAATACTATGACTATAGTGAGGACGAACATGAAAAAAACAAAGGCTGAAATTGTATCAAACAAAGCAAGTGTTGTTGTCACTGATGATGTTGTCGCTGATGACAATGATGATATTGAGGATTCTTGCGAGATTTTAGTTTTGGACCCATTTGAAGGAAAGGAGAGGGAATAAGTTATGGAAGGCTGGAAGTTCAAGTGAAAAAAATAATAAAAAATCTAAGAAAAAAACATGCCCCACTTACTTTGTGATGTAGAATTGGCTATCCAAGTGACATGTAATAAAACTCATTATCATGACTATTTGAGTAATTCAAATCAATCTCGAAGCACCTTTTGTCCTAGCAATGTCGGCAATCCTTGCAAATCTAAATTTTCACGGTTAGGTATATTGCTATTATTTCTCAATTTGCATTTACATCTTACTAATTTTTTTTTTTTTTATATAGGTGTAGTAGCCACCATGTTTCATGCCTCTGTGTATTATGAATGGGTTTTGCCCATTTCCCGATTAGGGTTATTTAGTAGTTTGATGTATTAATTTATCTATAATGGACCGTGCATTTCTACAACTATAAATAACATATTATTTATTTTATGTAGATGCAATACTCATATATTATGCCTCCAGAGAATATGAATGGATATGTGACATTCACTAATCAGGTGCTTATTATGAAATCATTTTAGATCATAATGTTATCTCATATTGTTTTTAATATTTTAATGTTTATTGTTAATGGTTTCTTTTGAATAGAATGGAACAATTTTGAGTCAGGTATAACTTGCGCTTTTTCTTATGGAACCATAATTTAGATCTCACAATTCCTTATTTGGCAACCTTGGTCCATCTTATCAAAATATAAGAAGATGGAATACTCGTAATCGATATGTTATTATTCAACACTTTCAAGGCATGACGACACAACCACCCTTTCGATTAAAATAATTTGCAATTACAAAAAACTGAAAAGTCTACGGGATTAAATCTAACAACATTTTCATGTTCAATCTTCAAACATTTCAGAGTATATAAATAAATCGATCCATCGAATGTAGTACTTGAAATATGTTCGCCAAGACTTTGCACAAATTATACATTAAACTTCTTAAAGATGGTATCAATATATACTGAAGTAACATGCGCCAAGATCCCATTTTTAGGAACCTGCAACTTAGGCTTTTCACAAAAATTATAATCATCTTTACTTTCAATTTTTTCTCATGTGCTTCAGTTGTTCTTCATAGTGATAGACCAATACTATAACGTCGCCGTATATTGGAAGACATTATTAGTATTCTCACTCATTTGACTCGATGTCATACAACATGTAAAGGTATCGCGACTAAAAGCTAAACTCCATTTATGTCTAGGTCATACAATCTTCAAACCAATTGTTATTCTTAATACCCCACTCGTCTTCCATTTCCCTCCAAGTAAATTCAAATTCATTCTCCAATCTGCATCTATACATAAGCGTCAAGAAATATTTATCTTTAAAAACAAACTACGGTAAATATCTAGAATGTTTTGATTGGCATTTTTCCTAATATGCAAAGTGCATAATCGGTGTTGTGTATTCGGAAACACAATTCTAATGGCTTTTGCCATAGCTTGGTTTTGACCAATGAATATAGTTTTTGGAGCCTTGTTTTTCATAGACTTCAAAAACACCTCAAATAACCAAATAAATGACTCTACAGTCTCATCTAGCAATAATGCATAACCGAACAAAATATTTTTCCAATGGTGACTAACCCCAACAAAAGGTGCATAAATCAAGTTATATCTGTTGGTATAATACATGGTATCGAACACAAGCACATCACAAAAACAGTCATAATCATATTTGGATAAACTATCTCTCCAAAATATATTTGTCATTTTATCATCTTGATCTACTTGTACGGCATCGAAAAACATCAGATTTTTCATTTGCATGCGATGAAAATGATTTAGAACATTTTGACAATCTCCTCCACTTAAGTTATTGGATCTTTTTGGTCTGCAAAATATTCTGACAATCACGTAAGTTGAAACCCAAGTTTTTGCTTCCTCCGCTTCATTTACTAAAAACTTGTATGTCGAAGTCCACATAATACCAACTTTAATCATATCAACTATAACTCCTTACAAGTATCAAACAACATTCTTCCACATCTAATCAAATGCTTCTGATCTTCTGGAATAAATGGATGATTATGTTTGGAAACATACTCGATGACTTCGTAGACATCATTGTCAATCTTAAATTTGATACGAGTATGACAACAACATCTAACTTCAAACATTTTAAATTTTTTTTCTTGATTAGATGAGTTGATAGGATACCCCTCATAACTACACACGAAAGTCCGTCGAGTTATTTCTCTTTTACGATTTCTTAACAAATTATCCTTCCTCACTTCAAATTCTTTACCAATTGCGTAAGTTACATACATGTGATATGCTTCAAGTTCATTTGGAAAAACCATTCATAATAAACTCATAATCATTTTCTATATCACGCATTACGTGTACAAGATGGGAACTTCCATACTCCAAGTTCACAAATAAAAAGTAAGTAATGTAATGTTTTTACAAGCAAGATATCATTCAACACGTTACTTAAGAAATCAAAATAGGTTTAACATAATATGCATGAAAAATTACCTCTGATTCAGCCATCTGAATGTTCCTTTCTCAAATGGACAGTAAGCTTTCAACTTCCTCAAAGAGCCCAATCCCATGAGTCAAGAACCAATGTCGTTTATTTCGTTTTAAAGATTATTGTGACTTGACATACCACAAAATAAATCTACCACAAAAAAAATAAAAATAAATCATAAGTTTTCTCATTTCGATTTACCAAACTTTCACAAATCAAAATTAAACTTATAATTCGTAATCAAGCACTACATACAAATATCTCCAATTTGAAGAAAATGTGTCTTACAAAGAGGCAAATGACAACAAAATTGATGAGATTACACATTTTAAAATAAAGATGTAATAAGTGAAAAGTGAGAGCCATTTGTTTATGTGCTTGATAAAATGTTTACAACAAAAAATTCTAAAAATCAACACATCAAATTATATCATATGAGTAAATGATTGTCAAACTCAATCACCAAGTTTAACCAAGTAAAGATTAGATCATTTCTATTTCATGCTCAGCTTGGCTGAATTTTCATCTCCTAACAACTCATAGTTGACCTTAGGCTCCTCTTGATCATCTATGCAGTTTGTGAAGCTCTTTGTGAATCTCGTCGCTGGACCTCTTCAATTTGTGATTCTAAATACATCGGCGTTCTAAAATCCTCTGAAACTAACATTTCTTTAAATTATAAAAGGGATCATAATAAGACCAAAAGCAAATTGAAAGAGCAACATGAGAACTAATAATGTAACATATTCATCCCATATAATCTCATATGAAGGATCAATACATATAATGACTCGAGATAACACCATCAACAAATTCATCTAGATGTAAAAAAAAAAAAATTCAATTTTTCAAGAGAGTAAAAAAGCCCTAAAATGGGAATTGCCCTACATAACACCTTTGCACAGCTTGAGATAGAATGCGAATGGCCTTAGTTCGATAATAAATAGCAATTGTGAAAGTCACGAGGTTTGGTACAAGATTAGACGAGGACTAGTTGTGCAAATACAAGCATAGACAATAAGAATAAAGATGACTTCTAATTCTTGTAAAAGAAAAAAATTAAAAAAAAAAAAGGACTATTTTTCCCATAAATCTTGGATATCTACCGATCTAAATATGAAAACTACTTTGCTATTCAAAAACAGTTGAGCATGTGTACAATTGAAATGCAACTCAGAAAAGAGAGAGAGAGAGAGAGAGAGAGAGAGAGATCTGACTTGGTGCTTTCCTAGCTCTCAATAGCTTTCTCAATGTTGGAGAAGAGGATAGAAAGAAAGTAGTTGGCAATGTCACTCAAATAGTAAATTGAGGGAAGAATTAAATAGAAGATGATCGAAAAAAGGTAAAGTAATAAAATCTTTACTAAGTTCAAGAAAACCAATTCTTTATTGCACTAGTGAATGTCAAATTGAAACAAAAAAAACTTCTGAAAATCTTAAAAAAGGAACATGTAATGCGTGAAAACAGCAAGTACTTCAAAGTAAAATGAGATGTGGAATATACAAATTGATATACTATTGGGTAGTGCAATGAAGGCTGAACCAGATATTATATCAATGTACATAGTATAATGCAATGATGACATAACAGGATTAAAAAAGTCAATCCTTTGACATCCAACCAAAGCTTTTGCTCATCACTTTTGACTCAATCAATTACTTTGTCAAGAATAAGCTTTATCTCCAGTTAAAACCAACAAAGTATGCATAATTCTACACATTATCATTAGAAGCACACCAAAAAACTTAAAACTCTATTTAGGTTCGATAGTTCACTAGCCTTGTCTTTGGCAAGTAGGAGGATAACTTTTCCACACAAAAAGACAAACTAATACAAGAAACAATTTCAATTGAGAATACAAGTAATAAGATACATCCTCATTGGAGATGAAGCTCACTTTCTTCAGCACCACTAAGAAAACCATGTCCTCCATTTTCTCTCCTAAAACAAAATACAAGAGTTAGAAAATGCTAATACAAACGGAACCATCGATAAACCTTACTTCTTATCTAAATAAAAATAAATGAACTTTTTAATCTAAGCGTCTACTTAAAATGGCTATGGTTGTGCCGTACTGGTTACACTTGGTTGTGTTATGAAATTTGTGTTGAACTTGGTTGTGCTATGAAGTGTCATAACTTGCATTTTTGGAAATGTCTAATATTAAACTGCAACATCTCAAAGTGGGTGAGGCAACTTCCTAAAAATTTCTATAAGCTATTGTAGTTGTGAAGCATAGTGAGTTAAAAGAATTTGCCAAACACGTTATAAAAGCCACAACACTCCTTTTCATAATTATAGCTATTAAGGAATTTATACTAAACAGACTCTAAACATTAAATAGGTTATGCCATCAATACTAGCGTACAAAGAGGCAAAAAATCAAACTAATCACAATTTTTCCATAAGTTAGCTTGGTGGAGAAAAGATTTTTAAAATTTTTTAATGTGGAGATGGCCTTTACTTAAATATCACATTCACATTCAATTTTTCTCTATGTAAGAGTGAGACTTATGATATCACAAACCTGCAATATAACACCCACCCCCACCTCCCACCTCCCACAACCCCCCAAACACCCCCAAAAATGTTATCGTTGTTGTTCTAGGCACACCACCTAGCATGTTGAATCATGTAATTCCATATTCTAGAGGTCGTGGGCTCACCATGCTAGGTACTAGTATAACAAAACTCAAACACTTCCTTACCCCCACAAGGGCCACAACCATGGTTGATGACAACCAAATATTTTGTCATATCACAATGTCTCACAACCTATTCCTAAACTCTCTTTAGTGCATGGACTGCTACCCTAGATGGTTGCCATGTTTTGAATTATCATAGGTTGCAAATACAAAAATGCTCCACGAATGATCCTTGTGACTCCTAACTGTCATAGAAAAGCAAGAGATAAGTGAATGTGCTTTTTAAATTTCCATCCTAGCAACTGAGACTTAACTTTTTCCAAATATTGTTAATGAACTATCAAACCATAGTTTAGGGCTCGGGATATGTCAAAACTAAAACAAAATTCACCTGTAATCACCAGATTATGTCAATTGACAAAGCTAGATTTAGGGCTTGGGAAATAAAATTGAACCTGTCTTGCAGTCGGGAGAGAGTGCCATTTCGGATAAAGACGTCGCGGGAGTACGCCGAGAGAATGCAGATCTGAGGATGACGCCGTCGAGTGGAGAGAGAAACGCCGTCGTCGAGAGGGACCGATGGCCGTCGGAGGAAGCGCTAGACGGGGCGGTTCAGTGCGTTGGGGTAGAGTGCGCTGAGAGAATGCAGATCTGAGGATGACGCTGTGCGTTGGGGTAGAGTGCGCCGAGAGAATGCAGATCTGAGATGAGGCCGTCAAGTGGAGAGAGAAAGGCCGTTGTTGGGAGGGAGCAACGGCTGTCGGAGGAAGCGCTAGACGATGCGATTCAGTGCGTTGGGTAGAGTGTGCCGAGAGCATCGAGCGTCGTCGTCGTCGTCGGAAGAGAGAGAAGGTAAGACACAGGAGAGAGTGAACGCTCGCCCGCGCTCTGGTCCGTCGGGAGGGAGCGACGGCTGTCGGAGGAGCGCTAGACGGCGTGGTTCAGTGCGTTGGGTAGAGAACTCGTTCAAAGCGTTGAGCGTTGTCGTCGAAAGTCGAAAGAGAGAGAAGGTAAGATAAAGGAGTGAGAGAACGCTCCCACTTTGAATTGGAACGAATTGGGAGAGAAGAGAGAGAGAGACCAGATGTGGACCTACCAGCGGACAGGTGTTGAAGCCTGACTCGTTCAGAGCACCGATGACGTGATCCCTTTAGGGTACCCAATATTTTCTCGAGTCAATGGCCTAACTTGACTCCGATACTATGTTAGTATTTCATAGACTTATAAAGAAAAGAGAAAAAGAAAAAAATACTTAGAAAGAAACTGCGCGTTTTCCGTTGTAGTTTATCTTTCAATTTATGCATTAGCAAAAAAGAAAAAAAAGAAAAGAACCAGATACGTGACATTCACACGCAGCTAATTTACCAAATCCACGTCAGCAGTAAAAGCAAGCCAGCATGCATGCACGCACGTCCCGGCTCTCTTCTCTGAAGAAAGAACACCTACCCGTTCGTTTTTACCGCCGCTGATGTCGCACTTCGCCGCGGCGGATTCATTTCATCCTGCCGCTCACACCGGGGAGCTCAAAACAGGCGCGACGGAGCACTGCCGCTGAGCACCATTCGAAAGTTTTGGAGTAAATCGCTCGGCACGCGAGGAAAACCCTTTCTGGGTTTGCAAAGATTTTAGGCATTTTGACGGCGGCGGCAGCGCTCTGTTGATCTTTGCTATTGATTTGCTGATCTCGGATCTCAGAGCAGAGCCAAGCGGCACGGCGAGGAAACGTAAGGAACTCTGCGCGTTCAGATATTTGCTGGCCCTCCAGGTCTTATGGAGCCTAGGTGGTCCGAGCCGAGGAGCTGAAAGACCTCGCTAACAAATCCTTTCGCTTTAAGTACCTCTCTCACGCCGGCGACACGCGTTTTCGTTCGCTCTCGAGTCGCAATACATCGCCGGGTTCGAGGGTCGGTTCCAGCTTCTTCATGACTACTGGATTATCGGACATGCCGTATGCTGCGTCTGTCTTATCAGACAAGTTTTTGCCGTTCCGTCCGAACAAGCTCCTGCAGAGTACTGTCGTCGCGCCGCGCTAATTCGTTCATGTTGTCGTAGGCCGCAAGTATGTTTTGGCTATCGAACTCTACACTCGAGCGGGCGAGCTAGATCGGCACAACGCCGTGTACTGCGCCAACCGCGTGCACGCCCACATCAAACTGGAGGAATACGCGAGCGCCGTTCAGGACGCTTCGCAAGCTATCGAGCTCCACGGGGCGTACTGCAAGGTAAATAGCTTCGCCTCCTCGATCCTCTCGTCCCCGCCATGCGCCCGAAGCGTTCTGAATCGAGCATCGTTACAGGGTTACTACATGCGCGGGGTGGCTTATCTTGCCATCAGGAAGTTCAGCGAAGCGCTCAGGGATTTTCAGCAGGTTTCTTAGAAACCCGAATGCTGTCGGCTTCGCTGATCAATCGCTCCTGCCGCCTGTTCATTTGGGATCGGCCGTCGAATGGATGCGATTTCGCTCTTCACGTTTTTGCTCTGCTTCCATGACCAGGCTATGAAGATTTGTCCCCGCAAATTCGACGTCAGGAGAAGAGCGAAAGAATGCGAAGATGGGCTGGTGCAACTTCAAGGAGCAGTCATCCTGCCCGAGCCGAGGCCGGCGGCGAGACTCAAAGGAGCGTTTGTTTTCCCCGATCCCAAACGGCGATGATCGGCGGACTCCGTCAAAGGTAACTAGTCCAGATATTTCCATCCTTGCGATTATTTTTACCGAGCACGAAAGCTAAACCTATCTTGTTCGACCATGCATCATGCACTCGGTGCGATTTCCTACAATCCTATGCATCAGGATAGTTATGCACTGCACTTGTGCTCTTACTAATGATGATGATAATGGGCACTGCATTTCAAAATCCTCATAATAATCGGACTAATGACAACCTTGAACTTGAAATTAACCGAGTTTCGACTCGGTACCATACATGTCGTATCCAGCAATTCATAAGTAGATCGAATCCATTGCTGTTATGAATTAGAAATATCACCCTATAAATCTAATTGGTGCATTCCGATCTATAGTTCTATACACGAATTAAGTTACATGTGAGAATTTTAGTCCTAATTTCCTTTAAGAAACACTTCAGATGGGTACTAATTCTAGCTTGCACTTTATTTTTTTTAAATCTTGTGAAAAAAGCACTAAATTTAGTTCAGGTCCCAATTTTAGCCCCATTGTTTTGTTGTCACATAAAAGTAGTGACTTAAGCTGGGGTTCCAAATTTTTAGACCAAAAAAAAAAAAAAAAAAGCTGGGGTTCCAAATTTGACCCAAATAATTTTATATCATAAGAAAAAAAAAAACTTCAATCATTACTTAAATTTGGCCTCTGCCAAGGTTCCATCCAATGATATTGTGTATACGTGGAATGGCATATTGAATCATTACCAGCATCATTGGACAGGAATTTGACGCTGGCTATATTTGGGTAGAATCTAAAAGTTTCCAATTTTTCTTTATATACAAAAAAGTTCGGGACAAAAGTGGAATTCGAGTTAAAGTAGATAACTTTTTGTTAGATTTGAAAACTCTAGATCCGAAATGGGATCTTTTCTATTATTATGAAATTGGGCCGAAAATTTTAGAATAGTACGAAAAAATTGTTTATGTAAATAATATCGTTTTGGTTTTTGCATATAAATCCAAAACCTTTTTGCTTAAATAAAAATCAGTACTTTAAAAAGGAATTCCAACCAAGCTCGTGACCCCTCCAAAAGATAGACATCAAAAGCAGTACGCATCTTCCCTGCATCTCCCTCCCACCGATTCTCCCAACCGTCGTCCGTCCGACCACTCTCCCGTTCGGCGTCGACTTTCCGGCAACGTCGCCGTCAACAGCAACAGGTCCGTCCGTCCGTCTTTCCGTCTCTCTCTCGCGGCCTGTGTACGTGCGCGCGCGGACCGTTGTTACTTCGGGTTTCTCTGTGTGTCATCGGTTCTGCGTTGGATTGCCTCGGATTGGTTTTGGGTCGGCGCAAGTTTTGCTTTTGTTGCCGCCACCGAAATGGGTTTGTTTGTTTATTTATCTTATGTCCGGATGATCGCGTGAGAGCGTGCGTAGGAAGGGACAGTAATGGTTTTTTCCTTCGCTGCTGCGTTTGTTGCGATGGCTGAGATAGGGTCTAATTTGCTGTTCTCTGACTGGAACTAGTTGTTTGAATCGCGAAACGTTTGTGTGTTGTTTTTTCCTTCTCTTTTTGTTAGTGCTTGCTTGAATTTTGTTACTGGGTCATCTTGGTGAAGTGAAGCAAACATATGATGATTTCGCTGAAGAATTCATGGAGATTGAATTAGACCCATATGCTTCCGTGCGTGCGAGTATGTGTCTCGCATTGTTATACAGAATTTTGGGATCGATCGACGAAGAACCACTCGTGAATTTGACAGGAACGGGTGATCTTTGTTTGGCACTCCTCAGTTATGCAGCTGGGTTTCATTTGATGCAACTCGAAGTTGCATACTAAAGCATGTTAGAGTTTAAAACTAAGTGGTTCACCAAAACACGAAAAAATAAAAGGAAACGGTCTATATGGCCAACTCTTTTGTTTTGGATATCCAGGCTGCAGGACAACTACTACTACTAAGCAAGAAAATGGGAACATCACACAGAAACTAGGGTTTTGGGCTGATTTGTTTTTTATCTGTCCCATTAGACTGTTCCATATTAGATGAGGCTCCACCTCTTGAGCTAATTCTTTCCCATTTGCGGCATCCAAGATGTCCTCTAATCTCAATATATGGGCAAAATACTCAATGCTTAAATCACTTTTTGGAGCTCTAGCATAAGGGTTTGGTCTATATTTGTGGAAAAATCTTGCCTTATATCTATAGAAAATGGACCTTTAAGCATCGGTAAACAGCTAATGTGAAGCTTTCTGATCAGTGAGACCTTTTGTTAATCTTTTGTTGTCCCCGCCATGGGGATATCAATGACCATGGTATTCTGCAGCTTCTTGTGTTCAGGCAAAAAAGTCTCTTGGGGTTTCTTCTGTGTACATTGATTCTGTTTCTGTTTCTACAGATTTTTCCAATAATGTCGGGTCAAACTCAGCGCCTGAATGTAGTTCCCACTGTCACAATGCTTGGAGTTATGAAAGCTCGCCTTGTTGGCGCTACAAGAGGCCATGCTCTGCTCAAGAAGAAGAGCGATGCTTTGACAGTGCAGTTTCGTCAAATCCTTAAGAAAATTGTCTCTACAAAAGAATCAATGGGAGAGATCATGAAGTCATCTGCATTTGCCCTGACTGAAGCTAAATATGTCGCTGGGGAGAATATTAAGCACATTGTTTTTGAGAATGTCCAAAACGCATCTCTCAAAGTCAGATCAAAGCAAGAGAATATTGCTGGTGTGAAGCTGCCTAAGTTTGAATACTTCACTGAATCTGACACCAAGAATGACCTGACTGGACTGGCCAGAGGTGGTCAGCAAGTCCAGCTATGTCGAGCTGCTTATATCAAAGCAATTGAGCTTCTTGTTGAGCTTGCTTCACTTCAAACGTCATTTTTAACACTTGATGAAGCAATAAAGACAACGAATCGGAGAGTTAATGCTCTGGAGAATGTTGTGAAGCCAAGATTGGAGAACACTATCAGCTATATCAAGGGAGAACTGGATGAGCTTGAAAGAGAGGATTTCTTCAGGTTGAAGAAGATACAGGGATACAAGAAGAGGGAGCTTGAGAGACAGATGGCGTCAGCGAATCAATATGCGGTAGAGAAGCTCGCTGAGGAGGTTTCTTTGAAAGAGGGCATATCTCTTAACTCTGCTCACAACTTGTTATCAGCAGGAACAGAGAGAGATGAGGATATTATTTTCTAATCTGATGTCCTGATTCTAGTCAGTGTCATATGTCAATATGGTATTATCGATGTGCTGCTGCTCTTTTAAAATTAGAATTGCTGGGTATGACTTAGATGGCTGTTTGATGTCACATATGTTTATAGGGAATAAGAGTGGTGCTGGGATGTGGTTCACGTGTCTTGTAATATGGTTGTTATCAGACTCTCGAAGCATGGAATACAGAGCTTCTCCTTTGAGAATCAGTTATTATGACAACCAATGTGTGTCGAGCCAGTCATATGCACGTTGAAACTATTGCTGCTACTGGTGCTTGCGGAGCCATCAATGGAATTGTCAGTTTGCTCTCCTTGATGTAAGTTTTGAAGTAGTACATAGATTTTGGGAAATCGGTCTGTTTCCTAATATCTACATGTCACCGTGTCTCCCTTCTTTTGTTGCAGTGTGACAGGTTATTCTACTCAGCTTTGGTTTCTCTTCTTTGAGTGGGGCTCATGTTTGATCTTTGAATGAACAGAGTCCTTGTGGATTGCTTGCAGATAGCTGTCCCTCGCGGTCACATATGGATGTCTCGGACTTTGTTCTGTACAATTCCACATGTGTATATCAAACCAGCGCTCAGCAGAATATCATCGATCCCGCTCCTAATGAGCTCTATAGAGATGATTGCAACTGTCACTGTCATACCCTGAACGTGGTTACTTTGGAATTATACTTGCTTTGGCTTTTGAGCTGAATAGTGAAGCCCATTTGGGGCAGATTATATCGCTTTGTTCTGTCTAGTAGCCATAGTCGGCGGGAGAGGGAGATGTTCTGTTTAGGGAGGGAGTTTCGTCATTTGGTCTGGTATTCTAATAAATTTTCGGGAAAATTTCAATTAAAGGCCTGAAGTGGAACCGTTTTCTCAAAAAATGGCCTAAAGTGAACATTGTATCAAATAAGAGCCTGAAGTGACTAATTAAGTCTCGAATAAGGATTTCAACTTGAAAGCCAGTCAAATCTTATTTGCAGCTAGGGGTATTTTCGTCTAAAGATTTTTTTTCTTTCCTTTTTGTTTTTCTTTTCTTTCTTTTTTCATCTTGCTCATCTCCTTCTTGACAAATGCATCAGATTCCTCACACACGAGCCTGCATAGGTGCAAAACAATTTGAACAATTTAGGAAAAGGAAAAAACGAAAAGATATTCGAGAAGTTATGCAGTTTTGCAAAACTGCAAATTGCATACTTCAGTTCTGCAACCTCCCCATCAGCAAACTTCAAAGTGCATGCTCTACATTATGCAATTTTGCATCCTCACCCAAGAACTCATTGATTTTAGTATAAGTTGGTTTTTAAGTTATTCGCCAGCGCTCACCTTCTCCGATGATGATAATGAACTTGAGAATCAAGAAATATCCAATAGTGAGTTTTGTTTTTATTCAATGTGCTTGTAAAAACTTATTATGGCAATTAAAGTAACAGTTTCATGCTCTCCCCGCCAATGAAATTGCCTATGCCACGATAACTTTCACTCGTAGCTTCTTGGGAATGTTTTATTGGGTCCGGGTTGGATTATTCATAACATTCATAGACGCAGATTGCATTAAGATGGAATATGTGGCTTTTTGAGAGGGTACAATTGTGTCGTGCATGCTGGTTATTTTCAAAGGTTCTTGAATCATTCGACTGTGATTGAAGATACTCGCATTTGGTGGCGATTCGAATTAGACAGCACTCAATCTAAAAAACGAATGACCCTGGTCTACACATGTTCAAATAAATTTGCCTCTCTAAATCCAAAATGTTATCTACACAAATTTGAGAGAGAATAACAAGATGAAAAAAAGTGCAAAATCGCTTAGAAATTCCCAAAACCATGTATTTTATTGAACAAATCAATGCACATGAGTATCATAGAGAATCCTCAAAAACCTCTAATAAATTTGGCTTAGGCACTTCAATTTGGCTTCTCCTCACTAAGATCGATCATAGCTTGTGTAAGCACCGATTTGAATTCAAGCATCGATGACAACGAGGACAGCAAGCTAATGGCTTACACCTCATCATGCTTCGTGCTTGACCATGACCACAAGATGTGGGGATCAAATCGAGCTAAGTGTCACATCTTGGTCCACTTGTGTTCAATCTAGGGCTTGGATTGACCTTCATCTTTCAACAAAGGTACTGGAATTGCTGTTGAGGGCAATGACAAATGAGGTTGAGGGTGTTGATAGCTAATTCGGCAAGGAAGATAAAGATGGACTTTGGAGAACGCGATCTAAAGAGTGAAAAAGGCGAAGGCATGATGATGATGAATAAAAGAAAGAGAAGGAGAAAATAAATTAAAAAAAAGAAGGAAAAAAAGTATTTAGACAAAAATACCCCTAGGTGCAAATAAGATTTGGTTGGCTTTTAAGTTGAGGCCCTGAAACTAAGTTAGGTCACTTTAGGTTCTTGTTTGAGACAATGTCCATTTTGGATTCTTTTTTAAAAAATCAATTCCACTTTAGGCCCTTAATTGAAATTTTCCCTAAATTTTCTGTGATATAGAAAAGAAATTTACCCATAGTTTACGTGAGAAAATCCACGTACCATCAGAAGATACTTATAGCCCAGTAATTATATGCTAAACTGTTCCGCAAAAACAACAGCGTCTAGAATTAGATGGTCTCGAAATCGAAAATCTTTAGGACTGCTTTACAATCACCTTCCTTTCCACCCACACCAACGGGCGGATTTTAAGTGTTATTAACCAGCTTTATTTTACTCGAAATTAACAAGCAAAGAGTATGCGAATGGATGGTCAATAGGGTTCAAGAGCACCAAAAAAAATTTCCCTCCAAACCAGCTCATCAGTTCTTAATTTCAACTGATAAATGAAGATAAGGAAACTCTCAGTTCCCGTGACTCACGCTCCATTGGGCATTTCATGTGTAAAGCCAAGATTAGTTTGATGCTTGCTTTTGTACAAGCAGTATACGACAACAGTGGCTTTCCGGACAGCTCGGTCCTAGTGCTTCGCTCACGCGAGTAAAGAAGACGAGGAAGTTTCTCATTAAGTGCTCCACAACTTTCCAGGGTGACACGCCAGAGGAAAGAGGTTTTTTTTTTTTCTTTCTTTTTTTGGTCGAAACGAAGGAAAAAGAGGTTAGGACACGCTTTTTGTGCACACTTCCGAATCCTAAGCAGGAAAGAGAGTACAAGGAAAAGAAAGAGGAAGATGAATTTGTCCACATTTGACATATTTCATAACCAAGAAGAACGAAAGAAACTTAACGCACAAAGGAAAAGAAAAACAGGCGAGTCTTTATTAAAGAAAAGAATTACAACAATATACCAGTCCCTAATGATTGGTGCTAATCAATGAGGTTTGCTAAGATAATGGCAGGGATGGCCATCGTCTTTATCAAAGATAGCATTTGCATTCATCACTGACCCATCTCAACCATGAGTCCTTCAAATGTGAGGGTGCGAAAACTGGGCACATGTCTCCCGTGCAAACTCAACTGTGCCGCATCCCACTTGGCAGTAAAGAGGCAGAGGGGCAAATGGCACATAGATTGAATTCACCCTCACAGACTTCCACCAAAGTCGTCTCATTGCCTTCAAACTTCATCCTCCCATAAGGACAACCTTGATATTCAATCCACTAGCTTTTGGTTGTCACCCTTATAAATTAGAGAAACTAGCACGTGTTGTCATCCTCAATGATTGGAGGGACAAATCTATGACCCCGAAGGGTCTGTTCAAAGATGTGCCCGACCTTGAGCAATTTTTCCTGCAAAGAAATCAACATATTCTGTCTTAAGAAAAACACAGGTAAATTAATAAAGCATGACAGGTTTCTAGAAGGAAAGGACAGGAAGAGCTGTGGACTTCACAATACAGACAAGTAACTTCAGCATCCAGTAAAAAATTTGAATGAATAAGAATGCAAAAAACCTCATCAAATGCTGCACCAATCATCTGAAGACCAACAGGAAGGCCGGAGGGTCCTCCATCAACAAATCCAGATGGTAATACTAATGCAGGTAGACCAGCCAAGTTAACATTCACCTGTTCCAGTCATAAATTATTCCGTCTATACATGAAGATAATAATTAATGATAAGTGATTTAGTCCAGTACCCCAAATTTACAATTCCATTCCTAAGTCAATAGGGCCTAAACTGCATAGTTCTCAATTCTATACAATTTGTGGACTCCAGCAAAGTCCCACATGATTTATAATATGTCTAAATTTTAGTGTATTGAATCAAGGAAAGAAAGCATTTCCCTTGACAGGGACCATGGACATAGTGTACGAATTGCATTCGGTCTTTTCAACTCATTTTATACAAAGCTTGGACAGGAAGAAAACTTAAGGCAAGGAAAAGAGCAGGGCAAGGCATGAATACTTACTGTCATTATGTCTCCAGCATACATAGCCAAAGGATCGTTCTTCTTTTCGCCTATAATTCAAAGCCAATGCCCAGTCTAGTGTAAGATGAGTAATCAGACCAATCAAGGTGGAACAGACACAAAAGGATATAGCTACATACCAATTTTGTAAGCAGCTGAAGGGGCTGCAGGAGAAATAAGAATGTCATTTTCATCCAACGCAGCCTTGAAGCTTTTCTGGATGATAGTCCTAACCTGAAATACAAAAAAGAAAAAAAAAAGGACCTCTAATGGATTAACCTTAACCAAATCTAGAATTTCTTAATCACACTAAATGCAAATACACAGGTTATCTCCATTTATAGGTGTTGAATGCTATCTTCCCCTTTTCCCCCTTTCTTGTTTTGCTGATATGCATACAAGCAAGTGAAATTTAATGGTAACATGGAGGCAATGAAGCATAAAGCTATCTTCAGCCCACTGAATTCACACTCTTCAAGTTGAATAAAGAACCAATCTATAACAAAATCCTAGTACCTGCTGAGCACGCTTGTAGTACGCATCATAATAACCGGCAGATAAGGCATATGTTCCCATGAGGATTCTCCTCTTGACCTATTAACATGAAGGCACATTTCAGAGAGACACAAGGGGCAAGAACAATAGCAATTTGCTAGTGAACCACTGTCAAAAGCAAAGCTATAACTAACTGAAATTAAAAAAAAAAAAAAAACACACCAAAGAATTCATAATGCAACTTCACATCAAATGTACCTCAGAGCCAAAACCCTCAGCTCGAGAAACACCATATAAAGAACTCAACTCATCAGCAACTGCTTGGCTCCCATACCTGACAACCATTGCAGAACAATTTGAAAGAACTAAATAAAGCTCATAGTTGACACAGAGATCTATCTCTGTCTCGCTTTTGGTCACAGCGCGCGAACAAGAGAGAAAGAGAACATTTTCTATGAACAACAATTTGCAAATATTTGCATTGGGAACTGAATAAAATAACCATATAATGAGTGACCCCAACCATTAAATTGTCACTCTAGGAATCAGCAAGGAACATTCCAGATGTTTTTATACCTTACACCATCATAACGTGACAGGTTTGATGATGATTCAGATGATGCCAGAATATAATAGGCTGGTAACCCAAGGGAAAATGATGGCAATGACACCTGCAAAGAGAAGTCAAAAGTAGAATCTATGACAATGTATGACATTGAAAGAGAATTATAATAGAAGGATCCATTTAGCGATAACAAATAAACAAAGTAACAAGAGGACCTCTTTGACAATGCATCCTAACTCTTCCAAGTGTGAAGCAGCAGCATTAATCACAGATACAACTCCTGAATCTACACCACTCCCAAGAGTCTCACAAATAAGACCAACGCGCATTCCTTGCAGAGGTTTGTCTTCCAAAGTATTTGAAGCAGTGAATTGAGAAATAAAATCCGGAACCTCCTGAATAGGAATTTGTGAAATCTTCAACACGTGACTTGAATAAGCTAATAATAGTAATGTCAAATGGAGACATAAATTCAAGGAGTTTCTGAATAAATATTTTTGAATGTATCAATTCCCTATACAAGGCATCTTGCAAACACTGTAAATGATAAGCAAATAAATTGGTTGGGAATGTCATAAAATTATTTAAAGAAGCTTACTCGCTTGCTGCTGGTGGCATCATATCTATCGTGACCAGAAATTGCATTTAGAAGAATTGCAGTATCAGCAACTGATGAGCCAAAGCACCCAATGACATCAAGGGATGATGCATATGCCATGAGACCATATCTTGAGACACGTCCATAGGTTGGTTTCAAGCCAACAACGCCACAAAATGAAGATGGCTGTCTAACGCTCCCACCAGTATCACTTCCAAGGGCCACCATACACTGCCTAGCAGAAACAGCAGCAGCTGAGCCTCCTGAGGATCCTCCTGGAACTCGAGATACATCCCAAGGATTTGCAGTCACCTAACGATTAACAGATGTATCACCTGAGTAAACCAACTACAGTTACCAGATGGAAGTAGCAAAAACAAAAGGTTATTATCTGGCACTACCCATTCCAAAATGCTTCAAATTGTAGATTCTAACAGACTGTGAAAATGCAAAACCATCAAAAAAGAAGCTTAAAACATGGTCTTTTAAGTGGTTCCACCAAAGATGACAAAGAATATAGGAATGTACTAGTGTAGGATATCAAGATACCATCATGAACAAGAAACAGTATTTAAAGTGAAAAGCACAATAATGGATGTCAACAATATATAATCAGTTCTGGCTACTCCAAGAGTGCCAACGGCCTAAATAGCATCAAATGGGATTACAAGCATCCTAAGTTCCCGAGTGCCTAACTCCATTAGGTTGATCCGGGTCAAGCAATGGATATGTTATGTAAACTAGGTGCATGATTAAGGTTTGATCTCCGCACCGCTCAGTACAACCATACCATCAACCCAAGTTTGGGCTCATTTTTTCTAGACCACGAGGCTAGTAAGCATTTCATGGTAAGTATTTCACGGATCTGGATTTTATCTACCTATGAGGGAGACTTTCTTCTCATGAGAAAAAAGCTAAAGTTGCCCAGCGTCATTCCTTTATTCAGCAGCAGATGTTATATTCTTTTGAACGGGCTTACCCCAATAGTCAAGGGTGAAGATTAACCTAACTCTCAAGTGCCACAAGCTCCACGTTGGAAATTCCCATTAGTAAGAATCAAGCAAGGTGAATTGACTTCCTTAACAAAAGACATGCATGGATGCTTGGGATTCAAGTATGTCACCAGAAAAGAATAAATTCCTTATTAATTCCTCTAATAAAATCTTATATTTTCCTATGCAACATGCACACGATATTCGTCTAGGTAATGAAACAAATTTGAAACTTTTTGTGCTTTAAGCTTGAATTTTCTTAAAACTACATCAAATTCATCCATATGCAGAAGTTAATGTCGCCATTTGACAAAAATGAATAACCCTCTACTATCAGCAAACGGACATTGCTGTCTAGACAGCAAAAGGCTAATGATATACATCATTAGCATGTCGAGCTAGTTACATAAACAACTTCAAAAGCTGACTAGCCGTTAACAGACATTGCTAAGAAATTGCTTCTTTATCGAACCATCCCCTGATGCCCAGAGGATTCATTTTCAGCTTCTGAGAAAGCGTAATCGATTCAAACTAGCTGTAGTTTCATCCAAAAGGACTTGCGATGTTATGCTTACGGCAACGCCTAACAACACCGAAACAAATTCCAAAAGCCAAAGGAAAGAATTCCGCAAGTCCAAACCTTGTAAGCGGACCCTTCAGTGGTACTCCCCATCCCGAACTCATCCAAATTCGTCTTCCCCACCACGATCCCCCCGAGCTCCCGCACCTTCCTCACCGCCGTCGCGTCGAACGGCGGCCGGTAGTCCTCCAGGATGCGGGAGCCTCCCGTGGACGGCATGTCGGCGGTGCAGATGTTGTCCTTGACGCCGACGAGGACGCCGGCGAGGGGGCCGACGTCCTCGCCCTGGCCGATCCTGTCGTCGACGGCCTGGGCCTCCCGGAGGACGGAGTCGGAGACGTGAAGGAAGGAGTTGAGGCGGGGCTCGACGAGGCGGAGGCGGGCGAGGTAGGACTCGGCGAGCTGGACGGCGGTGGTCTCGCGGGCGAGGAGGGAGCGGCGGAGGGTGAGGATCTGGGAGCGCGGCGGGGAGGCCGGCGGCGGCGGCGTGGAGGGGGAGATTGGTCGGCGAGGGGGAGGAGGAGGTGGCAGCGGCGGTGGTGAGGGGGCGGGGCTTGAGGGCGGGGACGGGGCGGAGGCGGCAGAGCTGGGATTGGGCCGTCGCCGACAGCATCGTCGCCGGAGAGAGGAGGAGGAGGAGGATGGGTTTAAGGATTGGGGAGAGGTTTTTGTTCACAGGTTTGGGATAAAATGCAAGGATGGTGCACTCACTAGTAAACGTTTGGCACTTTTTGTCATTTTACTGACGTTACTTCTGTTTTTTTTTTTCTAAGAGAATGTTGTTGGCCTATGCAATAATTCGAGACTCGTTTGAAATTAAATTGGCCAATTCAAATTTCGGGACTCTCTTTTAGAAAAAGAATAAGTTTTGCTCATAAATTCTTATTTGAAATTTATTATAGACTGTTTTCTTAAGTGAAGCCAATCTTTTGTTAGCTTTGATGTCAAAGTTTTGTCTAAAATTTTTCTCGAATGCTTGCCTCCATCGATTTTGAGATATAATGCGGTCATATGTTTGGTTCGATGGAGGATCGATATGATAATGGAATGATGTTGGTTGAGAAATTTAGACTCCCACATGTACTTTCTTTAGGCTTGAAAGATCCGAACTGCATGCTCATCGTTGACCCTCATATGTCACAGTTCTGAACTCCTCTCTCGCTTTTTGTTTGGAACGTTTGGTTGCAATTTACAATGGGAGTTTCAAGGAATAGTAGTGATTGGAGTATAAAAGAATCTTAAAGATATTGAGAAGTAGTGGATTAAAGTATGATCAGCCCTGACATACATATCCTTCTTGTGAATTTTCTCCTCGGTTAAAGTCCGTAATTCAAACCATGTTCTTGTAATTGGAGTGTAGATCAGCGTAAGATTTGGTAGGAACGCGATATAAAAAATGTAAGCTAGCATGTGGCCAAATCAGCCCGATGCATGATCGGACGAGGTCACATGACTTCCTCTTGGTTAAGTCACCCCAAACAGAGAGGCCAATCTGTAGTTTCAACACTGTGATTCCCTTTCGAGTGACATGTACCATGATCTCATGAAGGTAAATGGAGTAACGCAAATTGAGAAGATTTCAATCTATTTTGTAAAGCTCTGGCAACCCAGAAAGAGAGGTTCATTTCAAGAACCACCATCAGAAGGAAATTGAATAGCTACAGTACAAACTGTTATTCTGATCTTATTATGTGGATCATATCAATGTACAAAGAGCATCAGGATACATCATCACGGAATTGATATTCTCGCTCCCTGCTACAGAGAAAGCAAGTTTCCTATAGATATTCTAATAGGTCTTGTTGACTCTCCAGGTCCCAAATCACCACTTTACCATCCAATCCTGTCATTTAGGGATTGGAAAATCAGTTGGCCTCTTTAAAAAGAAAGCGAAAAGATAATCCACTTCAAGCATTAAGAAACATGAGATAAAAGTATGTTTGTTTGCAAACCTGAAGTGCTGAAGCGTGTTATGGTCGAACTTCCAGCCTCCCCAAGTGGCGCAATACAACTGCAGTCACACAAAATTAATCTTGCGTAAGTCATTCATCCCATGATATTGGCATTCTACTCATCAACTCTCCTAATCCACATCATCTACTGGACTCATGTTTGGAAATGCCAGAAGAAAAAAAATCTGGAGAAGAGTTCAAGCTTAATATACATCGACGCACGCGCACATGCAGTCCAATAAGCAAAAGAAAAACAGCTGTAAGACGATTGTCATCTTTATAATGTAGAAAGGAAGAAGTGATTGTTATCATGTTGATAGATACGTTATGCAGTTCTCGTGAACCCCTCCTCGCTGTCTTGAATTGTCGACACCATCATTGTTGATACCGTGCTTTGACTGGCCATACAGTTTCCCAAATGCTTCAGAAAACTGTCAAAAACAGGATGATGGTAAGTCATCTCAACAAGACAGGATAACTTTTGCTTATTTTAGTGATGAATATTCTAAAAGCCTCTAGGAGGCATAAGATTTGCTAAACAAATACATTTGTGCATGCATCTATCATGGATTGGAATAATTTTTAGACCACCACATTGCCAACATGCACCAATCTCCGTGCCTCGTACATGCTGTTCTTATATTAGTCTCAATTGTACAAATCATGGAGATCTTCCTTTATCATTTCTGATGAAAGATTGTCATATCTTCAAGTTGCAGGCAAGTTGGCCAATACTGTCCATCTCAGTCAATTCATTTTGATTATCGTAAGCAACTTGTAGCAGTAGGATGCCGAGTAATGAGTTGATGACCACATTCCATGGGAATCATATGCTCTGACAAAAGGGCAAAATTAAACCACGAGTATACCTGTGAACCATACTTGGGACCAGTTGATGACGTCTTCCTCTCCCCAAGGAATCTGACAAAGCTCCTGTCAACAAAGATAATTTACTGTTAATTCAGTCGATAGAAACAGATCTGTTGACTTATGTTAGGCAGATGCAAACTCGCTGTGAACAAGAGATTTTTCAAAGAGAAGGGTTGTGGCAGTGGAGAGGAGAAGTCTCCCATCTTTAAAAGAAAAACAAAAGTGAAAGAAAAAAAAAAAAAAAAAATCTGAAACTTCACATACCACATGCCACTTTCATCTGCTGCAAATACCATTGGGTTGCAGTCAAATCCCACACCAATGACTACTTTCTCAGATATGAATAGCACCTACAAAAAAGGCACATTATTTATCTGTTTCGGATGCTAGCTGAAAATATAATAAAGTTAAGATGTAAAACAAGATAAAACAAGAAGGATGCTGACCCACATCACGGAGGGGCAAATCGCGGAATGCAACGTTCTGCGCCAATGGGGAGGGACCGACATCATCCACGAAATAAATCGTAGAACTATGACCTGGAAATTCCACCAAAGGAATTAAAAATGGCTCATCAGTTAGAAGGTACACATGTCTGCTCAAACTCGATGTATAAACAGACAATCGCAGGCTGCAAATATAGTAAATATCGTATTATAAGGAATAGTGACCACTCGTTTTATTCATTAAATGGAATAGATGGACCATTTGAAGTACCTATAGCTAGTTGGAAATTGTCACAAACAATGGAATAAGAATTTCATTCGGAATAAGCCAGGAATAGAATACTGACCCTCACTCAAACACACTATAAGTGAGCTTTTAATGCAGAGCATGTTTTGACTTCAGTAACAGAATGTGTCGTGCAAATGCAATAGACAGGACCTTAACATACTCACACATCTCAGACATAGAGGACTACTTATTTACATAACTCAATCCTGAAATCATAACACGAGCACCAAACAAACTGAGAAAAAACAAACTACTCACCAACGTAAGCTAAGGTATTGCCGCTGGGTGACCAATTTACACCAAATGCCCAGGAGAATGAGAGGTCCAGTTGAAGAATTTGCTGTTTCGATAGGACAAGAAATAATTACGATATACTGCATCAAACAAAAATAGAACTGTACAACTGTATAAACTACACACACAAGCCTCTCTGTTCTAGAATGACATCATTTTGCAAAAATAAAAGACGATACTCAGGATATCACTTATGGAAAGAAATGACAACTATTTCATGTACCCCACTATCCAAACTGTCTGAAGTAAGCAACGTCTCCATTTCGGGATAGAATTAATCCAGAGTCCAACGAATGCCCACATGCTTGTGCATATGTTCTTAGATAGATGCTAATGTAGTTCTGTAAGCTATGCGCTTACATATGTATAAAACAAAAGTATCATCTCCATACAAGCCAAGACATTTCCACCAATAGAGGATAATGCACGAGAACAAATGCATGCGATGTAAATGTGGTAGCGATAAGAATTAAGTCACATCATTTGATTAACATGAGACTAAAGCTTTGTGGCCGCTAGAACTTGAAAATGAACTAATGAGATAGTTCTTCAGCAAAGATACCATTTAATAGTTCAAACGTAGAACAGACACCCCCCCCCCCCCCCCAAAAAAAAAAATAGTCCAAATGTAGTAGGCAGTTACTATCTCAGACGCACACCAAATAAAAACTTTACTTATTTTTAAACTAATCTTTCACTGTACTGAATTCCATTTTCCAGCTATTCATTGATGCACCCAAAAAAGGAGTTGCAAAAACCTAATTTATAGTATAAAAGAGTATAACTTAATTCACATTGCTAACTTGGCAAGTTCACATAATCTATAAGGATAATAAAAATTTACCTCCCGAATTTCGAGTCAGATGAAGACCCTGCTTTGGAATCCCTGGATCATATTCATTGGACAGACACATAAAATTAAATTTTTAGATTCAGAGTGTGCATGATCAGCATAAAATATTTCAATGATGGACTGGCTATGTAGTAAAGCTACCTTGTATCAACACCTTTAATAAAAGTGGAAAATACACGACATTTTCCATCTGTTGATGTTGTGGCAAGAAGAATCTGCAATTATAAGCCTTCAGTAACCACTTGGAAAAAATAATGGTTGCTTTTGGGTAAAGTGTCCCAATGTAGTGAAATTGCTTATCATCAGATGGATGAAAAATGCATTCACATGATGAAAAGTCAAATTGCTGGAGATAGAACATACAGAAATAATTGCTAACTGCATATGAAGTAATCTCGAATGGCAATATCTGAAAAGTGTTTTTAATTGTCTGATGCAGGGAATAATGTTTAAGAGAACAGACTATATTTCTTTCAACAACTGAAAACATCAGCTAGATGAGAAAAGTACATATATTTTTTTACAGGTTTACATTATGTAAATATTTTTTGATCTTGCAGCATGGATTCACGTTAAAGCCATATCCTCTTATTTAGAACTGACCAAAATGTAATCTACACCAAATAAATCTTTTTAACATCGTCATAATCATTAATCAGTAGATGAAACCATCAAATGCATAAAGGTATCAACTTCAAGGAGTGCCAGCCCTAGATATTTAAAAGGACAGGAGAAGAGTCAGCATGTACATCTTTATCCCCTTCTCCTGCTTTGAATCTCAAATCCTATCTCAAACTCTTTTCAAATAACATTTGACTAGATGAATTAACTCAAGAAAATGCCTAAATCAATGACTGACTGAAAGCTCATCAACTCTTTTTCCTGTCCCAAATCACAAAGTCTACTCTCAGACTTATATAGTGTCATACGAAATCCTCATCAGGGAACAGCAAATCTAACTAGTGAACCATTTCGATTTTACCATCTTCATGTCTATTTCGCCAGCACTGCACTGCGCCTTTTAACTATTTCCTGCTGAAAGTGATTACCATTCTTAACAGCATTCATATGCAGGTATGCAGAGAATAAGATCATACTCTGCCCTAATAAATTCATGAACTCTCACTCAAACAAACAGAGTAACTAACAGTAGCTGAAGGCATGACCGTAAATAAAAAAGGCATTCACATGTGCAGCCAGTAAAAAGATACAAAGCTTGGTTGCAAGTGTCCAACATCACAAAAATGTGAGAAAGAGGACATACTCACATTGTTAGGATGCCAAGCAACACTTGTTACCGATGAATTGTGTCTTTTCCTGATGAGTTTACTGACCCACCTATAAGAGAGCATATATTAATAACTGCTCCCGAAGAGCTACCAAAATCAGAAACTAAGTGAATTAATCTCCTGTCTCTTTGATATGTAACCATCTCATTTTTTTTACAAAGTTAAACAGCATGTCAGTAACTAGTTAATTTCTAATCTGGGTCTTCATTTACAGAATGCTATGCTCTTGGAGGAACTGCAAGAGGGATATTTGATTCATATATGTAGCCACAGCACTGCTGTTTGAATTCTCCATTGGAGTTTGCTTTCCAAACTCTACTGAAGAATGAGCCAGCACAACAGCATCAACCTTGCCAGAATACTATTTGTTCATTCAAAGTCATCACCATGAACTTCTGCATTTTGCCATTCACCACCATAAAAGAATGATTTCAAATGCAGTGAACACAACCAACTTGTCCCCCAAGTTTGGAAAATATATCACCCATAAATCCTTGATCAGTAAGTGATGGTTTACTAAAAAGCACACCAGGAGAATACATGTCCAACCCAACATAAGAATGTGAAAAATAAAATAAAAAAACAATGGAGAGGAAAAACCAAGAAATAGAAGCTTATACCAGTTATTTTCTTGCTCGTAGTAGCATATGCACACTGTTTTAGCCCCACTCCCAACAGCAAATTTGTTTTCTGCAGGGAAAAGAAGAATACAACAAGATTATTTATTAGCTCATCATGCTCAGTTCATTTGACAAGAGGAAATCAAGCAGAATAAATTAGCAGTCCATGGTGAAAACATCTCTAACATGTGAAGAGGAGGAAAGGAAGAGGGAAGAGAGGATTAGAAGGACCATTACAGAGTTGGAAACATAGGGAGAGGTCAAATTCGAAGTACAATCAGAGATCATAACTAATTCAATAGGGTAGTAAATGAACTTTCTTTTAGCTGTCAGATCTTTATATATATAGGTTGGCACCCCTTGAAGCCTCATAGTGAATCTCTTTACTTATAGACAAAAATAGAACCACAACCAGCTAAACTACAAGGTCAGAACAAGAAAGATAAAACTATATGAAATTGTTTAACGATATTATGAAAGATGAAGAATAAACCTATTAGAAGAATTTTAATTCATGCAGAACCTTATTGGTACTTCATATTTGTATATGGCTCCCTAGAGTCTAACGGCTCAGGTGACCTTTTAAGAGCTTTTAAGAACATTTGACCGAACAAAATTCTTCTAGCAATTTCAACAGAATTTTATTCTTTTTCAATACAATGTAAATACTCTAAGAAGTCTTTGACAGGGAACATTCAACATCATCCTGTCTTCAAACTCAACGATTCTTCATACCTTGTGGGCTCCATTGAACACAAAGCGCAGCTCGGTTTAGCCTGAGGATAACTAAGGTGGGTACCCACTCTGATCCTTCATAATTCCATACATATCTACATAAGAACAAAATCTGCGTTAGATACTTGAATATATGCAGAAAGGAGGTGGAACACAAGGTGGTTCCAATTAGGTGATTTTACAAATAAAACAGGCACTCACGAGTTTCGATCATGGGACACCGTTACTATTCTGTTTGACCCGGAACTCCAGTCTATTCCAGAAACAATTTGGTCATGCTGTGACAATACATTCCCCATTGTTAGCACCAAGAACAAAATTATCATTTAAACTATTAACTAGCATAACAAAGACTTTAGTCAAATAATCTTGTTTTGGCGAATGCAAAATTAAATTCTCAAGCGTAAGATAAGAACAAAATAAATCATCATCATTTATTTATTTATTACATGGTAAGACAACGAAACATCAGTAAGGTGCATGCTAGAATCTTTCATTAAATGCTGGAAATCTGTTGGTTGATGAGATAAGCTTTGTTAGCAATATAAAACAGGCAACATCAAATTTCAAAGGTGCATCATCATTCATCAGTTCATTTCCCTAACATGGAAGGGGAAAGAAGATAATGTGGAGCTTTAGTTAGAACTCCAGCTTGCAGGTCATACATGGTCATCAAATCACTGTTTAGAAATGACAGTTGACATTGTAGAGAAAGAAGTCATCAATACCATAAACTGGAGAGAGAAAGGAACAATAGAAGAGCCAAGCAATACAAAAGGGGGAAAACTAAAGTAGAGTGTTTTTTGGTCCTTATTCTTTAGTTTTGAATAGACAAACATGGCGGGAGAATTACCATGCTGAAGACAAGAAATCAGAGAACTAACACAAATGCGGTTTTGCTTATCTTTCAGTAAATATAGTTTATAACTTTTATGTGTGCTCATCATAAATAACATATAGTACATCTGTCATCCCCATGTTTCAATCATTTGAATTCAAAGTCAATTACTCTTTAAGAATGAAGTACTGTAATAATGACCTTTTGGAGAATATGAGCTTGCTCCCACTTGTCTTCTGAAAGTCTGTAAATGTGAACTTCACTATTGTTCGGACAGAATGCAACCACTACAAGAAAGCAGATGTTATAGTTAGCATTAATACAATCTACTGATATGCAGAGACTATAGAGGCAGGAGCATATAAAGAGATTTTATTCAAAGAAATTACGGCAGAACAAGACAAACAGAAAATCCAAAAATCAGAAGAATCTCAATGCCTAGTTTTGCATGCTTGATGACATGATGTGGCAATGAACAACCTCTGTTGACATTTAACAAATTCCTGGTTTAAAATGAGACTGTGAAAGGTATGGGCTTGATCTCAAACTAAAATGGCGCAAGTTGCAGAAGACAGATAAGATAAGTAGGATTCTATGTAAAAAAATCCATAAAGGATGCTTGAAAAACATTCTAATTCGAAAAGACCATCAACTAGAATGAATAAAGTAGGATATTGAGAATACACTAAGTCAAGGTATTGACAAGGAGAAAAACTAATGCGAGATTTGTCCACAGTCAGGAAGCTTGTCAACCATTGACAACAATCAAGGCATATACTTGCTAGGTTAACTTTATTAAGATTTAGCCAAAACAGTTATGCTTTTAAAGAAGCAAGTATTAGTAAATGCAAGGCAACAGTGTTAAATATTACTAACATGTGTGAAACACCTAGTTGGCGAAGTAGCAATTACCGTAAAAAGGCCAATAATTAGCATTAAAAAGTAATGACAACTTTTACTAACTACAAAGTGATTACGCATCTTAGTAGAATCAAGAAAAGCTGCTATTCATATTTCATCTGCTCTGAGGAGATTAAGAATAGGAAGTCATTGGGGACCCCAGGATGAAAAAGCAAAATTAAACATCATCCTTCCGCTGTCCCCATTTTTCTTCAAAATTTACTCCCTCATACTTCACCCACCCAGCACAAAAAAGCCATTACCATTGGCCACCCTTTCAGATTTCAATATGTGTCGTACCTGGTCAAGCGATTAATGGGACAGATTCATGGTCCAGTATTTATCTATCTAAGGCGGAGATCCTCATCAGCTGTTAGAAGTTAGACCTGCCATTCAAAACGCATTTTATCTATCCATAGTTGTTAGAATGCTTAGCTTATACTTAACTTCTCACGGTGCAATTTAGTACTTGTTACTTGTTAGAACTGCCTTCAAAAACCCGAATTTGGAATCCCTTTTTGGTCCTGTAAGAATTGATAACTACAAGGACTCCACTCCGATTCCATGATACTCACTAAATGATAACGAAAGATAGGATCACCAGGAAACACATCAAGCGAACATTTGCAGCATTCAGGGGAAAGATATAGAGATTTGCACCCTCCAAAATGAGCACTTCATCACACACAGCCCTCTCATCGTTCATTGCCATACGCAAAGGCCCAAGATAAGTTCGATCGACTACGTAAGCGCCAAGGTCCCAAAAGTACAGAAAAAATCAAAGCACTCTCCCTCAAGCAGCCTATCAACTCACCGAGGCGTTCTTTTCGCAGATATCAACTTGAAATTACACATAAAAAAAAGCAACAAAGAACTCATCTAATTTCGCAGCGCATTTCCGGAAACGATCAAAACAACCGCAAAAAGAAATGCGAAAATCGAGGGAAGAGCAGGATTACTGGAGCGGTCGGGACTCCAGGCGTGGCAAGTGATGCAGGGAGCGAACTGGTGGACCGCGACCGCCGCCATTCTCGCCTCTCTCTCTGTCTGTCTCTCAGATCAAAGCGAGGAAGCCTTGAACTTCGGAGCTGGAATCGACGATCGTCTTAGAGTCTTCCACGCTCCGATCCCGATGCCGTTCCTCCTCTTTTCTCTTCCAGTTTAGGCCATCGGATCGCGAAGCGGCGCGAGATCCAAAATGCAGAAGCGCTGGATCGAGAGTATCTTTCGGCTCGGAATTGTGGCGGAAGAAAAGGGAATTCTTCAGCTCGAAGTAAAAGCTCCGCGGCTAAATCGCACGGGCCTAGTGGTGTTCGGCTCGGCCGGACGAGGAAGAAGACGATCCGCCCACCCGATGCCCCCACAGGCTTCTTTTTGGGGGGCTTTTTGGGGAATTTAGCAAAACGCACGACCCTTGACAATATTTTCGGTAGTTTTTCACAAAAGAGGGTAGGGTGTGCAAAATACGAGGATCCGCCCAACAGGGAAACCGCCTGGAATGGCAGTGCTTGGGGAATCGGTGCGGTTCCGGTTCCAATAAATTGGAACCAGGTGGACGGTCAGGTCCGATTTGTGGGTGGATCCGTCCACCCGACGGGACCGAAACTTTTTAATATTAAAAAAAAAAATTACTAAGAGAAACTCTACATCTCATCTCACTCTCTAGGGAACCTTTACCTTTGGTCAAAGAAAATCGAACCATCTATGGTTATTTGCAAGTAGGAAATGGGAGAATGTTGCATTCCATCTCGTTTGCGTTTTTTTATCTACGAGATACATTTATAATTACAACAAATAAATATTTGTTCCACGTACTTAAATTTGATTTTTCTTTCTTTGGCTTGCTTTGATGTCACGTAATTGTTTTTTTGTTGAAAACAAAAAAAAATTTCGAGTCAAAATCGGTTCCATGGATCCACCGAACGGACCGGACCGCGGTCCGGTTTCCCGGTTGGATCCACGCAACAAATGGGTGAATCCCGGTTCCAATTTTTCGGAACCGGTCCTTAGCGGGCGATTCCCGGTTCTAGGTCGGGAACCACCCGCCCGGACCATGCACACCCCTAAAAGAGGGTCTTTAGTTTTTCAATGTCCTTGAAATGAAAATGGAGGATATTATAGGGGCAACCAAAAAAGGAAAAAGAAAAGAAGAACTAAAGACATTAACTTTGATGGTAAACAAAACAAAGGGCCGTGTCATTTTCTTTCGAAACAATTGATTATAAATAATCTAATCTGATTTGATTCAACGGTCATCGCATATGTCAATCGTAAGTTTAAATCAAGTGTGCCACGGCACATGTCAATTTTGTAGTCTTGTGACTTTGAGTAATGTTGTATTATGCTTATCGAGCCATATTTTCGTGGTCAAGTTTCTAATCAATTTAAATTGTATGATAAATGTGACAAGGTTGTTTATCGATCCTTTTCAAGCTCCTCATTCATCGGGAGCTGATTATTCGGGACTTCGACAAAGCACTTGTGGCTATCCAGCCCCCATGTAGTTTTGATTGTTGCTACCACTACCGCTGGAGATTGCCAACGGGTGACCTATATTTCCTCAATTGGAGCGCTTGTTTCGAGCGAGAGCTGTTGGAATATGGAGCTTCATTTTTGCACTGCAATTCCCTTACCTCGTAACTAATAGTGCCAAATTAACATAGCTCACATTAGAAAAACTCTTACATAGTCATCCGAAGCATTCATTAACATTTAACATTTTTTGGCCCAGTTGGGGAACCTTGCCTCCTTAAAAGCCAACATTAGGGAATCTCCTATATAGGCCTATTTGATGTCATTTAAGTTGATAATGACATTTTGACCAAAAAATGAAGTTGATAATAACATGAAGTTGGTAAGAAAGCAAGAAATTTGATCGGGATGCATACAAAACTAGAAGTACTGAGTCTAGTTAATTGCGTAATCAATATGTAAATTTTTTCTCCTTAGGCGAGGATCATGGAGGCAAGAGGTGACGACATGTCCCTCAACAATTCTGTTTTTTTCTTTCATTTGAATTGTTTTTTGTGTTTTGTTGAGACACCACATTCGAAATGTTTGATTACACATATGAAGAATTGGAACAATTGATTTTAGGATAATAAGGAAAAAAAAAAGTAGGGACATGAAAGGTACAAGATGATGTTTTGGAGGACAACGGCTATTGTCTTGCCTTATAGACACATTCCATATTCTTCATGCTTACTGTGTGGAAATTCAGAAGAAATTTCAGTCCATGTATCCATAGGATGCCCTTCAACACCCTCATTTTATGGAGATAGAGTACATGGTGTATCGTCTCGTCTACTTGGAACTTCTCGTCACTAGAGAAAATGATAAACCACTTCCTTAACCCACGATGGATTGCTCAGAGAGTGGAATTCAATGCAAACTCTTCACCCTCTTTGCAGTAATTTAATGTCATTCACAGCTTAAACTCAGTACATTAAGCTCTAAATCAACATTATTGGCAACAAATTAGTTTGTTTTTTTTGCACAATTTGCCCAAAATCTCGTGGATTTGGTTCGACAATTTCAAACCCGTTAAGCAAGAGAGAAGAATGGGCGTTTCCGGGGTTCCCTGGTTCGAGAGCTTGCTAAAACGAATGACGATGGGTGAGTTGGCTTTTGACGAAGGTGGAGGGTGATTCAGGCAAGCCATCGACGAGCGGAACAAATTCCTCACTCTCGGTTTCTTTCTCAAACTTCCTGTCCTCTTTCAAGTGAGCGAGCACCTCCCTTGGCTGAACATCCTCTCTCGCTTTTAGGAGCCACCGGCTGGCGCGGATGGCTTTTGCCACCCCCAGCTTGTCGGCCGGCCTGATTCCCTACCCAAAAATCATGCTACCATTTGCCCAGTCTTGCCTTGCCCTAGTTTTGTAGGTTGCTATGCTGAGGAGGTGCGAAGGAAGAGGGGAAGAAAGGGGTCGGGCCAGGGGAAGAAGGAAGGCTGGGTTGGGGAAAAGAAAAAAAAGAAAAGGAAGACGCAGAGCTGGGCCCAAGCGAGTTGAAAGAAGAGAAGGGGTTGGGTCAATTCGGCCCGCTTTGTTTTTTCCTTAAAAATACTAAAAAAATTAAATTTTTAATTAATTACTTTTTTTTTTCACTTTTTTTGATATATTTTTAATAAATTCTATTTCAATTTGCTTGTCTATCCAACTATCTGTTTTTGCTATTTCTATTTTGACCATTTACCTGGCCGGCAAAATCAGGTGTTAATACTAGGTTAACGCCCCTATATTATGTTCTAGCCGGACAAACGGAGGAAAAAAATAGCCAAGTAATTAATGGCCGTGCAAGTACATAAGAATTCATAATCCAATTAAAGTTTCCATTATGAATATTTAGTCATTTTTCCAACGTAAAGAATGCTTCTTCTTCTTGAATCTCTCCAAGTATCTGCGTAATTAGCACAAATTCTTCAATTGGTCATTGATCTATTACGTTAGATAAGTACTGAATTTAGAGATATTCCTCGAGTGTAGAAAACCAATGGGCAAGGCAATGATCCACTTGTTGTCCGTCTGACTTGTTCTACTTGCTTCATTTGATAACTCATACTCGATATTGTAGAGAAGCACCAAAACATGGGTTGGGTTCCAAAGTCGTTTTGCTTAATTAAGAGGAATTGGGTTGGTTGGACTAAGAAAAAGGTATACATCTTGTTTCTGGGTTTTGGTTTGGGTTGGTTTGACTAAGAAAAAGGTAGATATCGGGTTTTTGGGTTTAAACCCAATGTCTACCTTAAACCCGATGTCCACCTTTTTCATAGTCAACCAAACCAATTCTTTTGAAATTGACTCACTTTATATGCTCCCACGAATTGCAAGATGCTAACACTACCATTTCGATTTCAAAAACCGTCTACCCTACTCTTCAATATCTCATGTTCATCTACTTCCCTCCTCTCTTCCTTTCTCAATCTTCTCTCTGCTCTAAATTTTCATTGCAGGCCATGGTCTCATTCTGTTGTCTCTCTTCTTCTCTTCTTTCTCTTTCCTTTGTTGTTCCATCTCAATTCTCAAACTTTGCCGATGCTCGATATCTTGATTATCCAACTGCGAATCTTTCAACACAGTGGAGAAATAAGGGAGACTCCATTACATGTTTGTCCTCCCATCCATCTGTAGACCCATTGAACATCCGGTCAATTCTACGCCGAGGCATAGGAACTTTTGGCACTGCCTACGTCAGTGGCTTCTATTGTGATTCTAACGATAACGCTTGCCTCTTTGCTGTTTTCATCTTCCATCCTTGCTCAAGAATTATGACTAATGATGCATCTGTAGAAGTTGTTTGGTCCACCAATTGGAACAATCCTGTAAAGATCAACGCAACATTAGAGCTTACGTCCAAAGGCGATTTGGTGTTGAAAGATGCTGATGGTACTATTGCTTGGTCCACTAACACTTCTGGCAAGTTTGTTGTAGGCTTGAACTTGACAGATTTGGGGAACCTCGTGTTGTTTGATAAGAATAATGTGACTGTTTGGCAGTCTTTTGATCATCCAACCAACACACTTGTCTTAGGACAAAAGTTGATGGCGGGCCAAAGATTGATGCCGAGTGTTTCTGAGACAAATTGGGCCATAGACGATTCGCTTACGCTTTACATGAATGGCCGTGGATTATTTGCTCAAATTGAGACTAGTCCTCCTCAGATCTATTACCAGTCTCTTATTGATAATCCAAATGCAAATACCGAGTCTCCATATGTTGAGTTTGTAAATGGAAGCTTGGCTTTCTTCTCAAACTCTATTAAGAATTTTTTGAGTTTGATTTTAGTCCCTCCCGCATCTTTTGTACAATACATGAAACTGGGCTCGGATGGGCATTTGAGAGTGTATGAGTTATCATATAAGCTTGGATGGAGTGCAACAGAAAGTCAACTCAGTTGGAGTTCACCTTCCATTATGTGTGCACTGTGGGAAGAAGTGGCCGATCTTTTGACTATGTCTCTAGCGGGGGACTGTGGTTATCCCAAAGTGTGTGGACAATATGGAATTTGCTCCGATGGGCAATGTAGTTGTCCAGCTTTGAGTGAGGGAATGAGCTATTTCAAGCTAGTAAACTCTACTAAGCCTAATTTTGGGTGTTCTAAGAATGTTCCATTGTCTTGCGAGGCTTCACAAGATCAAAGTTTTCTGGAGCTCAAAGATGTCACATACTTCACTCTTACTCCAAATCTCTTGAACATAGATGCTTCAAGTTGTAAAGAGGCCCGCGCAAAGAACTATTCATGCGAAGCAGCTATATTCAAGTACAAAATGGATCCCACTATTGGCCGCTGTTACTTAACAATTCAAGTGTTTTCACTTATGAAAATTGAGAAGAAAACGAATTCCTATAATTCTACTACTTTCCTAAAGTTACAAAATGTGCATTCTCTTGATTCTCCTCCTGCCAATGAAGCTTCTAGTCCTTCGGTTGACAATCGAAGGACCAACCGTCTTGTTGTAATACTTGGGTCTAGCCTCGGAGTTCTCATTGCCATAGTGATTCTTATTGTAGTCATAGTTTTGTTTGTTTGGAAGAGAGATGACAATGAAGTAGATGAGGAATATCTTGCTCAAGTACCTGGAATGCTCACAAGATTCCAGTTTAGTGATCTAAAAGCCATGACAAATGAATTCAGTAAAAAGCTTGGCGAAGGTGGTTTTGGTTCTGTTTTCGAAGGTACTCTAATTGATGGAACAAAAGTTGCAGTAAAGCGCCTTGGTGGTTTTGGGCAGGTTAAGAAATCATTTCTTGCCGAAGTTGAGACTATTGGTAGCATCCATCATGTGAACTTGGTAAGACTCGTGGGATATTGTGCTGAGAAATCCCAAAGGCTCCTTATCTATGAGTACATGTCTAATGGGGCTCTAGATAGATGGATCTATCCCAAATCCAATGAATGTGTTCTCGATTGGCAACGAAGGAAGAAGATCATTCTTGATATAGCAAAAGGACTAGATTATCTTCATGAAGATTGCAGACAAAAGATTGTACACCTAGACATTAAGCCCCAAAATATTCTCTTGGATGGGAATTTCAATGCTAAGGTTGCTGATTTTGGATTGTCCAAGTTGATTGATAAGGACCAAAACCAAGTTGTCATAAGCATGAGAGGAACTCCTGGTTATTTGGCCCCTGAGTGGCTGAATGTAGCAATTATTGAAAAGGTTGATGTGTACAGCTTTGGCGTGGTTATCTTGGAGATAGTTTGTGGAAGAAAAAACTTCGATCGGTCTCTAGATGAAGAAGACATGTATTTACTGAGTCTTTTTAAGAGAAAGGCAGAAGAGAAACGGTTGCTGGACATTGTGGATAAGTCTAGCGAGGATATGCGATTAAATGGGCCACATGCGGTAAATATGATGAGGATTGCTGCATGGTGCTTGCAAGGAGATTATACAATGAGGCCTTCCATGTCGATGATTATCAAGGTTTTAGGGGGTGTTATGAAAGTTCCAGACAACTTGGATTATAACTTCTTTGCTCAGCCGTCCACTAAAGGAGCAGCAAAATTCAGTCAAGAATTCAGTGCAACCACTGCATTATCACCCTTCGTTTTAACTGGTCCACGATGACCCAGGCAAATTTATAATGTCAGTTCTCTCTATAACTAGCGGTAAAATTGTGCAGGCAATTGAATTTCCTCTCAAAGCTTGAATGGTCCGGCATGTCTTTTTCTTTGCAGGCCCAAAAGTCTATGGCACGATATCAATTCTCTTTTTTGCTCGCAAATGAATGGACTTTGGCATATCTAAGAAAATAATTGTTTTTTTTTTTGGTCGAATTTAGGAAGGATTGACTTGGTTAGTTTATTGCATTTAGGTTTTATTGCTTATGTAGAGTCCAGTTGTGGCCAAATTTATTAAGTTAGTACCAATAGCAATAGGGTTTTTCTGCTGGTCATTAAAATGGAAGTTTGGAGTTTAGAAACCACAACTTAACTTCCCTTGCGTTAATCCGCTTGCAAGTTCCAGCCAGAGAGTGATGGAGAGATGTTGATAATTCAACCCAGGTTCGGGTCAAACATAGTGTCTGAATACATCCCGTAAAAGAGGGAACCTGTTGAGCCATTTGTGTAAAAGCTGCTAAAACTAAGTCAGTTCTTGATAATGTCTTTTAGTAGCCTTATTATTTCTTGGATCCAAACCTGATTTACTCTTTCTTTTTCCAACACTTGATCTCCTTCGGAAATGATTTTTCCATCCAGGTCTTCTTCATTTTGAGGTTAATGACTTAATTTAATCCGTTGTGAAGTCATTATTAAAACCAATAAAGATAATTGGAAAAGTTTATCATTAGTAAAGTTCTGAAATTTCCTATTGATTACTATTGAAATATTCTCGGCCAATCATCTTGACTTCCAGCTTCTAACAATCCATCGTGATCATTTTGACGTGTATATCTTATCCAAAAATAGAGAATTGAGATGATTGGACATTCAAGATTCAACTATGCAATGTAGAGTTTGCTAAAACCTAAAGGAGATAAAATCAATCTTGACAAAATAAGAGGCTAGTTTTATTTTTAATTTTGAAAAAATAAAGAGAGGAAACATACATCGAATATGGTACAAACCATGAAAGGGGTAATGAATTCTTGATTTGAATAGAATTTGATAAATCACAAGTTAGATTAGCAAAATAGCAAACAATGTATCCTTGAAGTCAAGATTCTTACTTCGCATGGTTCAGGGAAACTCCTTGATAGAAGACTGTAGTTTTCAATGGGTCGACACAGTTTGCCCACTTGGCTCAAGTATTTAATGCCATATTATAGGCCATCAATCGATCCATGTTTTATATGTCTTATTCTCTACTTGCATATAATCTCATCTGAATTACCTTTAAAAAATATATATCAGAACCTTCGATAAAAAAAAACATTAAAAATATAGGAGTCATGTTAATTTGGAAGAATATTAACTCTATTTCGCATCGTTGAGCGCGACTCAAACAAGTACGGCGGTTTTCTGCATAAGCCATGCGGCAACTTACCACTGTAGAGCTATGCAGATTTTGCGGCTCCTAAGGGTGGCCATGAAACATGAATTATTGGCGAGAAGATTGAACTTCGGACTCTTTACAAAGTGAAAATGGTCAAATGTCTTGACGTATATTGATCCATCGAAAAGTTTCTCCTTGGTAAAACTGTGATTGCAACGTTAAGGTCTTGCGCATGCTTAATCCATCGATGATGCGTTGGACAGATCTATTGATTTTTGGCTTGGAGGCCCACTGGCCTCCAGGGGGCACTTTTGGGCCGGCTTGAGTAAGGTAGATGGGCACCAAATTTGGACCGACCTGGCTTGGGCCCGGTGCATTGATCGTCTCTAGGCAAAAGTAATTGTGGCGTAGAAACTATAAAAGAACTCGTGCTCTCTAGTAAGATTTCATATGAGTCTCACAAATTCTTACCATTGATTTGATATAGGATTTTAGTATATACAGTGCTTGTCAAGATCAAGACTAACCGTTGTTTCCTCCCGACATGAAGCCCCCAGTGCCACGAGTTGAACACCAATGCATCAACGCCCTCCCAAATCTTGGCGCTCTGGGGAAAGTCAAGCTTAAGAGCTTGTTCTGTGCACGAGCTCGCTATGTCCACCACGAACATGTCATGGAAGAACATCAACTCCACTCCATATTCCTGCACACGTATTATTAGGATATACACATGAGTGGGCTGTATCAGAATCTCACTTTGGAGAATTGATGTAAATGTAAAGTAATCAATATATCTTAAATGGCTTATAACTATTGACTTAAACTTTTAAGTGAAAGTAGATCCAATTGGATATATTGATTAGCTTGGACTTGGGCTCTCTCTCGGTGATTTCCTTGGAAGAAGATATCGAGTTTTTGCTGTGCACTCCTAACATGTATCATGATTGACGAGTCATCAATGCTCTTGTCAAAGTGCATTTGGCCTCAGGTAGCGTGCTAGAACATTAGCCTCTTCCTTCTCAATCTCGACAGTAAGTCTCGACTATTGAATCTAAATCAAACAACTTTCATTAATCGAGAGCGACTGGATAAGTTATGGTACATAAATCAGAGACCTATAGCGTTGTTTAATCCATTAATCGAGAACCGAACAGTTTTTATCCATCGAGACCCAATACTGGATTCCTTCTCCAACCCCTTTACATTTCTCTCTCATTTTAATTTCATTTCGACGTTAATCCAAGAGTAAACTTTTTAAGAACCGAAAGCTTACCGTCGTATATCGATAGCTCGTAAGAAAAAGACAATAGGATAAAAGGTGCACTTTTTGAAATACCACCGCTAAAAGACAATACGAAAGCAACTTCGCGACTACAATTTCTATATGTAAGAAGTACACCCTATGATTTGAATATTTTTCTTTACGTGCAAGAGGGAAAGAAAACAGACAAAATGATCGGTCGATTCAATATGGGCCATTATGGCTTCTTTTCGTCGTACTAAATCTCTTGCACGCAAAGAATACTTCCTATGATGATAAGTGCCTTCTTAATGTGTCCAAGAACGATTTAGGGAAAGAGAACGAGACTTTGTAAGGGCCATGCTTGTTTGGAAGCAACAACGTTGGGTGACTTTGAGACTTCATGTAATGCGAGATCCATATCGCAATCAAATGGGTCCCTATCCCTATCCATCACTAACTCAACCTATTTCGAAAGACTACAGCTCACTGACACCTAATTAAGCGCGTATGCATGATCTCGAGAAGATGTTCCTTTTTATTTGTATTCCATCTTACGTAAAATTTTGATTAGATGGATCTGTCCACCTTTAATATTGAATCGAAGATAAGAAATGGAAATCTTGTTCGGGGTGAGGGTCCGAAGGATGTGGCTTATAGTTTAAGAAGACGATAAGATAGACGCGAAACCTATGATATCTATTCCTCATCACAGTACTGGAATATAAGCAGGTTACTTTTAGGTTATGAAGAAGTTTTAATATCTGCAACAGCATCCTGGATTATGCACCTCCAAAACCATGATCGTCATTAACAACGGACGAGGACAACGAAACCAAAGACATCACCAACGTTCACATGGTCATAGCCGAGTCGGGTATGAAGCGGCGTGCTGCGGAGCTCGCACGAGAGGAGAGATAAGCAGAGAACGTACCTCGGCAAGTCGCAGTTGCCGACGGGCTTCCATCTGTACTTGAGGTAACCTGTGGTTGAGATCCTCCATGGGCTCCGCGCGTGCAGGAGATGATTCCAAATATTCAGGACTCCGGCAAAGCAGTCGTGGCTATCTAGCCAATGCAGTTGAGATCGTTGCCGCTGCTGCCATAGATCGTCGATAGGTGACCCGTCTTTCCTCAGTCATGGCACTCGTTTTGGGTGGAGACTCGATCAGATCATGCAAAATTAGGACGAGTAGGTATTGAGGGTTTTGGAATTGAACAATGATTGAGATTGCACGGTGGATGATGTAATTGTGCCTCATGTGTATGTCACATTCGAAATGTCGACTAATCACATTATATTATGTTGAGCCTTCACGAACCACGCGTAACAATCATTGAAATTTGTAATTTCTTTTTCATTTTTCAAAATAAATTTCTATGGGTACCATTGCATTCAATCACTTTGTTCACTAGGATGTATTGCATTAACTACTTCCGCTGAACAGAAAAAAAAAAAAAAAAGGAAATTCTATTTTGGTTTACTAATTCCTCATAATATTGGTAACCGTTAGTTTGCAATATATAATATTTTTGGTAAAGATTTGCAATATATAATATTGGTAAACGTTAGTTTGCAATATATATACCGTGTTGCGTCAACTTGATTAAACTAGCTTAAACAAATGAACAATGCACAAAATGTTGAAAATGGTTCACGTAAATGATTTTGGAGTGATATAATAAATCTCTACTAAGGATACAAATATCGATCCCATGTTTAATTTCCTAATTACGAACTTGCAATATAGCCAAATTATTTTATACTCTTATAAATCTAGCTTCCTCTTAATATAAATTCAAATTTGTCACCCCTCCCACCCCAACAAAAAATTGAAAAATATAAACCAGCCACAAATAGGGAATTTTCTATCCCCAATACCACAAATTTCCATGATGAATTAAATCTGAATGTGAATTGTTCACTTATTCTAGCGATGTGCAGATTCAAAAGTTGTGAGCTACAAGAGACTGATAAAGGAGCAAATTCCAGGTATCAGGAACTCCAGCAAGACACCAGTGGCTGCAATCTATGATCCTGTGTCCTCCCAAGCCATACGCCGATGGATGTCCATCTACTCGGAGCTGCGAGAGATACGTGACGTTGAGCAGACGGACCGGGTACGTCATCGATCTTATTACTTTCTCTACCACCAGTTCAGCCGGGTTTGGGCCGGCTGGGTATCGCCGCACAGCGAGCGGACGCTTCTGGTCGACACAAGCGTCGGCGTTCGGTTGACCCCAGTCACTTGCACTGCTTGATGTGAACAGGATTTGATAAATCACGAGTTAGATTAGCAAAATAGCAAACAATATGTCCTCGAACTCTAAAGTTCTTACGTTGCATGGTCTGGGGAAACTCCTTGATAGAAGACAGTAGTTTTCGATGGGTCCACCCTGGAGTCCACCCATTTGGCCCAAGTATTCATTGCCTTCCCGTAGGCCACCAAGCGATTCATGTCTTTGTAAATCTTGTTCCCTTCTTGGATATAATCCCATCTAAATTACCTCAGAAAAAAGAATGTCAGAAGCTTCGAAGTTTCAAGCAACATAGAAAAAAAAGCAAAATAAATAAGGGAAAATCATGCTTAATATAAGTAAATGCTCTATTTCACATCATTGTTGTCAACTGAATCAAGTAAGTATGTCCGTTTCTGAACAAATCACGCCATTACCATCCAGTGTAGAGCTACGCAGATTTTGCTGCTCCTACGAAGTTAAAATGGTCAGATATCTTACCCTACATCAATCCGCCCAGAAATTAGTCGATGGACATGCTTGAGTAAGGTAATTTAGTTGAAAGTCCACTTCGAAAAGTTTGTATATATAATTACTCTTATAGGAGGGCCTGGGCACCAAATTAGGCCCGATCTAGCTCAAGCCTGTGCATCGATCACCTCTAGATAGAAGTAACTATGATGCAGAAACTATAAGAGAACTCATGCTCTCTAATGAGATCAAGTGTGGTTCTCACAAATTCTTGATATGTGATCGATTTTATTTGGAATCTAAGTTGATGTAACGCTTGCTAAGATGGACACTTACGGTTGTTTCCTCCCTGTGTGAAGCCACCAATGCCACGAGTTGAATACCAACACATCGACGCTCTCCCATAGCTTGGCGTTCTGGAGAGAGTCGAGCCTGAGAGCTCGCCCGGTGCTCGTGCTCACTATGTCCACCAGGAACGCGTCTCGGAAGAACATCAACTGCACTCCATATTCCTGCAACCATATCACAATTGACGAGTCGTCAATTTCATCCTTTTATTTTGACTTTTCAAGTCAAAGAGAAAAGAGCAAAGAATAAGTCAAGGCAAGAGGTCTCACTGGGAATGAGAAGTTGGAAAGCCCAGCAACTGTTGTCAAAGTGTATTTGGCCTCGGGCACCGCGGTATGAACCATGCAAGTGAGGGATTGCCATTGATTCAAGCTTAACGAGTCCCCCACAAACATCAGCCTCTTCCCTCTCAATCCAAACAAGAAGGCTCGGCCGTCAAACCTAGACCAAGCAACTTTCATTAATCGGGAACGACGATATGTTATAAGCACATAAATCGGAGACCTGCTGCGCTTTCGAATCGATTCTCCCAGAATTGATTAGTATTTCTGTCGAGACCCAATACAAGATTTCTTATCCAACCCCTTCACTTTTCCTCCTTTTTCGTTCCACATTGATCCAAGACTAAAAAATTTTAAGAATCCAAAGCTTAACTTTATATATTGGACATTCGCAAGACAGAGACAAAAGAGAACAGGTGCACTTACAAAATAACATTACTAAAGGACAATATGAAAGCAACTTCACAACTACACTTCCTATATTTAAAGAAGTGCACCCAATGATTTGAATTTGTTTCTTTACGAGCAAGAGGGAAAGAATATAGGCAAAAAGATTGGCCGATTCGATATGGGCCATTGTGGCTTCTATTCGTCGTATCCGTCTCTTGCAAGCATAGAATACTTTCCATGATAAAAAGTGCCTTCTGAAAATGTCCAAGAACGATTTAGGGAAAGTGCATGGGACTTGTAAGACCATGCTTGTTTGGAAGCAACAACGTTCGGTGACTTGGAGACTTCATGTTCTGCCATATATGTATCACAATCAAATGGGTACCAATCCATCGCTATATCTATTTCCAAAGGCTATTGCTTAACGACAACGAATTAAGATCGTATGCATAGTCCTGTGGAAATGTTCTTTTTAATTTGTCTTTGCATCTTACATGAAACTATAAACAGATGGACTCGATCACTACGAATTTTGAATCAAATATCCGAAATGGAAATCTTGTCCGAGGTGAGAGTTTGAGGAATGTGGCTTAGAGGTTAGAAGATAACAAGATCGTGGCTTTGGAGAGTGTGGTTATCTACGTAGCATTTGACATCAGTTTAGTACTCGTTAAGGTTGACTCAGGTTTGTCAATAACGCTTGACAATACTGGACCACAAGCAGGGTACTTTCAACTTATGAAGAAGTTCCAATCCCTGCAACAGCATCTCCATTATGCACCTCCAAAACCATGATCATCACTAATAGCGGACAAGAACAACGAAATTCAAGACAAATTCACATGGTCGTAGCAAATTGGGTCTGAAGCTGAGTGTTGTCGAGCACAGGCGTAGAGAGAGATATTGAAGGAACGTACCTCGGCAAGTTGCAGTTGCCGGCGGGCTTCCATCTGTACTTGAGATAATCTCTGTCGGGCCTGCCATTCTCAAGGCACTCGAACTGCTTCTGTATGAAGGGACACTGGGATGAGTTATAGAGAGGGTATGAACTATCATAGACCCACGATCCTGCGGAGGCATCGCAGGAACCGGCCTCGACAGTTTCTTCTCTCTTTCCATTAGTATGTCCCAACGTCGTAACCGCTAGGTCACTCACAAGTAGAGAAATGACCACGAATATTGCACCTCCGAAGACACCCATGAGAGAGAGAGAGAGAGAGAGAGAGAGAGAGAGAGAGAGAGAGAGATGGGTTGGTTGGGACTTGAAATGTGTGTGAAACTGAGTAATATCGACAGAGATTAGTGATAATGGGGGCAGATTATATAGAGAGAGGGTGAATGTTTCCAGGGGTTGAACCGAATCGAATTTGGAAATTTGATTAATGGACGGGTGAGGGTTTGCATACCATAAGAATAGGAAAGTTGCAAACTGGATCTTATTGGATTTTTCCTCTATCTAGGACGACATATTGCGGAAGGTAGAAGTCGACGGAAACCCAAACTATGGCTTTATGGGGAAGAAGAGATTGACCCTCAAGCCCCTTTCAATAGCAACTCATTCAATGTTTGGCCCACACTTAATGTTGGATTTTACTGCCCAATTATAGTTCCTTGGTCTTCCGGAGCATTCATTAGCATTACAACATTGTTTGGCCTTTTCAGCTGGAGAACCTTGCCTCGTTGAAGGCCAAGATAAGGGAATCTCCTATATAGGCCTATTTGATGACTTTTAATATGATAATAACAATAAAATTGATTAGAAAATGTGAAATTTGATTGGGATTTATACAGAGCTAGAAGTACACGTCCAGTTAATCGTGTAACCAATGTGTAAATTTTTTTTCCCCTTAGGCGAAGATCGTGGTGGCAAGAGATGATGACAAATCCCTCAACAATTGTGTTTTTTCTTTCATTGAATTATTCTTCGTGTTTTGTTGAGACACCACTTTTGAAAGGTTTGATTGCACATATTGAAGAAGTTGAAAGAATTGATTTGAAGATAATAAGTGAAAAAAGAAAAAGAAAAAGGTGAAGACACGAGAGGCACGGGATGCTGTTTTAGAGGACAACAGCTAATGTCTTGCCTTTGTAGAGCTAAACTAATCGGGTAATGTATCATCCCAAATTCTTCATGCTTGTTGAGTGGAAATCTAGAAGAAACTCCGGTCCATCTATTCACACCTTTGGCATAGATTTTAAGGAGATAGAGTTTGGCTGCGTTTGGAATTGGCCTTGCAAAGGGGCTTTGAGCCTCTAAAGATGCTTAGGCCAAAGTTTGGGTGTTTGGAAACCACTTTGCAATTCCCATTAGGCCAAAGTTGGCCTTCTGAAGGCTGAAAGCCCAAGGCAGGTGCAAGGGTGCCTTGGGCTTTCAGCTTTCTCGGCATACAAGTTACACTGTTCATTGTTTTATTTTTTTTCAAAACCATCCTATTCTACTGTTCATCGTCTTCTCTGCTGAAGGATTTGTTGCTCGAAGCTCCGCCGACGGCTCGGCATGGTCGCGGTGGCCCAGGAGACCATCGCCGGGGAAGGGTGCGACCGTCGCTGGAGAGTGGTGCGTGTCTGGGGCGCGGCGGGGTCGCGCGGGAGGTCCCGCGACCTTGCCGACCCAGATCCGGGGACGGCGAGGTCGCGCGACCCCTCCGCGACCCAGATCTGGGAGCGACGAGGTCCTCCCGCGACCTCACCGCCCCAGATCTGGGTCGCGGCGGTCGCCGGAGGTCGCGCGACCTCACCGCGACCCAGATCCAGGGTCGGCGAGGTCGCGGGACCTCGCCACCCCTGGATCTGGGTCGCGGCGGGGTCGCCCGACGTCTAGTAGCCTCCCGCCGAGGTCGCGGGACCTCGCCGCCCCAGATCTGGGTCGCGGCGTGGTCGCCCGACCTCCGGCAGCCTCCCGCCGAGGTCGCGCGACCTCGCCGCCCCAAATCTGGGTCGCGGCGGGTCGCCCGACGTCTGGCTTGCCTCACTGGGGGTCGCCCGACGTCCGGCAGCCCTCGCCGGGGTTCGCCCGACGTCTGGCTTCCCTCAGGGGGGGTCGCCCGACGTCCGGCTTGCCTCGCCGGGGGTCGCCGACGTCCGGCAGCCCTCGCGGGTTCGCCCGACGTCGGCTTCCCTCGCCGGGGTCGCCCGACGTCCGCAGCCCTCGCCGGGGTTCGCCGACGTCCGGCAACCCTCGTCGACCTTTGCCCTTACCGGTTAATTTTTTATATTTTTTTTTTTTATAATTTGTTTTATCACAAAAGTCCTTTGTAAGTATAATTTTTCCAAACATCATTTTGCTCAAAGATACTTCACAATGGACTTTTAAATTGTAATTTACCAAACACAATTTGCATTCTGAAAAGTCCCCTCAACCCAAAGTCCTTTGCATTTTCCTAATGGATTTCCCCAAAAGTCTAACCAAACGCACCCTTTATGAGGTATCAACTCGTTTGCTTGGAGCTTCTCTTACTGAAGGAAATGATAAACCACTTCTCTGGCCCACGACGGATTGCTCAGAGAATGGATTTCGATTGCAAACTCTTCACCCTCTTTGTAGCGATTCTATGTACTAGAATATGGTGTTATAGGAATGACATATTACATGATCAAGTTATTCCAAATTCTTCCTAGCAATTAAGTTGGTTTATAGAAGTTCATAGAATTTTCAAACAAGTTTAGGGATGAGAACATAGTCGCGATGAGTTCCAGAGTCGATCCTATCGGGGAAGGGACAAACTCCTGATTGCCACTGTTAGATGAAGGATTAAAATTTAATATAGATAGTGCATGTAAAAATAACAAAGGAGTCATTGGTATCATGGCACAATCGGCTAGCGATTTAGTAGTCCAAACTTGGACAAGGAAAGGATGTTGGAAATCATCAATGGAAGCGGAAGTAGTTGCTCTCCTTCTTGCTTGCAATTATACCTAGTTCCTCCACATCCAAAAAGTGATTGCAAAGTCTTAATTGATGCCATCTAACAAAAAGGTCTTTGCCCTTGGAGTATTTGGCCTTTTATGGCAGATTCTTGCTTCCTACTTCAACATAGTCCTGGTCAAAGCTTGGCTTGGACTAGTAGACCCAAGAATGGAGATGTTCATATGCTTGTAAATTGAGCTTTTAATCAAATAGGCATTGAGGCTCTATTCATTTCGCGAAAAATATCACGTGTTTGAAAAATGTTTTCTAAAAAGCCAATTTTTAGGAAAATGACAATATTTTTCGGTATTTAGTTGAAACTTAGTAATAAACTAGAAAATATTTTCCATTGTTTGATATTTGATTTAATTTTATGGGAAAAATTACCCAAAGATCAAATTTTTTAAAATAATTTTATTTTTAAAAAATTGATTTTTTATTAATTTTCCTTTTCTTTTCCTCCTTCCTTCTTCCTCCTCCTTCCTTCGCTAGTTGCTTACCTTAGCGATGGCCACTAGCCCAATGACCAGCCTAGACGCAAGTTGGCAAGCTCACAGCTCACTTGAGGCAAGTCAAGCGAGTTTGGATCTCACCAGATTTGGCCAGGCAAGCTTGAGCCATTGGTGAGCTCAAGCCTTGTCAACTTGTGCCTAGCATTGGTCCTCCAATTGATATATACCATGCTTTGAGAAGAAAGAAACTACTCACCATAGATAACAAAGCTAGACTTGGCTTGTGGCTAGTTGTCGGCTGCCTTTGTGCTCAACGAACAGCTGAGGAAGAGGGGAAAAAGGGAAAGCATAAAAATAAAAGGAAAATGTGTTTGGTGTAAGTTGGTAAGGTGAAAAAGATATGGAGAACATGTTCCACTTTCTAAAAAGTGGAAAATATTTTTCTCACTTTTGAATGTGTTTTTGTAATTAGTAGAAAATGTTTTGTATGATTAGTTTATTTTTTGTGAAATGAATGTTAGAAAATTTGAAAAATGTTTTTCAAGGAGTGTTTTTGGCGAAACCAGCAAAGCCTGAATCTTCTATTCTTTTCCACAATCTCTCATCTAGAGTTAGAAGTATTGTATTAGTACTCTTCTTCTATTTATCATTCTACTCTAAGCATTGCATTCATTCTGTAATGTTTTGTTTCGAAATGAAAAGCTTATTTCTAACAAAAAAACACACACACACACACACAACATCGGAGAAGGACTAACAAAAATGTGGATGAGTACTGTGGTGGATTGGGCCTATAGAATTTGTGAGCTTGACAAGGTTTTCAAGAGTCCACTCAAATACCATTTGACCTTTAAACTTAAAAAAAAAGAGAATTAAATAATCAAGTGGAGCGATGCCCCGATTCTCTAGAGGAGGTCTTCTTGTCATTAGGGTTCTTTCGCTTAACTCTGATTGTCCACAATCTAAGTACGTCAATCTTTCATCGATCTCTGGATAGATATAGATTGGAGCGGTCGCTATTGATCGATAGTGATGATAAAGCACGGGAAACCTTGTTGGCAGCTGTGTTTTTCAATCTTTGATTTAAATCTATGTTAGCTCCTTGACTTCAATCGTAGTTCCTCCTGTCTGATAAATATGTACCGTTCATTACGAAGTCTTAGCTTTTGACTCTTCCGACCCGTTGGCTTTATCAATCAAGGTTAGTAAGATCGCTTCGTCATTAGAAAGATCTGACAACATATAAAAAAAGAAACATGATACAAGAAAAAGCAGGAAAACTTGCGGTGTTTTATAATCTGAAAAATTACGAATAAATTACATATGGCTTTATATGTCCATAATTTTGAGAAGATGTACTTTGATTACAACTCATACTTCCAACGAGTTTAAGTGTATTTAGAAAGCTTTAGGCCTTTTCTATGTCCCTTAAATTTAGATTCTGAAAGCTTAAATTTTGTTTTACAAAATTAAAAGTAGAAGTATGGAAAATTGTATATCCGTATATCTCTATCATTTAATTATGCGAGTTTTTCAATCAAAATTATCCACTAGAAATGAAAATCGATGTAACGTGGCTCCAAAAAATATAAGTAATTGTCTTTCTTTTTTTTGGGTCAAAATTTTCTTTTCGTTTTGAAGGTGTCCTGTTTTTGCGACAAGCCATCATCGAGAGACGAAACGATTATTGAACTTTCCGAACTTGACTACCTTGTCCATGGATTCTGTCGTATTTATTGCACTCCAAATGCTTCAATCTCTCCTGCTCCTCCTCTTCTTCCCCAATTTCTCCTTGCCCACCATGTTTGTACTCTACACTCTCTTCTCTTTCCCTTCTTTTTGTGAGATTTTTTGGACCGATGTCAACTGTTCTAAAAACTTAAACTTTTTCGTCTTCTTTTTCTTTCCCAATTTCTCCTTGCCTACCATCTTTGCACTCTACTCTCTTTTTTCTATTAGTTGTTCTAAAATTTTAAGCTATCAAATGAAAATGTTTGCACTCTATGATCTCTTCTGAGTCTTCTCTTTTCCTCCATTATGCGAGATTTCGTGGATATACTGTTGATTGTTCTAAAAATTTAAGCTGTTAAATGAAAGCGTAATTTATTATTTAAATTCCCAAATTTCTCCTTGCATGCTATGCTTGCACTCTATACTCTCTTCTCTCTTGGCTGTTTTAAAAGTCTAAATTGTTAGATGAAAATGTTTGCACTCTACAATCTCTTCTCTTTCCCTCCTTTATGTGAGACTTTGTGGGTATACTATCAGTTGTTCTAAGAGTTTAAGTTGTTAAAGTGATTTATTATTTAAATATTATAACACTTCTCTTCATATTTAGTCTAGTTTTTTTTTACTAGAGCGTGCACAGAAATTTAATTAGGATAGCAAATGAGATTTAAAAAGATTTGAACTCAGAATTTTCAATTTTGATACCATATAAGATTTTGTGGGATTACTACTAATTTTTCTTAAAACTTAATCTATTAGATAAATGCGTAATTTATTATTTAAATATTTTAACATTCGGCAGTCTTTCAATCACTTTGTGGAGTCATTAGTCCTTGGACAGAAGTTGAGCGTAGGGCAGAAGTTGGTGCTCAGTGTTTCTGAAACGAATTGGACCGCACACAGTTTCCTATCACTTTCCATGACCATAATGGACACGGATCCTCCGCAGGTCTATTACCCAGTTCGCTTCAATTTTCCAAACACCAGTAACGACTCAAATTATGCCGAATTTACATCAGAACCTTACCATTGTTCACGAATTCCGCATGAAATCATTCCATCTTTCCGGATGTTCTCCTGCTTCACCGTTTATGAGGTTGAAATATGATGGGCACTTGAGAGTATATGAGTTTGATTGGGAGCAATGTCAGAGGACAGAGGCAGCTGACCTTCCGGCTTGGGATTATGGCGACTGCAGCTATCCCACGGTCTGTGGGCGACATGGAATTTGCTCTTCAAACAAGCAATGCACTTGTCCAAATTCAAGTGGGGGTCGACTTGATTACTTGCTTATACAAAAGAACAATGCGCGATACATCGAAATACTTCACAAAAATTATTTTGAAGCAATGCTTCAAATTTCTATTAGAGATATACATATTGATCACAGGTTTAATTTCTCAAAAAAGTCTTGTAACATAGCCAACTTATTTGAGACGCTTATAAATGCTTTCCTTGTTGTAATATAAATTTTATGCCCCTCCCCCCCCCCCCCCCAAAAAAAAAAGAAAAAGAAAATATAAACAGCCCACAAAAAAGGAATTTTTAATATCCTAAATTTGGATGATGGAACAAGAACATGAATTTGGATGGTTCACTTATTCTAATGATACAAAGATTCAAAAGTCGTTAGCTACTAGGGACTGATAAAGGATCAAATTCCAAGTATCGGGAACACCAGGAAGACACCAGTGGCTGCAATCCATGTTCCTGTGCCCTCCCAAGCCATACACTGATGGATGTCCATCTACTCTGAGCTGCGACAGATAAGTGACGTTGAGCATACGGACCGGGTACGTCATCGACCTTATCACCTTCTCTGCTACTAATTCCGCCGGGCTCGGGCCGGCCGGGTATCTCGACACGGCAAGCGGACGTGTCTGGTCGAGACAGGCATTGTCCTTTGGCTCCCCCCATTCGCTTGCACTGCTTGGTTTGAATAGGATCGATGAATCAGAAGCTAGATTAGCAGAACAGCGTACAATATATTCAACAAAATCAAAACACCACCAACCGAACAAAGGGTAAATTATAAAATGAAAACAAGGATTAATACTTGTATAGAATGAATTTGCATCAACAAATATTCGTACTTTGCATGGTCGGGGGAAACTCCTTGATAGAAGACTGTAGTTTTCGATGGGTCGACACTGGAGTCCACCCATTTTGCCAAAGTCTTCAATGCTTTCTTGTAGGCCACTAGGCGATTCATGTCTTTATACGTCTTATTCCCTTCTTGGATATAATCCCATCTGAATCACCTCAAGATTAAAAAAAATAAAAATAAAATCTCAGAACCTTCAAACACCAAAACAAGAAAAAAAGCAATATAAATAATGGTCATGTTAAGGCGTATCATTGCCTAACTCGTAGACAAGTATGCTTAATAGGAGCCACACTGTCCGTAACATAAATTAGTGACGAGAAGACCTAACTTCGGACTCTTTTCAAAGTGAAAATAATCAAATGTCTTAACCTATGCCAATCCGTCAAAAGTTTCTCCTTGCTGACATAGTAATTGCGACTGGAAAGTCTTGCATATGTTAGGCTTGCTTGAGGCCCAATGGCCTGCATGTGCTCTTCTGGATAGGCACGAGTAAGGTAATTTAGTCGTGAAGCCCTACCCCCAGAGTTGATAAATTTATAATTGTTCTTATGAATGGGCATGGGCACCAATTTAGGACCAAATTGACTTGGGCCCGTGCATTGACCACCTCTAGACTGAAAATAATTATGGTGCATAAACTATAAGAGAACTTGTGCTAACTAATGAAATTTAGTGTGGGTCTTATAGATTCTTGAAATGCGATTGATCTGGAATCTAAGTTGATGCAAAGCTTGCTAAGACGGACACTTACGGTTGTTTCCTCCCAACATGAAGCCACCAGTGCCACGAGTTGAATATCAATACATCGACGCCCTCCCAAATCTTGGCATTTTGGAGAGAGTCGAGCCTGAGAGCTCGCCCGGTGCTCGTGCTCACTATGTCCACCAGGAACGCGTCTCGGAAGAACATCAACTGCACTCCGTATTCCTGCGCATGTATCAAAGTTGATGAACCATCAATCTCATCACTTTAATTTGACTTTTCAAGTCAAAGAGTGAAGAGCAAAGAGCAAGTCAAGACAAAAGATCTCACTGGGAATGAGAAGTTGGAAAGCCCAGCAACTGTTGTCGAAGTGTATTTGGCGTCGGGCACCGCGGTGAGAACCATGCAAGTGAGGGATTGCCATTGATTCAAGCTCAACGAGTCCCCCACGAACATCAGCCTCTTCCCTCTCAATCCAAACAAGAAGGCTCGGCCGTCGAACCTAGACCAAGCAACCTTCATTAATCGGGAACAACAATATATTATAAGCACATAAATTGGAAACCTACTGCTTTTTTGAAGCGATTCATTGAGAATTGATTAGTATTTCTCCTATCCATCGAGACCCAATACAAGATTCCTTATCCAACCCCTTTACTTTTCCTCCTTTTTCATTCCACATTGATCCGAGATTAAACTTTTTAAGAATCCAATGCTTACCTTTATATATTGGAAATTCGTTAGACAGAGACAATAAGAGAAGAGGTGCACTCACAAACTAACATTGATAAAGGACAATATGAAAGCAACTTCACACCTACATTTCCTATACGTAAAGAAGTGCACCCAATTATTTGAATTTGTTTCTTTATTAGCAAGAGGGAAAGAATACAGGCAAAAAGATTGGCCGATTCGATATGGGCCATTTTGGCTTCTTTTCGTCGTATCTGTCTCTTGCAAGCATAGAATACTTTCCATGATAAAAAGTGCCTTCTGAAAATGTCCAAGAACGATTTAGGGAAAGTGCATGACACTTGTAGGACCATGGTTGTTTGGAAGCAACAACGTTCATTGACTTGGAGACTTCGTGTTATGCAAGATGTGCATCACAATCATAGGGGTGCAAATCCTTTGCTAACTCAATCTATTTTCAAAGACTATAGCTTAACAACACCGAATTAAGCGCGTATGCAGAGTCTCATGGAGATGTTCCTTTCGATTTCTATTGCATTTGACATCACTTTGGTACTCTTTAAGGTTGACTAAGGTTTAAGTATCAATAACGCTTGATGTAGGAACATAGATGCGAATCCTATGCCATCTATTCCTCTTGAAATACTGGAATATAAGTAGTGTACTTTTACTTTGTGAAGAACTCCCGATGTCTGCAACAGCATATCCATTATGCAACCTCCAAAACCATGATCGTCATTAACACCGGGCGAGAACGACGAAACCAAATATGTCACCAATATTCACATGGTCGTAGCCAAGTCGGGTCTGAAGTGGAGTGTTGTTGAGCACCCACGCGGAGAGAGAGAGAGAGAGTGAGGGAACGTACCTTGGCAAGTCGCAGTAGCCGGCTGGCTTCCATCTGTACTTGAGGTAATCTGTGTCGAGCCTGCCATTCTCAAGGCACTTGAACTGCTTCTGTAGGAAGGGACACTGGGATGAGTTATAGAGAGGGTATGAACTGTCATAGACCCACGTTCCTGCGGAGGCATCGCAGGAACCGGTCTCGACAGTTTCTTCTCTCTTTCCCGTAGCATGTCCCAACATTGTAGCCGCTAGGTCAGTCACAAGTAGAGAAATGACCACGAATATTGCACCTCCGAAGACACCCATGAGAGAGAGAGAGAGAGAGAGAGAGAGAGAGAGAGGGAGAGAAAGAGAGACTAGAGAGAGATTACAGAGAGATTACAGAGAGATGGGTTGGCTGGGACTTGAAATTTGTGTGAATCTGAGGGATTATCAACAGAGACTAGTGATAATGGGGGGAGGTTATATAGAGAGAGAGAGGATGAATGTTTTTAGGGGGTTGAACTGAATCGAATTGAATCGAACTTGGGAAGGTGATTAATGGAGGGATGACGGGTTTACATAACCCACAATTGAAAGGGGAACCAAGATGGATCTCATTGGATCTCCCTTTTATCTAGGGCGACATATCGCGGGAAGTAGAAGTCAACAGAGACGGAAACCGCCGCTTCAAGAGGAAGAAGAGATTAAATCCTCAACCCCCTTTCAATAGCAACTCATTCAATGCGTGGCCAACACTTAAATGTTGGATTTTACTGCCAAATTAGAGTTCCTTATTCATCCATCCGCCAAAAGTTTAGTTGTTCTATTCATTGATGAAATTGGATTGAAGACTATAGAGTTTGAAAGTAAAATTTTATTTTCGTTGACAATGAGGTATGAACGGAGCATTCATTATCATTCAACATTTTGGCCATTACAGCCGGAGAACCTTGCCTCATTAAAGGCCAGGGTTAGGGAATCTCCTAAAATAGGCCTATTTGAGGACATTTAATTTAATCATAACACGCAAGCGAATAAATCAATCAATTGAAAATGTGAAAATTGGTCGGGGGTGCATACAACATGAGAAGTACGAGTCCAGTTGATTGTGTCGCCATTGCATAAAATGTTTTTTTACCGTCGGCGAAGATCATTGTGGCAAAAGGATGATGAAGTGTCTCCAATCATATTTCTTTTTCTTATTCCAATAGCGCGCCGATGGTAACTATTCTATTCCAAAAATCAATTTCTAGTTAACAAATAAAAAATATTTTTTATTATTATTCCCCAGACAAATTTCTAAGCAAAAATATACGTTAAATAATGACATAAATTTTTTTTTCTCCCAAGCAGCCGGTTATTAGCGAGGATGAGTGATGAAAGAGTTTTTATTTTTTATTTTTATTCAAGAAATAGAAAGTGGAAAAATTTTACTTTTCATTTTTGTTCCAAACCCTTTTCTAGACGAAAAATATAATTTTGAAATAGAAAAATGAATTTGTATGACTAAATAGATTTTTATTTCAAATCTATTCTCGAGAATTAAAAAATAAAAAAATAGAGAAATAAAATAATTATTAGGCACTCTCTACGTTTTTTGTTTCGTTGAAATATCATATAAAGGTTCCATCGGACAACTATAAAAAGTTAAAATGATTGATTTGATTGAAATAAAGAAAAGAAAAGTTGGGACTTGGGGAAACATCACAACATCGAAGAACGGAAAAGAGAGACTCGACGAGAAATGGCAACTTGAAATTTAGGGGTGAGAGATGAAAATTGCATGAAAATGATCCTCTATGTGTCATATACATTTTTTTTTTTTTTTTTTAACTGATGTTTTATTTTTCCTATTTGTGATGTAAATACGATCATAAAGCACATGTAAACCTTATGGCTTAATTTCGATTTCACTGCACTAATCACCCCTTGACTTTACATTAATCAAAGTTGGTCCTGCACAATTCAACACGCTGCCTTCATTATGAAATCTCAGCTTTTAGGTATTCTGGTGTGATAGTGCTCTATCAATATCACATCTCCACTCCTCGACTTCCGTCGATTGTAGGTCGCGGACTCTCACGCTGTTTGCTAATGTCACTCTCAACTTGCGCTTCTGCAAAGTTCTTACTTTCCAGATGACTCTCAGATCAATTTTGGTTTGGTTAGATAAGTCGATCAAATTCTGGCGATGGCTTTTCTTTTCTCATCCAATAGCCATCGCGATTTTAATTGCGAAATCACCACGTTCTTCTGTAATCCCTCCGCCGATAGATTCTCCTGACTACTGAAAGTCTTGGAATCGGAGATAGTCTCTAAAAATGTAGATGGCCAATGGGCAAGTGATTTACATGGGGCGAGGTTCTAAAGCTGTCTTGCTGTTTGACTTTCAAAAACGATCCCATGAACCAAGAAACATTTCTGAACCCCTAGAACTGATAAAATGGGTTATATATGAGTCAAGTGAAAGTGAAATATGGGTAAGAAATGCGTCTAAGAAAGTAAAATACAAAAAAAAAAAAAAAGGTCTAAATGGGTAGGTCTAAATGGGTTATTAGAAAAGGAAACTCACTTTAAAGTTTAAACCATGACCTTTTTTAACTTTATAAAAAAATATATATATTTATAAAAAAATCGAAATTATAATTGTTTTTGATATTTCAATTTTTTTCTTTTTCTTTCTTCCTTAGCCGGCAAGGCAACGACCAACCATCGGTCGACGATAGGCCAAGCAAGACTCGAGCTTGCTAGTAGGTTGCCGATGACTGGTGAGGCTCGAGCCTCACTAGATCAGTGAGATTGTGCCTTGCTCAATGCTAGCGGGCTCGAGCCTCGCTAGATCTAACGAGGCTTGGCCTCGCCGGATTGGCAAGATTGAGCCTCGTGAATGCTAGCAAGCTCGATCTTGCTTGTGGTTGATTGTCAATGGCCAGCCAAAGAAGAAGAAAAAGAAAAGAGATGAGAAAAAGAAAAAATAATTATTAAAAATTAAAAATTATATTTTAAAAAATAAAAATAATTAAAAATTATATTTAAAAAAATTAAAAAATTCGATTTAAAAAAATATTTTAAAAAGAATTGTAAAAATTTTCCATTAAATTTGTATTGCATAAAATTTTTTTAACAATACTTTTTTTATAGAAAAATCATAAAAATGAGCTTTTTTTTATGTTTATTTAAAAAAATTTCATGTTATAGTTTTTAGTTACTCAATGGTATGTTCACTCCAAATAAGAGAAGCATGTGCATAGTCTATTTTTTTTTTTTTTTTTTATAAATATCAGTTTATAGGTTTTTTTAAACTTTTTTTTTTATATTTTATTTACTATTTTTAATTTAATTTGAAGTTTTAATCCAATTAGCATATAGTAGAAGTGGGTTTTCTTAGAATATTAATAGGTTTTAACAATATGGGTCGGGTCGGGTATGGGTTGGGTACAAGTCGGTTCGGGTACAGGTCAGGTCGGGTATGGGTCATTAGATTTACACTACAAGAATATGGGTTAAAACGGATTAAATGGATCAAATATGGGTCAATCCATTTTCGACCCAACCCATACCTTACCCGACCCACTCATTTGCTGCCCCTACCCCCACAAAAAAGAAAAGAAAAAGAAAAAAGAAAAAAAGAAACAGGAAACAGGAAACGCGATATCTCCGGTTTTCATAGTCCTGCCAACCCCAATTCCTCCAAACTTGACTCCCACGTTCTTTATTTGTTCCCATGAATCGCAAGATACTCCCGTAACGCTTCCGTTCTTGGAAAACTTCTACCCTCCAATAGGCAGTGATTGTCCAAAGCTGGATTTGGAGATAGTCCTTAAATTGTAGATGACCAATGGATGGGGCGGGGCTCCAAAGCTGTCTTGCTTTATGACTTTCAAAAACGACCCCATGAACCAGAAAACACTTCGGACCCAAAGGGGAAAAAAAACCAGCAAACACGATATCTCCAGTTTTCATAGTCCTACCAACCCCAACTCTCCTCCAAGCTTGACTCCCATGTTCTTTATTTGTTCCCATGACTCACGAGATGCTCCCGTAACACTTCCGTTCTTGGGAACCTTCTACTAATCTCTCGTTTTCATCTTCTTCCCTCCTCTCTTCTTGTCACACCCCAAGACCATCAAAAATGAAAAATGACATGGTTGTCCTTCTACCTTCAGAATTTGACCTTAAACCACTACCATCCAACTCCCAAAGGTCCTCTTATCAATATTGCTCTTGTACTACTCATCAATAGTTGAAAAAATATGAAAAATATAGGAAGGAAATGGGTGAGTAACAACAACTTAGTAAGTAATGCGTCTCTTCTAAGCGGATTGGATATTCATTGTGCATTTTACAAAACATGATATCACATTTCATCAATTTCAAAACTAGAATACTATATACGTAATCTATCAATAGTAGATAATATCTTTTCAATAATACTTTTTCGTATAAAATTAATAACAATATCAATTCATGATAACAAATTAACCATCAACGGTCTATTAAATTGATTAATCTTATTTAATCATATGTCGATGGTCCATTCTATCAAATAAAGATTGTTGAACATTGTTGACCAGAGGACTGCGGATATGCGAGTAGACGGACAACAGGCTTTCAACATGGTAAGAATTGCCGCATGGTGCTTGCAAGGTGATCTCACAAGGAGACCTTCCACGTCATCAGTACCTTATTTTCTCTTTTATAAAGCAATTTTCATGCGAATCTTTCTCTATTATTCCTAACATGCATCCAAATGGCCATCCATAATAAGGCAAGTGAATAGCGGAAAAGTAAATAGCTCGAGCTATAAATCAGGCGAAATTGATTTCTTATTACTACGCCGTCGGATGGTTCCCCACGAGCGTATGCAAAATAATTAACCAAAAGGGAGTCAATTTATGATTTTGAAAATCCATAAACCTAGATGCAAAACTTAATCCAAATGCATTCATTGCTTCTTTTCTTTTTTTCTTTTTTTTTTAAACTTTTTTGTATTTTTATACCATGCAACACTACTTAATTAAACATACCCAAAAAATAATTTCGTTCTTTTTAATGACAGTTACTCATGATAACTAGTTTAGAAAAAGGCCACAGAATTAGAGCTATGTTGATTTGGCGAAGAGTGTACGCTCTCTTTGGCCGCACAGATGTGTTTGAGCATAGAAATTCTGTGCTATGAGTTTTGCATCTAATTAAATAATTTATATATAAACAATTTGGATTTGGATTTGATCTAGATGTGAGAAACACTCGAGCGTGTGGGTAATTATAACTCTAATTCTCCAATTCTAGTACATTATTTGCCGCTGGCTCTCCTCACGGAGTAGATACCACACTTGGATCAAATCATGTAGATCTTTGATATCTTCTATCCTTTTGTCACTTATTTCTCTAATAGCCTAGTGTTGATTTAAATTGCAAAATCATCAGTTTCCGCGTAAATTTCACAATACGTCCGGTTTGCTCTCGTCTTTTCTCTCTTTCGGTCAGAACCTCCCACCCACTTCTTCCTCTCTCGCATTCTGTCTTGTCCTCCGGGGCTTCCCCGTTTTCTGTCTTGAATGTGCTGAGTATATGGCCGAATCTCCTCTTTTAATTGCCACAGATATACATAGAGATGCCGCAGAATCTATGGGATTCTTTATTAAAATTTTTCCTTTTTTCCATCTTATTTCTTTTGTTTCTTTCTGTCTCCACACTCACAAGAATCTGACTTCAAGCTAGTGCCCGTATCCTCGTGGCCATGCATGTATGTTCAGAGAGCATATACCCCATTTCGTATATGTTAAAACATACGGGCGACTATATTGCTTTTTTTTCAACCCTTACGGCGCCGATTTTGGGATTCAAGAGACAAAATAATTTTCACCTTCCTTGCTAGCAGAAACTCCTTTCTTTGTGTTATTTACTTTGCTAATATAAAACATCACTTGCATTGCACATATAATTTCTGGCTAAGCAAAGTAGCCAAAATTCGTGTAAAGGCCGGGCATGAGTTCAGAGCCATTTTCTTCTAAATCCAAGCTCATTACGCAGTCCAGATCAATCAGAATGAAATTCGCAAAACGGGGCCATGTCACATTCGATCCGCACATGCTATTCCTAATTGAAAATTTCTCTATAGAAAAATATTTTTGAAAGTTGTTAACGAGTTTGGGCTCTGTAGTCAGATTTTCGTTTACCGAGTTCTGTAAAAGCTCACATGCAGCATACCAATGACTTCGTTGTGTAGAGAATTGACTTAATTGATTTTCTATATTGAAGTTAAATTGCTTATGCACAGTTTGATGCCCAGCTAAAACCAATTAGCATTGCAAGAATCAAGCAGCTTGATGCTCACGCTTGGCCAACAGAGCACATGTGACCATTGCTCGCAAGGAAGTTGTCCCGTCAACCTCTTCAGAGTGCACTGGGTTTACTTAACTTACCTAAGTGCCCTGCAACTAGACAAGATTTTGCAATCTAATTAACGTTACGAACACGAATATTTAGCCACGGTTCCTGTGTAAAGAATGAATCCTCTTCTTCAATATCGCAAAATAATCTCTGCAGGTAAGTGCCTTTCAATCAAACAGAGAGCAGACTTCTATTAATCGACCATTGATCTATTCCCTTGAATAAGTGCTAAATCCAAAGAAGGTCCTCAAAAGTGTAGATAGCCAATGAGTGAAAATAATATGGGTGTTAAATGAAATAATAATTTATTTAAACCCAACTCACCTCTATTACTCTCTTTTCTTTCTTTCTTGCTCTTGCTCGCTTACTCCGCCCTGTCAACTTAGTTTGGGTATGATATTTTTCTAAATTTAGTTAAATATTGAAGTATTTTAGCAATACAAGTCGGGTCGAGTATAGATTACTAGATTTATATTGTATGGAATCGAAATGAGTTAAATGGGTCAATTTTCGCTAGATAATGTTTGACTTGATCCACTCATTTGATGGGTCTACTTGATCCACCTCCTAGAGAGTTGTCCTGTAATTCCTTCCAGCTAGATTTGCTCACCTCATATCCGATATTGCGGGGAAGCACCAAAACATGGGCCAAAGCTCTTCTGCTTTTTTGACTTTGAAATCAACTACTAAAACCCTGAAACACGATATCTTTCATTTTTTTTTAGTCCTACCAACCCAATTCCTCTAAACTTGACTCACTTTTTTATTTTATTTTTTTATCTGTTCTCTCGTTAATCGCAAGATACTAACGCTCCACTCCAGTCTCGCACTTTTCATCTTCTTCCCTCCTTTATTTCCTCAATTTTTTTTTTTTTCAGTTGGAGTTTATAAATTAAAAAAGTTTATTCCTTTTTTGTATATAATTGTGTTGCAAATATAATGTATATAGAGGACTCGAGAAATAAGATATAAAAGGTAACCAAATAACAAATAATCCCTAAATATTTGCTAACTCTAAAAGATAAGATGAAAAATGTAATAGAAAAAAATATATATACTCTAAATATTTAGGGAAAAAACCACCAAAAACCCTAAACTTTACCAAAAGTGACAAATTTACCCCAAATTTTTTTCTGTGACATGAAAAACCCTGAAGTTGGCTAACCGTGACACATTTACCCCGAACTTTCATTTTTGTGATATATTTACCCTAAATCATAGGGATAGTTTTGTCTTTTTACTTTTAATTTTTTTTTTCTTTTTCTTCTTTCTTCCCTCCGCCGGCGTCCGACGAGGGAGGCCCTCGCCGGCGTCGGGCGAGGGCTGCCCTCGCCGGCGTCGGGCGAGGGCTGCCCTCGCCGGCGTCGGGCGAGGGCCTCCCTCGCCGGACCCTCGCCGGATCCGGTAAGGGCACCCTTGCCCGACTCCGGCGAGGGCCTCCCTCGCCAGATTTGGCGAGGGTCTGGCGAGGGAGGCCCTCACCCGACGTTGACGGGGCGAGGGCGGCCCTCGCCTGTGTCGGGCGAGGTCACCCCTCATCGGCGTTGGCCCAGGCGAGGGCGACCCTCGCCAGGGAGGCCCTCGCTGGCTTCGAGCGAGGGCCGCCCTCGCCCGACGCCGATGAGGGCCTGCGTCGAGCGAGGGCACCCCTCGCCGGCGTCGACCCAGGCGAGGGCGACCCTTGCCGGGGAGGCCCTCACCCGACGCCGACGAGGGCCGCCCTCGCTTGTGTCAGGCGAGGTCACCCCTCATCGGCGTCGGGCCCGGGCGAGGGCGACCCTCGCCGGAGGCCCTCACCCAACGCCGACGAGGGCCGCCCTCGCCGACGCCGACGAGGGCCACCCTTGCTGCGTCGGCCGTGGGCACCCCTCGCCGGCGTCCGGCGAGGGTAGCCTCGCCGACGCCGGCTTCCCTCCCGGGGCAGCGGAGAGAAGAAGAAAAAAATAAAAAATAAATAAAATAAAAGAAAAAACAGAAAGAATAAGACGAAAATGCCCTTAATGGGGTAAATGTGTCACGCTTTGCAAAGTTTGGGGTTTTTCGTGTCACAAAAAAAGTTTAGGGTAAATCTGTCACTTAAGGCAAAGTTTGGAGTTTTTGGTGGTTTTTTCCCAAATATTTATTGAATATTTTCTTTTCTTAACATCCCCGCACCATTAGCTTGGACCGCTATTGAAGGAAGCGGGTAGGCAAGCCTTTCGTGAAGATATCTACAATTTGTTCTTTGGTAAAAATGTAGTGGACTACCAATTGTTTCTGAGTAGTGCGTTCCCTAATGAAATCGTAATCAATTTCCACATGTTTGGTTTGAGCATGAAACATGAGATTTGCGGATAAGTAGATGGCGGATAAGTTATCACACCAAAGAGTGGACGGCTTGGGTGATTGCACATGAAGATCCTGAAGAAGATATTCATGCCACATTAACTCCGCTGTTGTATCCACAAGACATTTGTATATTACTTCGGTGCTGGAACAAGCCACGATTCATTGCTTGCGAGATGACCAAGAGATGAGATTTGGTCCGCAATAGACACAAAACACACCAACGGAGCGACGCCAGTCGCGCACCCAACTAGCGTCAAAAAATGCATGGAGCTAAGTGGCTACTGCTCGAGTAAAAAGAAGACCACGTGAGATCGTATCGGCTAAGTAACGCAGAAGGCATTTCATGGCCTGCCAATCAGCCATAGTGGGGGCATGAAGATGTTGACAATCTGAATTCACCGCGTATGCAATATCAGGCCACATAAGAGTGAGTTATTGAAGTGCTCCCACAATACTTCGAAACTGAAATGGGTCTATAAGTGGCTCATGAGAAGCAACCGTGTTTGGTTCCATGGAATTGGTAGGAGTAGCAGTGGGTTTGGTAGATTGCATATTAGCATTTTTCAGTATTTTCCTCACAAATTGACTCTGGTGAAGAAGTAATCCATCGTTGGTATGAAGCACTTCAATCCCCAAAAGGTAATGAATGTCCCTTAAATCCTTGATAGCAAATTTCCAACCGAAGGGATTGCATGAGATCATGTAATGGAGCATTCGGGGAACCAGTTAAAATAATGTCGCCAATGCACACTAATAAGTAAATGGTGAAATCAGCTGTGTGTTTGACAAATAAGGTGGTGTTGGCCTTGGATATGACAAATCCCAAGTCGCACAACTAGGAACTCAAGCAAGTGTACCAATCGCAAGGCACTTGTTTAAGACTATGTAATGAGCATCGAAGGTCACAAACATAGTTGGGCTTACTTGCATCAACGAAACCTTTCAGTGGAGTCATATAAACTTCCTCTTCAAGTAATCCGTGTACGAACGCATTAGAGACATCCAACTGTCGAATGGACCAATGTTGAGAATATGTCCAAGATGAGACCGTGTGTATGGCAATGGGCTTGAACACTGGACTAAACGTCTCGATGTGATCGATACCCTCTTGTTGATGAAAACCGTTGGCGACCAATCTTGCTTTATACCATTCAATAGTTTCGTCGGACTGGAGTTTAATCTTATACATCCATTTGCATCCAATGGGTCAAGCATGACCAAGAAGCAGAACAAGATCCCATGTGCCATTCTACATTAGTGTTTTGTAGTCGAACTGCATTACAAGCTACCATTTCTTATCCTTTGTAGCCTTGGAAAAAGAAGTGGGTTCTTCAAGAATATTGGATTGAACCACAAGAGCCGAGGTGTGATTTTTTTTTTTTTTTTAAAGTTCCATGAGTTATGATCCTATCTCGAAAATGAGTCATCATAGGATGTGAAGATGATGATGGTATCGTGACAGGAGTTTCTTGTGGTATCTCAACAGGTTCAGTTGCAGTTTCAGTGGTGTTAACAAGTGGAACATCCGGGTTTAGTAGAGAAACCTGTGGAGACTCAAGTGGTCCAGTAGGTGTCAAGGTTGATAGGGACAAGTCACTAGGCAAAAATAGTTCTACACGTGTCGGTATTGAGGCATTTTAAGAGGAATTTGGTGTGGTAGCAAGAGGATAGTAGCCTCATCAAAAGTGGCATCCACAACAACATAAAAATGCTTACCCTTTGGGGCAATAACAATGATATCCTTTATATCCCAAAGGATCGCCCATAAGGATGCAAACCTTGGATCTTGGTGCAAGCTTATGGGATGAGTAAGGGCGAAGAAATAGACACTACACAACCAAAAACACATGAATGCGTAATATTGGGTTTAGTGTGAAATAAAGCCTCCCAAGGTGAAATATTATCAATGACTGGTGTTGGCATGCAACTAATCAAGCAAACCGCAGTTTTAAAAGCAAACTCCCAAAAACTGGTGGAACAGAACCTTGATGAAGAAGAGTCAATCCAATTTCGACTATATGTCGATGTTTTCATTCCACAACCTCGTTTTGAAAGGGTGCATAAGGACAAGAAACCCATTGGTGAATGTCATGCTTTCTAATGTATTGGACAAATTTGGTGGGTGTAACAAATTCAAGTGTTTCGTCACACTGTATAGACTTAATTTTGCAGTTAAGTTGATTTTCAACAAGTTTGTGAAAAGCTTTAAAAATGGAATAAAATTGACAGTGAGATGAGAATGAATAGAACCAAGTAAAATGTGAGAAATCATCAATAATATATATATAATATTTATTGCCATTGAATGAAATAACATGAGAGGGATCTCAAATGTCAATATGAATTAATTCCAAAGGATGTTTTGACCTAGACAAAGGAGGATAATGACTATGGTGGTGATTTTTAATCATAGCACACGCCATACAGACTGAAGGTAATGAACAACTAAAGTTAATGTTGGATGAATAGAGAAGAGACACAAGCCGATCGGTGATGGCATGTCCCAAGCGGTTATGCCATAGAGTGAGAGAAGTAACTGACGCAAAAGATGTGAAAGGGTGGCTGGACGGAAGGGTGACGCGGAAGCTCTCTATGGAGGATTTCCTGACCAATTTTAATAGACGTGGCAATAATGAGTTTGAATCAAATTAGAAAACACGATGGTTATCTAGAGCAAATCGAGAAACGAAAAGTAAGTTTTTAGTGATTCTAGGTACGACTAAAAGGATGGAGAAGAAGACATGAGTGTACCTATGTGGGTGATCGATAAGAAGACACAGTCACCCACGACAAGCTAATTTTGACTTGAATATAGAGTGACACTTGTGAATCTTGCAGAATTGTCCATAATGTGAGGCGTGGCATCTTAATCAACAAACCTCATCGAAGATGTGAGAGTAGAGGGCAGACTTGATGGTGGCAAATATTATGGCAATGAGTCCAGACACGTCAAGTGGGCTTATGCAAGCTGGATCGATCCAACAAAGTGATAACATGTGTTGTCCCTATGGCCTTGCTTGCCACAAAGCTGACAAAATGGGTCTCTTCCGTTGCGGTGTCTTATGCGATTTACACTTCCATTATGTGAGCCATGACCATGGGATATTCCAGAAAAATTCTCAAATTGATTAAATTCTGCATGGAAGTTGTTGGACTCGTGACGGGTCTATTGAGAAGGAGGAAGTCCTTGGCTGGTATGAAAAACCACCGGTGGGGGCTGATTATTCATTACCGATGCTAGCTTCAGCCTTCCCTCCTAATTAAGAATTAAGGCATGAAGTTGGTCCACTGTCAAAGACCCGGTTTGACTTAAAATGGAAATTGTGGTGTCGAGACCCTGAATTTCAGCACTCAAACCATGAAACACTTGAGTATGATATTCATTAATAGATAAAGGCTCACCAATAGTAGCTAACCGGTTCATGAGGCTGGTGGCTTCTTGTAGGAATTTCGTGACGGATCAATGACCTTTTGAGAGTGATTGATGCTGGAGTCGTAAAGCAGACGCACAAGCAGTTGATTAAGCATCATACAAGTCCGTAAGATACTTCCAAACACTCGTCATGAATGTGTGACCCGTTAATTGGGCAACTATCAAAGCGGTTGACAAATTGAAAAAAAAAAAACCAAGGCAATGGACTCTTGAAATTTCCAGTTTTCAAACGCTAGATTGGTTATCTACGTAACAACAGCCTTCCTTGGTGCAATCTCCTCAATAGTCTCCGTTAGCTTAGGTTCAGTGCTGTCCAAAATGGACAGCAAGCGGGCAGCTCATAAATACGGCGAGATCTATGCTTTCTAGATCAGAAAGTTTATCCCGGTCAACTTCTCCCCATACTTGGTGGTGACATGAGAGTTAACCCCGAGACGGTTGATGATGACATTAATGTTAGCGTCGGTGCAAATGAAGAAAATGAGGTTTCTTCAGACATGGACTAGTGAGGCTTTTGCCAAAGACTCTATGATAACGAATTAAAAAATTTATTCCTTTTTTTCTGTATATAATTATGTTGTAAATACAATGTATATAAAGGACTCTAAGAGATAAGATCCTAAAGGTAACTGAATAACAAATATTCCCTAAATATTTGTTGAATATTATCTTCCCTTAACATTATGAATTTGGGCTCTATAGTTAGATTTCTGTTTACTTAATTCAGTAAAAGCTCACATGCAGCATACAAATGACGTGATCGAGCAAAGAATCAACTTAATTCATTTTTTTATATCAAAGTTAAATTGCTTAAGCACAGTTCTATGCCAAGCTTTATCCAGTTAGCATTGCAAGAATTATGCAGCTTGATGCTTGTGCTCATCCTGCAAAGCACGAGTGAGTACTGCTCTCAAAGAAGTTGTCTATCAACCTCTTCAATGAGCATGTGGGCCGACTCACCTATATTATGTTCTATCAAGCGAAGGGAGGATGAAAGAGGGAACATAATTAGTTGCTGCGCAAGTAGATAGGATTTTATAATCTGATTAAAGTTTTCAAGATGAATATGTAGACATGGTTCCTGTATAAAAAATGCATCTTCTTCTTCAATCTCTGGAAGTATTTTCTGTAGTTCGTGTAAATGCCACTTCTATTGACTTGACCATTGATCTACTACGTTAAATAAATGCTGGGTACCGAGATGGTCCTCTAGTGTAGATAACCAATGGGCACTGTTCCACTCGCTTGAGCGTTGTCCTGTTTTTCCTTCCATTGTGCTCTGCTCACTTTCATTTAGTAACTCAAGTTCGATATTTCAGAGAAGCAACAAAACATTGGTGGGGTCCAAAGCTGTTTTGCCTTTTGATTTTGAAAAGCAACAACACAAACCCAGAAACACGACATCTCCCATTTTCTTAGCAACCCAATTCCTCAAAATTTGACCTGCCCTTTTTTGCTGTTTGCATGAACGTGACGCTTCCGTTTAAACCTTCAACTCTCGACTTCAATCTCTAATTTTCATCATCTTCCTTCCTCAATATTCTCTCTAGTCACATTTTCACTCCAGGCCATGGTCTCATTTTGCACTCTCTATTCTCTTCTTCTTTCATTTTCTTTTGTTTTTTTCTCAAATTTGATGGATGTTCAAGCTCAAGACTCTGGATATCCAACGGCGACGCCTTCGACACAGTGGACGAATAATGCGACAACTAATCACTCCATTCAATATGAAGATGCCACTGTGCGATTAATTCTACTCAGAGGCAAAGAAGCTTCAAATCTTGCCTACGCTTGCGGCTTTTACTGTAATGGTAACTGCAATACTTACCTCTTTGCAATCGTCATTGTCTCCCATAACGGCTTAGATGATGAAATCACTCATGCACGTCCCCAAGTAGTATGGTCTGCCAATCGACACAATCCTGTAAAGATTGGCGCGACGTTAGAACTCACATCTGAAGGCGATCTAGTGTTGAAAGATGCTGATGGTACTGTTGCTTGGTCCACTAACACTTCTTATAAGTCCGTTGCAGGCTTGAACCTGACAGATTTGGGGAACCTCATGTTGTTTGATAAGAATAATATGACTGTTTGGCAGTCTTTTGATCATCCAACCGACTCGCTTGTCCTCGGACAAAAGTTGAAGGCAGGTCAAAGATTGGTGCCAAGTGTTTCTGAGACAAACTGGACCGTAGACGGTATGATTACGCTATTCATGAATGGCCACGGTTTAGCAGCTCAATTGGAGACTCGTCCTCCTCAGATCTATTACCAGTATTTGATTGATAATCAGAATGCCAGTATTGAATCTCCATATGTTCAGTTTGTAAATGGAAGCTTGGCTTTCTTCTCAAATTATATCCGAAATGTGAGTTTGCTTTCTATCCCTCAAATATCTTCTCTGCAATACATAAAGCTGGGCTCAGATGGGCATTTGAGAGTGTATTATTATAAAGATAAACATAGATTTATGACTCGACCTAACCCTGCACATTGGGTAGCAGAGGCTGATCTTATGGATTATCTCGCGGACTGTGGTCCGAGAGTATGTGGACTAAATGGAATTTGCTCCAATGGGCAATGCAGTTGTCCTACTTCGATTGGGGGAACAAGCTACTTCAAGCCAGTAAATTATAAGCATCCTAATATTGGGTGTTTTGAGAATATTCCATTGTCTTGTGGGGATTCACAAAATCAAAGTCTTATGGAGCTCATAGATGTCATGTCCTTCGTTTTCAATTCAGATCTCGAGAACATAGATGCTACAAGCTGTAAAGAGGCCTGCAGAAAGAATTGTTCATGCAAAGCGGCTATATTCAAGTATTATTCAAATCTTACTAATGGCAGTTGTTACTTGCCAACTCAAGTGTTTTCACTTATGAATATTAGTGAGACAACGACTTCTTATTATTCTACTACTTACCTAAAGGTACAAAATGGGCACTTTGCAAGATCTCCGACTCATTCTCCTGAAGCTCCTCCTACCAAGGAAGTTCCTAATACTTCGATCGACAACCAAAGGAGCAACCGTTTCCTTATAATACTTGGGTCCAACTTCGGAGTGCTCTTTGGCATGATGATTCTTATTGTAGTCATAGTCTCAATTGTTTGGAAGAGAGATGACAATGAAGCAGAGGAAATAAAGCTTGATCAAGTGCTTGGAATGCCCACAAGATTCACATTCGATGCTTTGAAAGCCATTACAAACAACTTCAATAAAAAGCTTGGCGAAGGTGGTTTTGGTTCTGTTTTCGAAGGTATTCTAATTGATGGCACAAGAGTTGCAATAAAGCACCTTAATGATTTTGGGCAGGTCAAGAAATCCTTTCTGACTGAAGTTGAGACTATTGGCAGCATCCATCATATCAACTTGGTAAGACTCATGGGATTTTGTGCTGAGAAATCCCATAGGCTCTTGATCTATGAGTACATGCCGAATGGGTCTCTAGATAGATGGATCTTTCATAAACCCAATGAATATGTTCTCGACTGGCCACGAAGGAGGAAGATCATTCTCGATATAGCGAATGGATTGAAATATCTTCATGAAGATTGCAGACAAAAGATCTTGCATTTAGACATTAAACCTCACAATATCCTCTTGGATGAGAATTTCAATGCTAAGGTTGCTGATTTTGGATTGTCTAAGTTGGTCAATAGGAACCAAAGCCTAGTCATCACAACCATGAGAGGAACCCCTGGTTATTTAGCACCCGAGTGGTTGAGTGCAGTAGTTACCGAAAAGGTTGATGTTTACAGCTTTGGCGTAGTAATCTTGGAGATAGTTTGTGGGAGAAAAGTCTTCGATTGCTCTCTAGATGAAGAAGATATGCATTTATTGGGCCTTTTTAAAAGAAAGGGAGAAGAGGAACAATTACTGGACATCGTGGATAAGTATCACCAGGATATGCAACTAATTGGGCCGCAAGTGTTGAATATGATGAGGATTGCTGCATGGTGCTTACAAGGAAATTATGCAAAGAGGCCTTCGATGTCAATGGTCATCAAGGTGTTAGAGGGTGTTATGGAAGTTCCAAACAACTTGGATTACAACTTCTCTACTCAACCTTCCACGAACGGAGCCGCAAAATTTGGTCAAGAATTCAATACTACAACTGCATTATCACCTCGATTCTAAGTGGTCCACGATGACACGGTAAATTAATATAAATTTTTTATTTCTATATGCAAGGGGTAAAATTATGTAGGCAATTGAGCTTTTCAGATCTTGAATGCTCCAGCATGTCCTTTTCTTTTCAAGCCAAATAAATTCATTAGCATGATACTAATTTTCTCTTTTACTTGCAAATGAATGGACTTTCTTATATTGCACTTAGATTTGGAAAAAAATGATTTCATTCGACGCTCACTTTAATGACATAATCTTTCAATAAATTATATGAGGGTTACAAACTTTAATATAACATTCACTTGAGTGTTTTTAATGATTTCCTTCATAAAAAATCCGATGTGGCATTAATTTAATGAAAAATCATTCCGAGTGGCTAGCCTTGAAGTTGATGTCATTAAAAGTAGGGTTGTATGTAGTTTGGTTCAATTCGGTTTTTTTGGAAAATCGAATCGAATTGAACCGAACCGATAAGGAAATTTATTGAACCAAACTAAAATACGATCTGAATCGAAATTCGATTCGATTTAGTTCGATTTGATTTAGTTTTTATTTTTATTTTTGTTTATTTTTATTTTTTTCCTACAAGCACCCCTTTCAATAATTTTTTTAAAATCGATTTTTAATTGTTTTTTCTTTTTCTTTCTTTTATTCTTTTTTTTTTTCTTCTTCTTCATTGCCAAGTCGCCAACCACATCGATGGCTGATGATCAGCTAGAGTAAAGCTGGAGCCTCACTAGCCTATGGGGAGGCTCCATCTTGCTTGATCAGGCAAGGCCAATGTCACGCCCCGATCCTCGGTCACGTACCCATTCTTCACATGGTCGATTTTAAAAGCGATATCCTATGACATATCACCAACCCATTTATTTTAATAAGCACATGCGGAAGTAATTATAAATCCTAGACAATAAAATAATGTGATAGAAAAGCAGGGCCAAATTCAGAACTTTCAAAAACAACTACACTTATATACATTGTTGATAACTCTATAAATATAGAGTTATTTTACCTATTTTATGCAACAATTAATGCAATATCTATGAGAAAATATTTTGATTTTCTTCTGATTATTTGAATTTTCTTTGTTTATGCAGAATAATGAGATATGGAGAAGATAAGGAAAATAATGGCAAAAAAAAAATCAGGAATTCAAATCAAGAAATAGTGGAAGAAAGATATCAAATCAAAATCCTCTCGATTTACTCCCTGATTTTATGCGCAATTGCTTGGAGCTTGGATATATCCTCTAAATGGGAGAACATTGAGAGAGAGAAAGAGCATATAGGTTTTTGTTAGATTGTTTTTCATTATTCTAAGAGTTTTTCAAGTATTTTAAAGAGAAGACAAAAGTGGTGACGAAATACTTGTTCTTTGATTCAAGATACTGAGTTTGATTTATATTTTTATTTCTTATTTTACTATGTTCTAATTTTCTTTTGTTAAGGCTACGATGTAACCTAACTATGATGATGTGAATTTCATAATTTTTATGTTTTGCAATTAATTTCATTCATGTAAGTTATATATTATTGTGCATAATGCTTTTGAGTGATTGGCTATCACTTGAATGATTTGATATGCATGTTTGAGACTGAAAAGTGATAATATGCAATTGTTCATTATAATATATAACCATGAATTAAACGTGGATAGAAATATACTGTGTTATTTGTGTAGCTTTCGGTGATAATGTGATCCAAAAGACTTATTGTAAGCCGGGAATATTAATAGTTTTTAATGCACTCATGTTTATTTTAATTCACATAGAGATATAGTGGACTAATAAGCTGAGTAGGTTTGTTATACCTAGAGATAAGATAGTAAATAGGTTAGAAAATTCTGCTATCACATGTTTGATATTGTTCTTATACCCACAATAATCTGAAATTCATATCTAGTGGTTATGGTGAAATCGGATGCTCTAACATATTTATCTGATTGATTTACTACATTTAGTCTCCAAATTTTGTTTTTAATTTATTCTCAATTATATTTTGATCTGTTAAATAAATTTTAGAATTAATCTATTTTAGTATTTAATTAGTTTATTAATTATCGATCTCTGCGGGACGATACTTTTTCTCATCATTATATTACTTGTTCGACACGTTCACTTACGTTTAGAATTTTACGAACAATTACAACCAGTGTACATATATATAGGGCAGACTACGAAGTCGAGTTCAACTTCAACAAGTTCATAAATAAGGTCTACAAGCAGGGGTGGGCATTCCACAAACTACGGGTCCTCGTCCTCCTCATCATCATCCTCCATATTCCAACTGGAGCCTTCAGCAGACTGCACCGGACTTCCAAGATCTTCAAAATTCAGGTTTGCTACATCTACGATCAAGCTCGAAGGGCGACCTACAGTGTCTTTTCCAAAGGCGGCCTTCAAAATACACAGAGGTATCTTAGACTCCGATAGGGGGCCCTCTCTCTAGCCATCTTGAGCCTGGCAGTACCACGATCTATATCGATGGGGCACCTTGTGGGTGAGACCCGCATCAACCAAAACTATAGACCTCACCAACTCATAGGTCCAACCCCTAAGGCACCCATGAAATAGAAAGTAAGAGGTCTGCTCTGTGATCTTCTTAGGCCGTCCTAAAAACTCAGGAGTGACCTTCTAAGGACCTGAAATAGTTATACAATAATCAATGGAATTACGTCTCAGCGAGTTTTACCCTCCTTAGACTCGATTAGGCAACCAATACACCAAAAGAATTGCCTATGCACAACACGAGTCAGAGGACTTAGCTTGGCCTCATTTCCATCCTGTAAGTCAATATATATATTAAATATACACGATCACAACATATCAATCACTCAATTTACGACAATAGATCAGATCATTGATCAATCGACCTAGTCGATTACATGTCAACTTGACCACCAACTTGGTCATTTAATTTATAACGAACATTCCTCACGATGGAACCACCCACCGTTGCATCGTAGAGGGTAGAGCTTGTGTTCTCCACCGAGGAGAACCAGGTTCGAAGCCCCTGTGAAGCAGGGAGGCTGAAGCGCTGTATGGTGCCTTGCCCGAGGTGCGTGGGTGGTGGTTTCTTGCGTACCTCTTCAGGGTTTACTCTCCGGCTGCCAGCCGTGCGGGGGTTCCCTGGGTCACAAAAAAAAAAAAAAAAAACATTCCTCACGATGGAATATTTAGTCGTCGAGCACACGTACATTCTCTAAGGTAACTCTCTTAGTAACTGAGCCCACGTGCATTCTCCGAGACGACATACCTATTCATTAAGCCCACGTGCATTCTCCAAGATGATGCATCAAGTCATTAAGCCCACATGTCTTTCCCAAGATGCCAAATTTACTCATTGAGACCACGTGCATTCTCCGAGGTAATGCATCAAATCACCGAGTCCACGTGTCTCTTTCAAGATGCCATACTCAATCACCAAGCCCACGTGCATTCTCCCAGGTGATAGACCAACTGAGCCCACATGCCTTCTCCGAGATAATATATATCATACTATGAATCCACTATACAAAATGTCCATTCCCCTTGATGACGTGTCTAGTCATCGAGTCAGCATACATCATACATACTTTCATTTCCATAACTTCTACTATGATCCGTAGTCTACCAAAACACTTTTGGCACTAACAACCGATACCCAATTAATCATCAATTAAATACTCAAAATCAATTCAATTTATGAATAATTCCTAAAATTCCACAATTAAATTAATTCAACACAAATTAAAGCTCAAATAAATAAACGAACTGCACCACGATCATCAAGATAAAATTTCGGTCGTCGGCTATCCTAGTCTAATTTTCGAAAGATAAATAATTAATAAATAATTACAAAAATTAATTAATAATTGCAATAAATCCAATTTAGGCCCGTAATGCATAGTTGGAGGCCGAGACAAGCCGAGAAAATCCCGAAATGCATTCAATAAATACTATAGACTATTCACTAGCTAATAGCACTAACCATTTGTCTAACATGCATCATTAAGGCACTAATTTAATTTATCTAAACTAATATAACCATATAATCCTACTTAATTAACACTAATCAACCCTTAAGCATCATTAGCAAAATAAGTGAGAATTAGTGAGCTAAACTCACCCATTTAATAATCCGCTAAGATTGAAACATTGGAAATGCCGCGGGGGACTTTTTTTGTCCAAAGCGGGCCTAAGGTTCGGGGCGCGGAAACACCTCAAAACGGGCTTGGGAAGCTGCTGGAAACCCACAAAAATAGTTGATGTTCTTGGCTGGAAATGAAGGGAAATCAACTTGGTTTAAGCGGGAATTGCTCGGGAATGAAGGAATAGGCCAAACCTGGCCTAGACAGAGGTTTACCGGCGAAGAAATGGCTAAAGATAGCCCCAACTAGGCTCTAAACAGCCCTAGAATGGCGTGAGGGAGGCAGAGCAGGGGCGGTTGGGCGAGCACGGCAGCGCGATTGGTGTGGGCAGCGCACACGGCGAAGATGGCGATGGCTTGGTGTGCGGCAGCTGGCAGCTTGCTCTGGCGGCTCTTCCTTGGTCTGCTGGTTTCACACAAAGCAAATGGAGAGAGAGGAGGATGGGGTGGATGGCTATGGAGAGAGGATGAGGGAGAGAGAGAGAGAGATGGAGGGCCATTTGGTTTTATTTTTCCACACCCTTGTCCCCTACAAGCTTGTCCATCAAGCTAGCCTTCCATGGCTGTCAATTAGCCACCAATGCACTCTCCACAACCTCTCAAATGGTCCAAAATGGCTAGGGGAAAGGGGGCACACGAATTTTAAAAGAGATGGCTACAATTAGTCACTTATTTCACTTCAATTCAACCTCAATTGGCCCTCATAAATTCAATTGACCTATCATTGAACATCTTGGCATTTTTCCTCACCTCTAGATCCACCTTGCTTCCCAAATTTGCAACCAAAGATAATCTCCGGCCTTAATTGAATGAAAACGGTTCTAAACTGACTTTTTTCCATAAAGTCTCAGTTGACAGAAAAATCTTCTGAGATTGAGTCGTGGGTCCTAGAATTTATTGTGACATGCAAAAATATTTAATTTCTGAAATCGGACTCAAATTGGCGGTTAATTTCCATTCGCCGCGTTTTTAGCATGACCTAGACTACCGGGTAGTTTTCAAAACTTTTAAGGCAAATGTCTCGTGGTCGATTTCCTTCGAGTCATAATGAACCCACTCAACACATTGGCGACTCTCGTTGTCATGAAAATCTCGATGATTCAATTACATATAGAAAGTACCCAAACGACAGTAAAATCAAATTAGTGCCAGTCGATGAGAATTTTCCAATTTAGTGGAGTCACCCATGATCGGCCACACATTTCAGTCGAACCAACATATCTCTAATCTCAATTCGATTTTTAACTTTGCCGAAGGACCTCTAAAGATAAGCACGGTCGAGAAGCCGATTTATGGTCGAATTCTCAAATCTATTGCCTTAAAATTCCATAATAGCTTACCAAGCTAGTCTAGTTATCTCGAGAGTGATAAGCTCTGAGAACAGCTCTATAGGCGCATCAATAAAATGCCCAATTAATTCAGTAGAAAACAGGGTTGGAAATTTGGGATGTCACAGCCGAGAACGCCCAACACAATCAAGCTCAAGCCTGCTAGATCTGGCTAGCTTGTTGATGGCCGGCGACCTTGACGAGGCTCGAGAAAGGCCCAATTAGTCGGAATTGGCTCCAGCTTGCCTCTAGCTGGTCGCCGTCATCATGGCCGATGATTGACTAATGAAGAAGAAGAAAAAGAAAAAAAAAGGAAAGAAAAAAAAAAAAAAATGATTTTTTGTAAATGAAAGGAAATTTTTTTAGATTTTACCGGTTTGGTCTAGTTAACTAAACCAACTAAAAAATTTTGGTTTTTAATGAGAATTGAATCAAATGAGGATGAAAAAAAAATTGAACTTTTCGGTTCAGTTTTTGACACCCCTAATTAAAAATGTGTACAAACGTCTTGCTCGAATTGATGAATTGGGACTAACTCCAAATTGACGTCGGTTGATCTTGTTCCTAATGAGCTCATTATCTTCTTTTTGTTGTCAAATTGAAAACCCCAACTCCAAATTTATCATTGTTCTTCGTCGTTTGATTCCATTCTTCACTAAGTAGTTGCTGTTGAGAGAACAATGAAGGAGTAAGCTTGGGGCAAGGAGGTCCCCCCACATTCTTCATGAAGTAGTAAGGTTGGGATAGACGAGTTTCATAACATGGCAGACTTCCAATAGGAAGTCCCTCTGCGGTCTTTAATAGTAAGCCTCTTCATATCCTACACTAAGTGCATCATGACAAATTTTAAAGTGATGCGAAGGGAGTTTTCATTGGAAGACGAGAGATGGCCAGCATTGACGTGGACTGCAATCAAGAACCCTATGCCCTTAAGTTGTCACGTTGCCATAGCCATCGGTCGCCATGGACGTGGATTGCTAGTGCCACTTGTGTTGCCTCATTAGCCAAAAACTCGTGAAGAAGTTCTTATCATTAGGCCAATTTTCCACTTTGGTTTTTTTTTTTGATAACTCAGGGAATCTCGTAAGCCGACAGCCGACGAGCAAACCCTAGGGGTGCGACTGTAGGACCCACCACCACAGTACTCTAAGTAAAAATCCCTAACGACGCCTCTAGCATTAAAACTCCTCCCCTTCGTGACGGGAAGAAAGCCCAAGCCAACTGCGCTGCTGCGATATCTCTAAAATGAAAAAACACGCTCGATATGTTATGCACACACTAAATAGCTTTTCAAATTATAGTACTTAAATGATCAATTTGAATGTTACCACATCAAAATAGGCGTCTATACAATGTTTTTTTCCCTGTAGGTTTTATTTTGGGGAAAAGTACCAAAGAAGTCTAAAACTTATTATACTTAAGCTAATTTAACTTTAATACTTTCAATTTTGTTAATTTAATCATAAGTATTTTCATTATTTTTCAATTGAATCTGTGACATCCTAAATTTTCTATTCTCGCTTTCAATTGAATAAATCGGGCATTTCATTGACATGCCTATAGTGTTATTCTCAGAGCCAATCACTCATGACCGTGAATCGTACGCTCAACCATGTTCATCTATCGTGATCATTACGGTATAGACATAAATTAATTAAGATTTAAGATAGATTGGTTTGATTGAGATGAGTGGTTAAATGTGGGTGATCCCACTAAATTGCAAAATTCTCATCGATCGACACTAGTATAATTTTTCTATCGTTTTGGTATCCTGTGTCCGTATTTGAAACATCGAGATTTTCACGACAACCGAAAGTCATCAATGTGTTGAAAGGTTCATTCTGGTTCGAAGAAAATTGACCACGGTTCATTTGTACTAACAAGTTCTAAAAGCTACCCAGTAGCCTAGGTCATGCTAAAAATGCGCTAGATTGAAATTAATCGCGAATTTGAATCCAATTTCAGAAATTGGAAGTTCTGTCATGTCACAGGTCATTTTAGGAATGTCGACTCGGTCTCAAAAGATTTTTCTCGCAACCCGAGATTTTTGGAAAAAAAGTCGTCCTAAGGCTGTTTTTGTCCAGAAATTGTCGAGGACCGTTTTTAATCACATAATTGAGAAGCAAGTCGGATCAATTGGTGAGGAAAAATATCAATTTGATCATTGAGGTGTTGATTGAATTTATTGAGGCAAAATTGAATTGATTTAAGTGTGAATAAGTAACCAAGTGAGAGGAAATCTTAGCAAATTCGTATGCCCATTTTAGACCAATTCAAGGGTTGTCAAGAGTGCATTAGTGGCTGAATTGAGGCCAAGGAAGCCAGACTTGGCTGAGGTTGAGTCAAAGGGACAAAGGAGAGGAAAATGTGCGCCAAGTGGCCCCCTTGCTCCCTCTTTCTCCTTCCTCTTCCCCCTGCTGTGCAACCGTCCTTTCCCCTTCCTTATTGTGCTTTGGAGACTTCAATTTGCAAAGAAGACCTAGGAAGCCAGCCGTTCCTCCCTCGCCATGAGTTGCCCTCCTTCGGACTCCATTCTCGCCCCCGCCTGCATGCGCGCGCACCACCGCCTCTCTCTCGCCCTTGCATTGTCTTAGCTTGCTATTTATATTTGTGCTTGAGTCCCTCAGGTTTGGCCTAGCCCAGTCGGAGCTCCCATCGCCGCCGTGAGTCACTACCATTGCCCGCCTGAGTTGCTGAGGTCTCCGCCAGCCTCGCCTCACCAGTTCAACCCTAGTTTCGTTGTTTCTAGCCACCAAACAGAGAGGAAAATAGTGGGTTTCCAGCAGGAGGTTTGGCCCATTTTGCGATGATTCTAGGCCCCGAAAACTAGGCCTACTTTAGAGAGAATCGTTCGTCATTGTGTCATTGATGTTTTGAACCTCTCAGATCGCAAAACAAGTGAGTTTAAATCACTAATTCTCGCTTCATAGGTTAATGATGCTTAGGGGTTGATTAGATTAAGTTAAGTAAGATTAGGTTGTTATATTAGATTAGATTAGTGAATTTAATTGTTTGCTAATGCATATTAGGTGGTTAGTTAGTGCAATTAGCGAGTAAATAGACTCTAGTATTTATGTAATAAGTCTCGAAATTTTTCCGAGTTCGTTTCGGCGTCCAATTAGGCATTATGGACCTAAGTTGGATTTATTGGCATTTATTTAATATTTTCAGTAATTATTTAATTATTTATTTATTTTCCGTAAATTAGACCTAGGATAGCCGGCGACTGAAATTTTATGTTGATTGCCGTAGTGTGATTTGTTTATTTATTTGAGCTTGAATTTGTATTGAATTTGTGTGAATTGTGATTTTTGGATATATTCCTAAATTTGTTTATTTTCAATAATTAATTGGAGAATTACCAGGCGTCAATCTACATCGCCAAAAATCTATTTTGGGACTACTGAAAATAGTGAGAGGTTCAAAAATGAAAACCTTGTATTTTGGCTAAGGCTGGTCATGTCACCACACACGTGTATTTTTATCGGATATGATAAAATGGGTAAATTGATTGTGTCTTCAGAACAAATACTATAACGGCTCGATGATTCGTATGTCATCTGGAGAATAGATGTTAAACTACCATAGCTCGATGACTCTCCTATCATCTTGAGAAGAAATTGCTTGTATACCGGCTCGATGGCTCTATATATCATCTTGGAGATAGGATAGTATGACCCAATGGCTCGATGACCGTATGTGTCATTTTGAGAAAGAACAGTGTGTTATAACGGCTCGATGACTCTATATGTCGTCTTGGAGATAGAACGTTATGTATACCCGCTCAATGGCTCTATATGTCATCTGGAAATAGGACAATATATATATATATTTCACCTTGATTGAAGAGTCCTGGATTTTGATCGGATTTATAGATAGTATTGAATGGGCCGACCAAGAGAAGATCGTGATAACATGTAATCGACTGGCTCGATTGATCGAGGAGTCGATCTGATTAATTGGGTGCTATAATTGTCAGTATTTATTATTGAACTGACTTGCAGGAAGGAATTGAGGTTAAGGTAAGTCCTTTGATGCTTGATTGTGCTTAGGCAACCCCTATGGCATATTTTCTTCCTAATCGGGTCACAGGGAGTAGAACTCGCTGAGACGTAATCTCACCCCATTGTGGGATCAAATTTTTAGGTCCCTAGGTGACGGTCGTGGAGAGCCGGAACTCCTGAAGTTTGGGAAAGTGGAAGAAGCTTAATCGGCAAACATGTTTGACTAGTTAGTCATATGACAATATATTTTTAATTAAGCTGATATTTTTGTAAGTGACCTGATGTTGTAAATAAACCTATTTGTTATAAAAGGTTAGTTTTAGTTGAAAAACTTGTGGCCCCGCTTTCCTATCTCATTGTTTTATTGTTTGGGGATTTATAACTGCTTCCACATGCATATTAAAAATCGAATGAGTTGGCAAGGCGTCTGGGGACATCGCTATTATATCGACCAAGTAGGGATAGGCACGTGTTCGGAGGGTCAAGGCATGACAAAATCATTCCCGTCAATTTTGACAAAAGTCGTTATAGTAAACGTTGATCATAGCCTTTGCCAAGTTTGGGTGAGCGTGGTTCCCGAGTAGAACTGGGAATCGAAGAACCAGACCAATGGGTTCAGTTTGGTTCCCAGTTCTAAAGAGGCCGGTTCCGATTCCTGGTTCTCTTTTTTTGGGAATCGAAACCAATTAGGGTTCCTAAAAGTAAAAACCCCGAGATCAATTTGTTATTGTTTACCCTTAGACTTCACTTCTCCCATTCTATGCCTAACCTGTCCTCGATGCCGCTCGCCCCCAACATCGCCATTGGTTGCCGCTCGCCCCCTGACAACGCCCTCAATGCCATTTGCCCCCCGCTCGCCCCGCCGCTTAGCCACTGGACGCCGCTTGCCCTTTGACGACACCCTCAATGCCGCCACTAAACGCCGCTCATCCCCCGATGACGCCCTCGACGCCGCTCACCCTGCCCTTGCCTCCCTCGACATTGTCACCCCTCACTAGTCGACACCGCACCATCCCTCTTTACGTTAAATGTGAACTGTAGGTATTGAGGTTGGTTATGAGCTCGATATTGATGGAGGCATGGCAAGTTTGGAAGTCATTGAAAAGATTGGGAATGATTTGAAGTGCAAGAGCATAGATTCTGGTTTGTTTCTACCTTGGGCAAAGTTCAGCTTTTGGAGAGATGGAAAGCTTGTTGAGAGGAATTACAAATTGCCTACTCTGTCAAGAAAGGTGGATTTCATAATCTTGGTTTCTTGTTTATATTCCTCGGACATTACTACTTTCGGTAGTTCTTTGACGCTTTAAGTGTCTTGTTCTTGCTTCAATGTGGACATTCTATGTGGTGTTCATTCATTGCTGGGTCATTGAACTTTATAGTCGACCATAAGAAAACATGAGAAATGGAGAAATCCTAGATCCACATGCATTTCCATTTGTGCTAAAATTTGAAAGAAATAAGGGACAAAAGTTGGTTCTGGCAAATCATTAATAGACCTAAACCTCGCAGCTTCATTTATAAAATCTTGCTGTGGCCCCTTATTTCCTTTCTTCTAAAGTAGGTGATTCATAATATTGTCAGTTGAAGAGTTACCCACGGGTTACACATACTATATCATTATTTATGTTGCATGGGTGGAGCTTAAGACTTACCACATGCCCTCAGCACTTCATAGTAATGTATTGACGCCGTTACCATCTAAATCATTGATACCTTCACATTTGATGGACACAGTGGTGAATATAGAATTGAGTAGTGAGCTTTGTTTTACAAGGATGGATACAAAAAGGGACTCATCTGCTGGGAAGTACATTACTGGAGATGAGAGGATTATCAAGCTGGTGTTCTCTCTTCTTGATTCCCACTAATTAAACAATAGAGTACATATGTCAGAAATTCTAATTTGATGTTCTTTGGTCCTCTCATTGTCATTAAATAATCCGATTGGTGTGCGTAGATGGAGAAATTGTACTGCAAGCCTACGATTGATGATTTCAAATACAAAAAATCCACGAATTCCTTTCAAGTTTGTTACTTCATTGTATTATATGGTTGATTTGCAAGACTGGGCTAACATAAATTTTGGAATTGCTGAAGGCGTAGACTTCATTTCAATGTCATTCGTAAATGATGCTGATGCTGTCCGCAACCTTAATAATTACATTTCCACCAAATCATCCAAGTAAGTTGAAGTGGTGCATGAAGTACGCAAGAAAGGAAATCCTGTAGTTTCCTTTTGTACTGTCATATGTAACCACTAGATTTTGGAATCTAAAACATAAATTCTTTCTTTCGTACCAGATCAATTAGGGTATTGGCAAAGATAGAGAGCCTAGAATCTCTTCAAAAATTGGGGGAGATTGGTGAAGCCTCTGATGGTATCATGACTGCTCGGGGTGATCTTGGTGTGGAAATCCCATTAGAGCAGATTCCGGCAATCCAAGAGGAAATAACTTATGCCTGCAGGCAAATGAATAAGCATGTGATTATAGCTTCGCAACTTCTAGAGTCCATGTTCGAATTTCCTACTCCAACCCGTGCCGAGGTACTATTATGAGGAATGAACTTTGTCATATAGACAGGCCAGTTACATTCCCTAAGAGGGATATATGTAGTTAGCAGATTTTTACTCTTAGTTGCATGTGTCTGTTCTATGCAGATTTACTGCACTTGTCCTCTTTCTTTTTCCCTAGCCATTAGAAAATCCCATAAATTCTCTCAGGAAAAGAACAATGAATGAAATATTCATCTGAATTGGCTAAGAATATTACTAGTTGCCTATTTGATCCTCTGGTCTAATTCATTGATTAGGTGATTAAGCATTGCCTAATTCTCATCATAAGTCTCTAGTATGGTTTTTTGTGGCTGTCCATGGATATAGGATGTTGTTGACTTTTGTTTGCAATGACTTTTTTGCCTTAAAACCAAGGGTGGTTTGGAATATCACAATGCTAGCTTATAACATCAAACATAGATTTTCCTTAAGATCTTACCCAATGGTGGGACTGAGTAATTGTTGCATAGTTTACCCTAAACATGAAAAAAAAAAAAAAAAAAACCTATTAGAACCTGGAACCGACCCTAGAACATGTGACAAGATAGGTTCTAGATTCTTAGTTTTGACGGGTAGGTTCCTGGTTTTAAAAAATAAGGAACTCCGTACTCGATGGTAAGTTCCGGGTTCCAGATGGAACCTATAAGGAACTGAGAACCGATCATCCCTAATAAGCGAGGCCTTAGACAATTGCCATCAAGGGCACGAAGACCCTCACTTAGGGCCTCTGCGGCCCTTGCCTAAATTTAGCGAGGGCCATAGCCCTCCCCAACCAAAATGAAAGGGAAAAAAGGAAGAAGAAAAAAAAACACAAAATCATAAAAAAAAAAAAATCAAAAAATTATTAAAATAATGTCCATATCAACCCTAGCTGTGTTACATAAAATGTTTGGCATCCACATGAGCGGCTTTTGATCAAAATTGGCTAAATAGATTCTACACGGCGATATGTGAAAAATGTTTGGATTAAATCAGTACAATTGAAAATTTAGAACTAAATGGGCACAATAATAATAGATTTAGGAATTTTTTTTTTTTGTATTTTTTCCAATTTTTTTGTTTATGCAGAGTCCAATCATGCTCAAGTTTGTAATATTAGTACTAAAGGTGTTTTCGTAACTCACATTTAAAGGTACATATCAATAACGAGTAGCCTAAAATTTTAAACACATATTCAAAAATGGGTCCAAAATATAAATGGCTAATTACATAGGGTCTCGATGGAATGGAAACATATACATTTCATACACATTTTCATTGCTGCACAATTATGAATTACCCATCTGATGACATGGGCTTACAGCCTCTGCTACATTCCATATGGGACAAAACTGACGGAGCTTTGTGACCAGGGACAAGTCCATTCACCTAAGCCCATATTTACTACTAGACCATCCATCGATGTCTGTTTAAACTTCTACGTTGCCATTTTTCTTAGTTTTAATACCAGAAGGAAGGCAAATAGCTTGAGACAATTACTCATAAACCTTTTTCACTTTGTTTAGTCATTTTTCTTGTCAGCGGTCTAGATTATAATTATATTTTTTGGTTTATTTATTTATTTATTATTATGACAGGGCTGGGAGTTGTTCAGTTAGTGTATTGTTAACTTACTACATATTAAAGATGTACTTCATGACGATGCAAATATTTTTTCCAAATAATTTCAAAGTTCCATTTACATTATAGTTCATCCGGAAGCCCAAAAACCTGATCAGGCCTGTGTGTAAAATAAAATCAAGCCTGAAAACCCGGTTTGGACCATCTGGGTCAAGGGATTTCGGGACGTTTCAAAACAAGCCCGGTTTTTGAATTATCAAATTCTTTAGTAATTTCTTACACGTATATTTTTTTCATGTTTAATTTGTCTTTAATTGATTAGCTTTTACTTTGCTATTTTCAATATTTAATGGAATTAGAGCCCAACTCTTGGGTATGAGTTGGGTTTGAATCACGTATGAATTGTTCAAATTAGATTACATAAAAAAATGGACTAATTTAAATCGAATTCTTTTTTCGATCCATCCAAACTCGATCCAACCTATCTATTTAATTGGTCTAGTTGGTAGCGATTATAATTGGGAATATCCCGCTGGTCACCAAGATGGAAGTCATTTTTATATTAACAAAGAATCTTTGCTTATCGTGCCAAAAGGGGGAAAAAAGGCTTTGCTTATCAGGAAGAAAGCTTTGACAACCAAAAAAATAGAGAATAGAGAAAAGAAACAAAATGCAGGAACAAGAAAATCAAAAACAAAATTTGGAAAATCATGAATAAATTACTTATAATTTGATAAAACGATATTCTCGAAAAGTTATACAAATAGTCCGTCTCTATTTTTAGCAAGTTTAGCAAGGAGTGTAAAATACTATTTCTTCATCCATGGTGGAGGCAGCCTCTACAGTAACCGCTTATCACATACTGATCTTCCAATTGGTGTTGCATTTCTCCTGTGAGACAGATAAGCCAATTGCTGATCCAGTTCTCCCTATAATTAATCCTTTTGGCGATCTAAGTATGGAGGAAGAGGTGTTAAATTGTGATAACATTGATAACTCTGGAGATTCTGTCGTTGGGAGTGGAGTTCTCAGGTTGGCACAGAGGTTTTTGCCGCTAGTTTGAGCAAGCAGCTCATGTTTCTGGAAATTTATGGATTGAGAATCCCCCTCCAAGGAAAGCTAGGGCGGCTGCTTTGAAAGTAGGTCAAATGTTCAGAAATATTGGGCTCAGCAAATGTTGTAAAGTTAACACGGAAGCTAATAGGATTTTGCAACCAAATCATCATGAAATTACCAAAGAAATAAACAAGAATTAATGAAAGATATCGGAGATTAATGTGGTTCGATCTTAATTTCGATATCTATGAACGATAAGAGTTAGTAACAAATAATCCACCAATAATAAGATATGCTTACACGTTTTAATATTTTCCACATCTAGATTACTAGAAAATTTTATCGTCAGGAAACTTTTGATTCATTTTTTTATTTCCAGCTGCATAACGATACATTAGTGATCTTTCGAACGCATATGTTTGCCAAATTTAAAAAACTTAAATGATCGTACATTCAGAGATCTTTAGATGATATCGATCATTCTCAACAACCTCAGCCCTTCCGCATCTTTAATCAACATATATAGTACTTGACTTGGAGGAATCATCTCTCTTGTACTCTTTTCTTGAATTAAGTTTTGACATCCCCAACATAATCTTTTTAATAGGTAGCGAGTATATATATTGCTGAGGTAGAAAAATGATTGCCCCCACTCCGCCCTTGGTTAAACTGAATTGACCTGCTTGGTGTATTCAAATTAAATAAGTAATCGATTGGCAGCCATTTTATTAATTTGAATAATTGTCAGGAAAAAGATAATCGCTCCAATATTAAGATAAATGCAGTTGACAACTGGTTCTTGGTAAGGCCTATGGTCGTTCTGATTTTAAGATTAAGATTATGGTGCATGCATTTTTTCAATTGGTGCCAAATGGGATATAATTGAGTCCATTGATTAATTGCCACGTGGACCCAGGGGGTCCCACTCTTCAGCAATTTCAAATTTCTTCTTCTCCGTTTTCTTTTTCTCTTCCCGTCTCTCTTTCTATCCCTGTGCTCGCTTTTCTTTTCCATCCTCCTCCAAACAATCACCCCTGCCTGTGCTCGAGCGATCTGGCCCTCGAACTACCGCGGAGCGTGATGCAGGCTGTTAGTGTCCTGCTTAGACCATCGTTTACTTCTTTCGCCTTCGATGTCATGGGCACTGTCCGAAAGGGACTCGGTCCGAGGAACCCCTCATTCTTGAACTTTACTAATTACAGGAAACCTGGAATGTCTTCTGTTTCAGTTTCTTCTACAGCTCCTCCGGACAAAGAAAGTTCTGATTTTGATTGTGATAACGCGACTTCCCCCATCAAAACCCTACTGGGTTTTGGTCAGAGCCTTCAAAAGCATCAACAACCTTGCGACTCCTGCAGACAAAGAATGTTGCTACTGGGTTTTTGGGTCTTCAACACCTGCTGCTGTTATGGCATCCAGTGAGCCCTCTTTGCTCAGGCGACAACAAGGTCCATAGGTTCTACCAGTTTGAGGAAGGAATACGAAGAAAAGGAAAGCGAGAAGAAGAGGGAGAGCAACGGGAGAAGAAAAGAAGAAGGTAAAGAAATTTGAAATTTTTTAAGATTGGGGCCATCTTGTACACGGGGCGATTAATCAATGGACTCTGCTTGGCACTAATTCAGAGATGGTCCTCAAGTGTAGATAGTCTGATGGGCGGTGATGCACTTGCTTGAGAAATGTTCTGTCTTTCCTTCCAACTTGCTCTGCTTAATTCATTTAATATATCGTACCCGGCTCAAAGTTGTTTTGCAGAACACGGGTTGGGTTCCAAAGCTGTTTTGCTTATACCGTACCTCAAATTTGACTTTGTAAAATCAACTACCCGAACGCGGCAGCATGATATCTCCCATTGCCTTAATCCAGCCACCCCAGCTCCTCCAAATTTGACTCCCGTTACTTTATTTGTTCCTTTGAATCGCAAGATGCCCAGATTAGGCAACCGTTTCTAGAAACCCTCAGCCCTCCGCTTCAATCTCTCATTTCGTCCCCCATCACATCTCTTTCATTCTCAATCTTCTCTATGCTCAAGCTTTCACTGCAGGCCATGCTTTCACTCTGCAGCCTCTGTTCTTATCTTCTTTCCTTTTGCTTTGTTTTTCTATCGCAATTCTCAAACTCTGTTGATGCTCAAGCTCAAGATTATGATTATCCAACCGCCGCACTTTCGACACAGTGGACCAACAGCGCAACAGCTAATCACTCCATTCCATATACGGATGGATCCACTGTGCGGTCAATTCTACTCCGAGCCAAAGGAGCCATCGGCCCTGCTTATGCCTGCGGTTTCTACTGTAATGGTAACTGCAACACTTACCTCTTTGCCGTTTTCATCGTCCAAGTCAACAGTGGTGGTTTAATTGTTCAACCCGCTATTGGATTTCCACAAGTAGTGTGGTCTGCCAATCGAAACAATCCCATAAAGATTGGTGCGATGTTAGAGCTCACATCCGAAGGCGATTTGGTTTTGAAAGATGCCGATGGTACTGTTGCTTGGTCCACAAACACTTCTGGTAAGTCCGTTGTAGGCTTGAATTTGACAGATTTGGGGAACCTCGTGTTGTTTGATAAGAATAACTTGACTGTTTGGCAGTCTTTTAGTCAGCCAACCGACTCACTTGTTCCCGGACAAATGTTGAAGGTAGGGCAAAGATTGATCCCAAGTGTTTCCGGGACAAATTGGACTGTAGATGGTATGATTACGCTTTCCATGAGTAGCAGTGGTTTATCTGCTCAAATGGAGACTAGTCCTCCTCAGATCTATTATGAGTATTCTATTGATAATCCGAATGCAAGTAATGAGTCTCCATATGTTGAATTTGTAAATGGAAGCTTGGCTTTGTTCTTGAATTCTACCACGAATGTGAGTGTGATTTCAGTCCCTCAAGCATCTTCTGTACAATACATGAAGCTGGGCTCGGATGGGCATTTGAGAGTGTTTGAGTGGGTATCTGGGTGGAAAGAAGTGGCTGATCTTTTGACGGGGTATCTTGGGGACTGTGATTATCCAACAGTGTGCGGGCAATATGGAATTTGCTCCAATGGGCAATGTAGTTGTCCGGCTTCAAGTGGGGGAACGAGCTATTTCAAGCAAGTAGATAATAGGCAGCCTAGTCTTGGGTGTTCTGAGAACGTCCCATTGTCTTGTGGGGCTTCGCAATATCAAAGTCTTCTGGAGCTTGAAAATGTCATGTACTTCACTTTCACTTCAGATCTCGATAACATAGATGCTTCAACTTGTAAAGAGACCTGCACGAAGAACTGCTCGTGCAAAGCGGCTATATTTCAGTTTGGGTTGAATCCCACCAGCGGCAGTTGTTACTTACTATCTGAGGTGTTTTCACTCATGAACATTGACAAGAGTAAGATTTCCTATAACTCTACTGCTTACCTAAAAGTACAAAATGTGACCAACGGAGCCCCCAATACTTCTTTCGACAATCGAAGGAGCAACCGTCTTCCAGTAATACTTGGGTCCAGCATTGGAGCTCTTTTTGTTGTGATGTTTCTCATCGTAGTCATAGTTTTGTTTGTTCGGAAGAGAGATGCTAATGAAGCAGAGGAGGACTACCTTGATCAAGTACCTGGAATGCCCACAAGATTCACATACGATGATTTGAAAACCATTACGAACGACTTCAATAAAAAGCTTGGCAAAGGTGGTTTCGGTTCTGTTTTTGAGGGTACTCTAATTGATAGCACAAAAGTTGCTGTAAAGCGCCTCGACGGTTTTGGGCAGGTCAAGAAATCTTTTCTAGCTGAAGTTGAGACTATCGGTAGCATCCATCATGTTAACTTGGTAAGACTTGTGGGATTTTGTGCTGATAAATCCCATAGGCTTCTTATCTATGAGTACATGTCAAATGGGTCTTTAGATAGATGGATCTTTCACAAATCCAATGAAACTGTTCTTGACTGGCAACAAAGGAAAAAGATCATTCTCGATATAGCAAAAGGACTGAATTATCTTCATGAAGATTGCAGACAGAAGATACTTCACTTAGACATTAAACCCCAAAATATCCTCTTGGATGGGAATTTTAATGCTAAGGTTGGTGATTTTGGATTGTCCAAATTGATCGATAGGGACCAAAGCCAAGTCGTCACAACCATGAGAGGAACTCCTGGTTATTTGGCCCCCGAGTGGCTGAGTGCAGCAATTACTGAAAAGGTGGATGTGTATAGCTTTGGCGTGGTAATCCTGGAGATAGTCTGTGGGAGAAAAATCTTCGATCACTCGTTAGATGAAGACGACATGAATTTGCTAAGCCTTTTTAAGAGAAAGGCTGAAGAGGAGCGATTGCTGGACATTGTGGATAACTATAGTGAGGATATGCAGCTAAATGGGCCGCAGGTGGTGAACATGATGAGGATTGCTGCGTGGTGCTTGCAGGCAGATTATACAAAGAGGCCTTCCATGTCAATAGTTGTCAAGGTGTTAGAGGGTGTTTCGGAAGTTCAAGACGGTCTGGATTACAACTTCTCTGCTCAGCCTTCCACTAATAAAGCAACAGAATTTGGTCAAATGGAAGTCGAATTCAGTGCTACCACTGCATTAATACCCTCAGTTTTATCTGGTCCACGATGATGCGGCATACTAAAAAGAATTACTGTTCTCTACAAATCAAGTGGTAAACCTCTGCAGGCAATTGAGATTTCTAGAGTGAGTGCTCCAGTTTGTCATTTTCTTTTCAGGCCTAACAAAAGTCTGCTATGAGATCAATTTCTTTTTTACTTGCAAATGAGTGGACTTTCTTTATGTCTTAGCAAAGGATTGACTTGGTTATTTTCTTGCATTTAGGTTTCTTTGCCTATGTAGAGTACAGTTGTGCTCAAGTTTATTGTGTTAAATTATTCTGCTGGTCACCAAAATGGAAGTTTGGAAATTTGAAACTATAAAATAAGCTCCCTTAGATATTTCTCTTGCAAGTACTGGCTGGAGAGCGATGGGGAAATGTTGCTGTTATTTTAACCCAGGTTCTTATCAAACATAGTGTCTGAATATATCTTGGAGAGGAGGGAACATGTTAAGCCATTTGAATAGAAAGCTGCTAAGACTGATCGGTTCTTGATACTTTCTGTTGGTAGCTTCTCTATTTCTTGGGTCCATACCTCATTGTTCTCCTTTATTTCAACATCTGATTTCCTTCGGATTCAATGATGCTTCCTCCTATGTCCATTTTGCTAATATACTAATAGAACTGACCAAGATTTTGGGAGAAGTTTGTCATTGGTACAGTTCTGATTTCTACTACTGACTGACTACTTCATATCATCCTTGGTTAGTCAGTTTGTTTTAAGCTTCTTAAATACCCATGGTGATCTTTTTGAGGCATATGTTTGCCAAAAATAAAGAACTTCGATGATTGGGCATGCGAAATTCATCTATGTAATCTTTTGATGACACTAATCATTCTCAAAAACCTTAGCTTTTTCACATCTTTAATCAACATAGTACTTGATTTTGAGGAATCATCTCTTTCTCTTTGGACTCCGCTCTTCGAATCAATTTTGACATCTCAAGCATATCTCTTTTGACGGGTAGTAGAAAGACGATTTCCCACTCCATTTTATGTTATAAATTCAGAAGAAACAGTCTGGTACAGAAATTTCTCCTATTTACTATTCGACTCTGCTAACAGTAGAAATGATACGATGTCTTTCTTAGATTTGTATGCAATCACTTGGATGGGTAGTCGAGCTGCTTCTGTTTCTTTCTTTCTTTCTTTCTTTTGTGCATAATGTTTCTTAGAATTAGATATCATGTCGTTGCAAGATCTAACTTCTGAGTGAGATGAAACTAGAGAGCAACTAACCGGGATTTGGCTAGGTGATGTACAATCTTGACAAAAATAAGAGGCTAGTTTTATCTTCCATTTGGAAAAAAGAGCGAGGAGACAAACATTGAATGCAGCAAAAAAACAATAAAAGTGGCAATCAATTTAGGACTGCTGAAGGAGACTTTGATTTGGTCATCGTTCCAAGCTTAACTTGTGTTGTGCTCTTTTCGATGGTGCGAAACTTGCGCAATCTTTCAATCGCCTCGCCAAACTTTGCGTAGCAAGCATACCAGGTTGATTATTATTATAAATATGGTTGTCCTCAATTGAATGAAAACAAAGCCTGCATACAGTAGGTTTCTGGTGTTGTGTAAGTCCTAATCTTTCCTACTTTTCAGAGTAGCTTCTCATAAGTTGTCTTTTCAACCTTGATGTCTTATATTCCGTATAAAAGTTCAATTCGAAGAGTCTGTCTAATGCAAACAGGCTCGATGCAGGCAACCCAATTCGACGCGTCAAACCAGAGTTGAACTTTTCAAACTTTATCTGTAGAAGACCAACGCCTAATTCGACGCGTCAAACCAGAGTTGAACTTTTTAAAATTAATCTGTAGAAGACCAACGCCTAATTCGACGCGTCAAACCAGAGTTGAACTTTTCAAACCTTATCTGTAGAAGACCAACGCGTCCTTTTCATAATGTCATCAGCTTCACTTCACAACAATGTAAAATGTTGCAGAGGAAAATCTGGAGTTAAGGCGGCAATAAACTACAAGACAAAATGATTCTTGTATATCATAAATCAACAAATTCCGAGTGGTTGAGCTAACTCTATAGAAATATAGATTGATTCCACCTCACTTTCCTCGTTCAATTCAATTTCATATTTTTCATCCTGTTTTCCTTACTCAGCACTGAACTAGCTGCCTTGAGGATATTCTTTTTCATGTCCTATCATGTTCACACACCATAGTTCTTCTCCAGCTACTCTTTGTCTTTCGCTCCTTCGATTATATTTAGTGGGTTTGGCCCTATCTCAGTTATCGGCAAACCTTTCTACTACATGGGCAGCCAGCTCTATCATTCCGGTGTCCTGCGGATTCTGTGAAAGCCTATTCTTCTAAGGGGAAATGATGTACCGTCGTTTGCCTGTGGCTTCGTCCGCATGCTATCAGAAAGCAGTTATCTCTTTGCTATTTCCATTGTCTATACAAACGCGTCTCAAATTGAACATACTTATACAGCTTTTCCGGAAGTAGTATGGGCTGCTAATGGTAACTATACGATGGTAAACCCCATGCTTGAGCTCACGTCAGAAGGTGACTTTGTCTTAAAAGATTGGATGGTATTGTGGCATGGTCCACAAATGTCACACCCCAAATCCTATACGGATGAGGAGTGAGACGGCCATCATTTCTTCAAAGGATGTAGCCTCAAGTTATACCTGAAATATTCAGCTCCTAATAGTTCTAGTAAGAATGCTCTCACTTTATTGGCCACTAATTAAGGGATCTGAAAAACACGATAAGAAAAAAGAAATGAGCTATCACGACCTAATAAATAATATATTTTTTCTGAGTAGATCGAACAATTACTATGCATATTTAAAATACAAACATAACTCACCTTTACCAAATTCAGAATTTAACAAACCTTCAAGGTGTAAAATGCAATACTTATTACTTTAACTAGAAATGCTCATTTCAATCAATAATAAATAAAGCAAATATCAATGGTCCTCAATCTCATCAAAACACACGTGGATGGTTCACTCCATTTACCAAACTCATCAAAACATTCATTCCATTGGCCCAACCCATGGTTAAATTTCTAGCCACGGTCGTGCATAACACTCATAACAAGACGATCTCCACCTATTATTAGCTAGTGGCTCAACCTACAAGGATACCTTACACTAGTATGTACATACCTACAAACTCCTTAATGAGTTCACAAAGACAACAACATAATCCATCAACCTTAAACTTCAATAATCTACAACCAAAATCAAAAACCATCTCAAAACTTAGGTTTAATAACTAAATCACAACTTTTCACCATTTGATATTTATCAAAGCACCTTTCAAAAATCACATTCTTAAATCATGAACGTGTCGTGATTTTTTTCATAAAAGGTTTTACAAACCATTTACAAAATTAGAATTTCCAACTACTTTCAAACAAGGCTATCAAACGTCTTCTCAACTAACTAAAAGGATAGTAAAAATTCAATTCAATTTATGCAAGAAATATGCTTATTCATAACTCATATTATATTAAATCTCTACCATTTTCAAGACATAACTTTGTAAATTCATAGAAAAAATAGTATCATTTACCTAGGAAAAGCCAAAAACAAATCTACGGCAATTATTCGAGCCGACAAACTTGCACTCCTATCAATTAATCAAAAAACAATATTATAAACCGAGTAATACACAACTCTAATGAATGACTTGACTAAACCACATTAAATTGTCGGTAAAATGACTTCTATGCACTACTGAGTAATCTCATTCAAAGCACACATTCCTCCTTTTTCTTATGCGTATTATCCATTGTACATGACTTGCTCACGAACTTTAGAATTTCGTTCCAGTAAAACTGTACTTCCGAATCGAATTTCCTCAGACCCCAAAACTCCACCATGCCTTTATCAACCATTTCCATATAAATCTAAAGCTTAATAACTCCTCAATCGGTCATTGCAGTTCAAAATTCAAATAACTCTCAATTGATGATCTAACTTCGAAATACTTCCATTAAATAAATAATAGGCTTGAATACTCACGCAATGTTGCAACTTGTTGGGATGTTTGGATTGGCCACACGTGAATAATTTTTCTTTCTCCTTTTTCCCCACTTTCCTCTTGCGAACGAGCTTCCCTTCCTTTGCTTTTGTCGCCACCGCTCCTCGTCTTCTTTAATACTTGAATTTCGTCGAAGCTGCTGAAGGAGATGAGAGAATGGGTTAGTGGGCTGTATGGCCAATATACTATATTTGGGCTTGGGCTTGTTGGGCCATATCATTACTACAAAAACTTCAGGTAGGTTTGTTATAGGGTTGAACCTGACATTTTTGGGAAACCTCGTGCTGTTTGATACGAATAATGCGCCAGTTGGCAGTTCTTCGATCACCCTATGGACTCCCTATTCCTCGGACAGTAGTTAAGCATAGGGCAGGAGTTGGTACCGAGCGTTTCTGAAACGAATTGGACTGCACAAAGTTTAGTTTCACTTTCCATGACTAGTACAGGCTTATTTGCGCAGATGGACATTGATCCTCCATAGGTCTACTACCCAGTTCGCATTAATTTTCCAAACACAAGTAATGACTCGAATTACATCAAATTTGTAAGTGAATCCTTAGCATTGTTCGCAAGTTCCATTCGAAATGGTTCTATCTTTATCAATATTCCTGCTGCTTCATTGTTTATGAGTTTGGAATTTGATGGACACTTGAGAGCATGTGGGTTTAATCGGGACAAATATCAGTGGACAGTGGCAGCTGACCTTCTGGTTCGGGATTATAGTGACGGCGGCTATCCGACGGTCTGTGGACAGTATGGAATTTGCGCTTCAAACGGGCAATGCACTTGTCCAGATTCAAATGGGGACACAACCTCCTTCAAGAAAATAAATGATCGACATCCGAATCTCTTGCGACATTTCACAATTTCAAAGTTTGCTGGAGCTTGGGGATCTTTCTTATTTTCACCTATAGCACAAATCCACAAAGCATCCAGATCTTGTGAATGTAACTAAGGTAACTGACAAAGTCTTAAACTTATTGTACTTGTATTAATTTATTCATAAACTTTTTAATTTAACCATAAATATTTTGATAATTTACTAACTAATTTATCTTGTCAATTTTAATTAGAAATTGATGATGTGGACACCACCGTCCTAAGTAGCACGACCAATGCTTGATGTGGAAGATTTTTGAATTTTTTTTAAATTTTATGATTTTTTATTAATTTCTTTTCTTTTTATTATTATTAAGGACTGGCAAGGGGTGTCAACCACCATAGAAGGCCAGGCAACCTTGGCCAACCACTAGGTGAGGGCTTGGTTGCCCAATGGAATATTGCCGACCATTTGATATGAATGAATCTTCTTCTATTGTCCACATACGTGCTTTCTTGTCAAAATTATCTAGTGTTTTTGTCATCAGCACTCTTTCGATATCAGTTTGAATAGCATTTATGTAGTTTTCTATTTGTCCTACTAAAATTAACCGGTTGAAGATCCCAATATCTGTTTTTGTTCGTTTGAGAGATGAATGACATTGCCAGTTTTATTGTGTAGTCTTTTGGAGTCTTTACTCAGTATCAATGCCAAGACTCAGTGTCAGCTCAAACTGATTATCTTCTGATCTATGCCAATCTTGTTATTTTTGTTGCGGGCTGTTTTTGGGAAATTTGGGCATTTTTTATGATTGTCATCGTAAAAGACTGTCTCTAATCTTGTATATTTGATAAATAAAGTTTCCGTCAGGAGCCTATGCTTGGTATCAATTATGGATCGATGTCTTCATCCTTACGGGTGCTTATTGCCTTAATGGTATCAGTACTTGATATCAGTACTTTCAAAACTCAAGTATGTTACCTGGAGTCAGAGCCTAACAAAAACTTGCAACTAAAAGGGGACAATACTCCAACCAAGAGCGCCCAAAAAAAAAAATCAAATGGAACCCAAACTGGGATTTTTACTTGTACCTCTGGGCAGCATTTGATATATATAAGTGGCTGTCATGAACGTTTGATTGCTAATCAATAACGAGACTTAAATTTACGGTTAATACAATTTATAATCCTAAATCATTACACTATGGCAAAATTTATTTTTATGTTATAAAATTTTGTATACTGATACGCATTACACTTTTGCTTTAAAATAATTTTCGCTCAAACTAATATTCCTGATTCATGGGGATAGGTTTGGATAGGGGTACTTTTTCGAGAATTTTCTTCGAGAAACCAAAATTAGTTTCTGATAAATGGGTCCTAATAATAGCATATAAGTTTGAAATTTTTAATGAAAATAACCCCAAGCCAAAAGAAGTTGCCTTTTGCCTTAAACTGCAAAGAAAATATGACGGGTCCCACGGTGCCATCCGTTCCCGCCTTTGGATAAAGCCCAAGCCTCCCCCTTTCCCCCACGCCTCTACCCAGCAAATCTCAACCACAAATTCTGGCCATCCACGGCTGAGAATTAGCTGCCGTGCGGGCCAGGAGACAAGACTTTGTGATCTAATTAACGTTTCCAAGATGAATACGCAGACATGGCTCCTGCATAAAGGTTAAAAAAAAGGAAAAAAGTGCAGCTTCTTCTGTCTGTAATCTCTCAAAATGATCTCCGTAGTCAGTGCCAATGCCATTTCTATTGACTGACCATTGATGTATTACGTTTGATATGTGCTGGATTCAGAGGTAGTCCTCAAGTGTAGATTAACCATTGGGCAGGTGACCGTTGTCCTGTTGTTTCTTCCAACTTCCTCTGCTCTCTTCGTTTAGGAACTCATATTCGATATTGCAGAGAAGCACCAAAGCATGGGTTGGGTTGCAAAGCGGTTTTGCTTTTTGACTTTGAGAAACAACTCTGTAAACCCAGAAACACGATATCTCCCATTTTCTTAGTCCACCAAACCCAGACACTAAGCTCCACTCCAATCTCTCATTTTCATCTTCTTCCCTCCTCTCTTCCTTTCTCAATCTTCTCTCTGCTCAAATTTTCACTGCATGCCATGGTCTCACTCTGGAGTCTCTGGTCCTTTCTTCTTTCTTTTTCCTTCGTTTTTCTATATGATGATTATGCCCCACTTTCATCATCATAGTATAATGGAAGAGATATGTCTGGTGAACCCTCCGTCCGGGATCCACAACAAACATTTGTGCGGCCAATTCTACTCCGAAAAAGAGGCGTAGATTATGATGGCCCTGCCTATGCCTGCGGCTTCTATTGTAATGGTGTCTGCGACAATTACCTCTTTGGTGTGTTCATCGGTATACCTAATGGTGGTGTATTTGCTGAGTTTCCTCAAGTAGTGTGGTCTGCCAATCGAAACAATCCCGTAAAGAAAGGCGCGAGGGTACAGCTCACATCTGAAGGTGATTTGGTGTTGAAAGATGCTGACCAAACTGTTGCTTGGTCCACAAACACTTCTGGTAAGTCTGTTAGATGGATGAACCTGACAGATTTGGGAAACCTTGTGCTGTTTGACGTGAATAATGCGACAGTTTGGCAGTCTTTCGATCACCCTATGGACTCCATAGTCCTTGGACAGAAGTTAACCGTAGGGCAGAAGTTGGTGCCTAGCGTTTCTGAAACGAATTGGACTGCACAAGGTTTACTTTCACTTTCCATGACTAGTACAGGCTTATTTGCACAGATGGACACTGATCCTCCGCAGGTCTACAGGCCAGTTCGCATAAAATTTCCAAACACGAGTAATGACTCGAATTACATCAAATTTGTAAGTGGAACCTTAGCATTGTACACGAATTCCAGGCGAAATGGTTCTATCTTTATCAATATTCCTCCTGCTTCGCTGTTTATGAGGTTGGAATATGATGGGCACTTGAGAGCATATGAGTTTGATGGGGACCAACAGCAGTGGACAGTGGCAGATGACCTTCTTCAGAAGAATGGTGACTGTGGCTATCCGACGGTCTGTGGGCAGTATGGAATTTGCTCTTTAAACGGGCAATGCACTTGTCCAGATTCAGATGGGGACACAAACTATTTCAAGCAAATAAACAATAGACATCGCAATCTCGGGTGTTACCCAGAAGTTCCTTTGTCTTGCGACAATTCACAATTTCAAAGTTTTCTGGAGCTCGGGGATCTTTCTTACTTCACCTACAGCGCAGATCCAGAAAGCACCCCAGATCTTGAGAATGTAAATATGGTATATTGCAAAGAGGCTTGTGCCGAGAATTGTTCATGCAAGGCAGCTTTTTTTCTTAAAGACCGCGATAGCCCAAGAGACTCAGGTTCCTGCTATTTATTAACGGAAGTATTTTCGCTAATGAACCTCAAACTGCCTGTCAAGTCTATTTTTTACCTCAAAGTACTTATCATTTCCAATGTAGTTCCTAAATCTCCTGGTTCGAGCGGAACTCCCAGTTTCAACAATAGGGGCAGGACGAACCGTCTTGCATCAATACTAGGTTCCAGCCTTGGATCTGTAGTTACTTTGATCATTGTCATTGGGGTCATAAAAGTTTTATGTCGGAAGAGAGAAGCTGTTGATGAAGCTGAGGAGAATCATCTAGATCGAATACTGGGAGTGCCTATGAAATTTACTTACAACAGTCTGAAAGTCATTACCAAGGATTTCAGCAAGAAACTTGGTGAGGGTGGCTTCGGCTCTGTGTTTGAAGGCACTCTACAGGATGGTTCGAAAGTCGCGGTGAAGTGCCTGGACGGTTTAGGCCATATCAAGAAATCATTTTCAGCTGAGGTTGAGACTATAGGGAGCATTCATCATGTCAACCTGGTAATGCTAGGATTTTGCACGGAGAACTCTCGCAGGCTGCTTGTGTATGAATACATGCCTAATGGCTCGCTGGACAAATGGATCTTCCGTAGATCCAGTGAATATGTTCTCAATTGGCAGCAGAGGAGGAAGATCATTTATGACATAGCACAGGGTCTGAATTATCTTCACGAAGGATGTAGAAGGAAGATAGTCCACTTGGATATTAAACCCCAAAACATTCTCTTGGATAAGAATTTTAATGCTAAGGTCGCCGATTTTGGCTTGTCTAAGTTGATCGATAGGGACAAAAGCCAAATCGTGACGACCATGAGGGGCACGCCTGGCTATTTGGCTCCGGAATGGCTGAGTGCAGCAATCACTGAAAAAGTTGATGTCTATAGTTTTGGAGTGGTGGTCCTAGAAATAGTGTCTGCGAGGAAAGTTTTTGACAACTCACGACTCAAAAAGCATGTGCTTAGTGGGAGCTTTCAGGAGAAAGGTGGAAGAAGGACGGTTGTCGGATATGGTCGATATTCTCGCAACTAAATGAGGTGCAGGCGGTGAATATGTTGAGAATCGCCGGGTGGCTTCTGCAAGGAGATTTTACAAAGAGGCCTTCCATGTCAGTCGTCATGAAGGTTTTGGACGGCCTTATGGATGTCCCGGATGACTTGGAGTATGACTTCTCTTTCCCACCTTTGTTGAAAAGTAGAGCAAAAGTTCTTCAAGAGGAGGCTCATTTTGCTCCTTCCACTCTGTTGATGCCCTCGGTTCTCTCCGGACCACGGTGAAGCTGCAGAAGAGTGTAAGATACTTTTCTGTGCAGTTAACGTTGAGGAGGCAATTGAAATTTCGGAACTTTGTAATGTATGGCTCTCCACTTTAGTTAGTTTTGATCTCCCCAGTAGTCTGCTCTACAACAGGTGTTTTGCTTCGTCTGTGAAAGAAAAGAAATATATGTCAAGATTCCTTTCCCGAGAAACCTAGATTGACAGATGCAGTGTATTCCCAGCAGATACTTTTCATAAGTTGTAAGAAGCAGTGAATGAATTCAATGTGGAGAAGTTTTAACCGACGTCAGCTGCGTGATCCGTCAGATGTATACGCATTCCAATCTTAACTGCGCAGTTTATGCATACTAGGACTAGTCGAATCTTGTCCCTCTGAGACTGGACAACTCAAATCTCCCATTTATTATCCCTTGCTTCAAGGGAGCTTTTTCTCTGGTAAAAGAGAGAATTTTATGACAGTCATCTTCTCTCCCCCATGGGCTGTCATTCCCTAAACTTTTGAATAGTAAACCAAACTAACACGAGTTGACTTAATTCCATTGTTAGCAATATTATGATATATACTTGATTCTGCATATCTTTCAAAATTATACATATACCTCCTCCGATAGTGCATATCCTTAATTAATTATATTTGGTATCATGTTTGTTTTATCACCTTAATCAATACCCCTATAAATAGATTCATGTACTATTTATCAGTACATCGAATTTATGCAAATTCCATATCTTTATTATTTCTTGACTTCCTCGTCTCTCCATTCTTAACTTACTGTGATATAATAACCTCGTAATTAATGTCTTTAGTGACAGTTGCGAATAGTTACAGGAGTCGTAAAAGCTTCGTCATTAGCATCAAAATATATGCAGCAACCATTTATACGAACCATCCAACACATGCATTTCCTGTTCTCTTTGCGCCAATTGTTTTCGCAAAACCATGAACAGAGATTACATATTGATCCAGGTGCACCCAACGAAGTCCAACACAAGTAGGAAGTTCTAGTGCTTCTTTAAATATGTATCGGGTGTAAGACATGCTTGAAAGAGGAAAGGTCGAGGGTGTTTAAGACGTTTTGTATCCACTGATTCTCACCATCAAAGTCATATTTCCGTATCCCCTTTGATTCATTGAGCCGATAATTCAAGATGTGAGTCGCTCTCTGATCTCTGATAAATCCGATAGACTGATAAAATTCATAACTCAAGCATTCATATCGTGAATATATGTCGGTACCGGATAAATACATACTGCGAGGGTCGCATAGAATATGAGGACTCTTCAATATGCTAGCAATCCTAGGGAGTTGCCTCTTTGTTAGACTCGACAACATCCTTGAAGGAAGATCTAGATTGTACCGTTTCTTCCTTACCTTCAACACATCCTAGCTGCCAAATTAAACTCGGTATTTGGAACATCAATAAAAAGTAATTCAACTGAGCCAATGTGTAACACAGTTAGACAAGTGAATTATTCAAATTTGAAATATTCTCCCATATAAAAATCTTGGACATCTGTCTGTCTCTAGATTAATTTTGAGCCCGAAATGGAGATTTTGCTTACTTCGTACCGTTTGAATAAGGAGTACATGAAATATATGCCTTTTCTTTTTTCCATAAGTCATAGCATGACTATCATCTTTTAAAAAGAACTCATCTTTTAAATATAGTCATGATTTATACGCACGTTCCACATATTCAACCGAAACAACTATGAATTAGTCTGTAATTCGTCGTCACTCTGAAAATTAAAGAAAGACTAAATATTGTTTAGTTGAGCCGGCGGTCACCGTAACTGCAAGTTTCATATGATACAGATACAATATTAAGAAAGTTAAATTAATTAATTTTAAATAATTAAATAAATAAAAAGGATTCGAAGGTCAAAAATAAAAAGGCCGCGTCAACCACGGAGGGCGAAGGTGCCAAAGCTAGAGAGAGACAAAGCAAAGAGACAAGAAGTTTGAGCAGAGGTGATTAATTGACGATGGATGAAGATTCGACTCCCCCACAAAACTCCGATCACAAGTCTCCAACCCACGAGAGCAACTCGTAAGAACAGGTCAAAGGTCTCCAAGCTAATTCATTTTAATTGAACATCAGTTTGTTTCCCCATTTGGGAATTCCATCATCACATGAACCTAGGCTTTTTTTTTTTTTTTTTTTTTTTGGCAAAATCAAAGCTAGATCTTTTAACAAAACTTGCCCCACGATATTCTCTGTCCAATCTTACAGCTGATTTCCAGGTCTATATCATTCTTGAGATTCACTCAAAATCTGATTGCTTACCAGGTAATTGCTGGGATGAGGACAAATAGCTATTGATGTACAGTCTGCTAAAGCCCAGAGGAGATCGAATCGATCTTGACAAAAGTAAGAGGCTAGTTTTATCTTCCATTTGGGAAAAAGAGCAAGGAGACAAACATCGAATGAAGCAAACAACAATAAAAGCGGTAATCCATTTTTGGATTGCTGAATTAGACTTTTAATTTGGCCATTGTTTCACACTTACCTTGTGCTGTTCTCTTTTCGATGGTGCAAAATTTACACAATCTTCCAATCGCCTGGTCAAACTTTACATAGCAAGAAAACCAGGTTGATTATTATTACAAATACGGTTGTCCTCCATTGTATGAAAATAAAGGCAGCATACAGAAGGTTTCTGGTGTTGTGTAAGTCCTAATCTTTCCTAATTTTCAAAGTAACTTCTCATAAGTTGTCTTTTTAAACTTGATGTCTTATATCCCGTTTAAAAGTTCAATTCGAAGAATATATCTAATGCAAATAGACTGGATGCCGGCCACCAAGTTCGATGCATTAAGCCGGAGTTGAACTTTTCAAACTTTCATTGTCGAAGACCAACGCTCAGTTCAACTAGTCCTTTTCATAATGTCATCCGCTTCGCGTCAAAACAATTTTGATTGCTGCAGAGGAAAATCCAGAGAAGCCAGTGATAAACTATATGATAAAAGGATTCTTGTATAACATAATCCAACAATTCCGAGTGGTTGAGTTAACTCTACAGAAATATAGATTGATTCCGCCTCTCTTTCCTTGTTCAATTCAATTTCATCTATTTCATCCTGTTTTACTTTCTCAGCTCTGCAATAGCTGTCTTAAGTATATCTTTTACATGTCCTAGCATGTTCACCCACTGTAGTTCTTCTCCGGCTACTCTTTGTCTTTCGTTCCTTCAATTATATTTTCTGGGTTTGGTCCTGTCCCAGCCAACAGCAAACCTTTCTACTACATGGGCAGCCAGCTCTATCAATTCAGTGTCCTTTGGTAACGGGTCTCGTGTGGATTCTGTGAATCCTATTCTTCTCAGAGGAAATGATGTCCCGTCATTTGCCTGTGGCTTTGTCCGCATGCTATCAGAAACCAATTATCTCTTTGCTATTTCCATTGTCTATACAAACGCGTCTAAAATTGATCATACTTATACAGCTTTTCCGGAAGTAGTATGGGCTGCTAATCGCAACTATCCAGTGGTAAATCCCACGCTTGAGTTCACGTCAGAAGGTGACTTGGTCTTAAAAGACGGGGATGGTTCTGTGGCATGGTCAACAAACACTTCAGGTAAGTCTGTTATAGGGTTGAACCTGACAGATTCGGGAAACCTTGTGTTGTTTGATGCGAATAATGTGCCAGTTTGGCAGTCTTTCGATCACCCTATGGACTCCCTAGTCCTTGGACAGAAGTTAAGCATAGGACAGAAGTTGGTGCCTAGTGTTTCCGAAACGAATTGGACTGCACAAAGTTTACTTTCACTTTCCATGACTAGTACAGGCTTATTTGCACAGATGGACACTGATCCTCCGCAGGTCTACTACCCAGTTCGCATAAAATTTCCAAACACGAGTAATGACTCGAATTACATCGAATTTGTAAGTGGAACCTTAGCATTGTTCACAAATTCCACGCGAAATGATTCTATCTTTATCAATATTCCTCCTGCTTCGCTGTTTATGAGATTGGACTATGATGGGCACTTGAGAGCATATGAGTTTTGTCGCGACCTCCCCGAAGCGGGTAAGACCACCTAAGGGTTCGGCTAATGGATTGCTAAGCCTAGACTTAGCTCGAGCTCTCCCAAGCCCATACCAATTCGCGACTTAGGGTTTAAGTTCTTAACATGCAATTGACTTTTCAATTATGAGTCGCCACTAATCTATTTTTGGTGGGTCGATTAGAAACCCAAGTAAAGTAACGGGAGAATTACTTCACTCCTACGAACCAGAGATTGTGAGTTCGGGGACTTGGTTACGCTAGATTTCTCTAACGCCCTTTCGGTACCTTTCTCTTTTTAAAAAAAATGTTTTGCAGGCAGCTTGGATTGATTTTAATTCACTTTCCTAACATGTGAGGTGATCATGCGGATGCGTAAACCACCAATTTAACACCCAAGAAAGCGATGAATAAATTGCGGGACTTACCTCATAAAGAACGAAAGCATCCGCATTGTTAGATCGTAATTCACATCAACAGACCAGATATGATTTCTAATTAACAGGCAAATTCCCCTTCTTCTTTTTTTTGGTTTTTTACTTATTTGATGAGAATCATGCAATATGCAATGCATGCTACTAATCTAACATGAAATGGCAAGGCAATGTTTTCTAAACTACATGACGTGAGTAAAATATTTTTTTTTTGTGTTTTCTTAATGAACATGCAATAATTAAATATGCAAATCAAAATGACCTAATTATAATGACGGGCAATTTTTAATTAAATGAGCCTAATCCTACATGACGTGCCCATGATATTTCTATTCCTAAAAGTGCAATTTATCCTAAAAATTGAAATTAATTTATGAGACATGCAATTCTATTCTAATATGCACGATGATTTTTTTGTTTTTTTTTATATATATAAAATTCGAAATTTTAAAAATTTGCACACAATTAAACATGCAACCTAAAAAACTAGCATCCTAAATTAATTAATTTTTTTTGGGATTTTTTTGTTATAAAAATTTGAAGTAAAAGTCTAATTCTAGATTGACACGTGCAATTCTAAAAAACTAATATCCTAAATGCATTTTTTTTGGATTTTTTTTTAAAAAAAAAACGAAATAACTAAATATGCTAACTCTAGCCCTAATCTAACTCGCATTTTTTTTTGAATTTTTTTTATGCAAAAACAAAAGTTAATTCAAATAACCCGATATCCAATCCAATCAAGATAAGATTAATACTCAAAATTGACGAACCATATCTCGCGCATGAGATCGGGTTGGTCAATTTTAAATTAAATCGCTAATCGAATCTCGAGCATGAGATTGGATTGTCGATTTTATGCGAGATCGTGAATCGGATTTCGGGCGCGAAAATCGAACTCTTAATCCCTAATTTGAGGGGTTATTTCACATTGGAAATTCAATCATGCATTAATGAATAATCACGCTAAAAAAACTATATAAAAACAAACTATAAACTGTATAACAAAAAGATAAAATAATAATAAAAAACTACCTAATGCTCCCCCTTTTGTTTTTCCTTTTTTTTTTTCTTTTTGTTTTGCTTCCACGCACGGCTTGGCTGCTACAATCAATTGAGAGGGGCAACACCAGTCGGAGCTCTGGCAGGGGGAAGACGTCGGAGTTCCGGCGAGGGCGGACCGGTGGCGTTGGCAGCAGCGGACTCGGGCGAAACAGTAGCGACACTTGGGCGGAAGTCTCGGATGAGACTCGGATCTGCACAACAGCGGCTTCGTCGGGCGGAGCAGAGTCGCTGGGCTGGCAGTGGCGCGGGATTGCAGCGGCAGCTGCGTCTGGAACTCGCCGGAAGGAGGAAGGTAGCGGTGGAGGGTTGTTGCAGCGTCGACACTCGGAGCTCACCAGCAGGAGGGAGACGATGGCGCGGTGACGGTGGTGCAGGCGGAGCAGGGCGTCGAGCTGAGGCGTTGGGCGGTGAGCAGGATGGAGGGTTGTGGAGGCGGCTGGTGTCACGGCTCGGGGGGGTGAACTGCGGGGGACGTTTGGGCGGTGGCGCGGCGTTGGAGGCACGGGCTGCAGGTGTAGAGACGGGTGCTCGGGGCGGTCAGATCTGGCTCGGGTCCGGCCTTGGCAGGGCTTCAGCGGGGCAGAGGTTGCGGTCGAGGTGGTTCGCGGCGGCAGGGACGCAGATCCGGCTCGGGTCGCACGAGGCGATGCAGCGAAGCGGTAAGGGTCAGCGGCTTCGCGGTGTCCCAGGAGCGGTCGTCGTGGGTTTGCGTGAGCAGCAGCCAGCAGGCTCGCTGGTCACTGTGGTGTGGCGGCGACGCGGGCTTCGGCGGGGCAGTAGAACGGCTGAGTCGCGGCCGACGGAGAGCAGAAACGGAGCAGGCATGCAGCGGATCCGCTGGAGAAGAAGAAGACTGTTCTTTTTTTTTAATTATCTCTCTCTCCTCCTGTCAATCTCACGTCTCTTCCCTGCAGTCTCTCTCTCTGCTTTTTTTCTTTTATTTTTTTAATCTCCTCCCCCTGACCTCATATTTTCTTTTTGCAGGTTCTCTCCACACGGGCTCACTTTTTTTTTTAAGTAGCTCTCGCAATCCCCTCAAGGAAATTTTTCGTTCTCCCACTGACTTCACATTCTTTTTTATTTTTCTCTGACACACTCCTTTCGTTCACTCGTCTGACCGAAAGAGAAGAGGAGAGAAGCCCTTCACGATGAAAACTTTTTTGCTTTTTCGGTCCCCTCACCGACCTCTGGAATGAATTTTCTTTTTCCCCCCTCTCCGACGCGGCTTCTTGGGGTCTTATTTATAGGCCGTTCATTACCTCTTGAAGATAGCCAACTTTATTGTGACAAGATTGCAGCCGCAACTTTTCCAGAATTTAAGCTGAACTTTGCCATTTTTTAATCTTCTCCAGACCATTCTTTCGGCCACCACTCCGCTCTTCAGCAAGGAAATCTTCTTGCAGGCGCATGTATGACTTTTACGTCCCCCATTTCGTGCGTGTATGTACATGCATTAATGAGGAGGTTTCTTCTTCAGCGAATTTTCATTGCGTCACCAAAGCTGATATATTATATAATATTATGGTTGCTTTTGCTTCTTTGAAGATTTCCCCAGAATCCGCACGTCCACCGAATTTGTGCATGCATTAATAAGGAATAGATAATGGACGTGCGAGAGCTTCTTTCCTCATCGTTTTTTTCTTATGCATGTTCAGACCAGCGAAAGAGAGACCATCCTTTTGTGCATGCAATCGACCAGCGAGCCCCTGCTTCTTGTTGTCCTCTTAGTACAAATGCAAATGCGGCTACATGAAATGCAATTTTACTATTTTTTCTTAGGGGTTAAAGATTAATCCTTAAATTTTTATGCAATTAATTACTAAATAATTAATCAAAATTTAGGTGTCAACAAGTTTGATCGGGACAAATATCAGTGGACGGTGGCAGCTGACCTTCTGGTTCGGGATTATGGTGACTGCGGCTATCCAACAGCCTGTGGGCAGTATGGAATTTGCACTTCAAACGGGCAATGCACTTGTCCAGATTCAAATGGGGCCACAACCTATTTCAAGCAAACAAACGATAGACATCCCAATCTCGGGTGTTATGAGGAAGTTCCTTTGTCTTGCGACAATTCACAATATCAAAGTTTGCTGGAGCTCGGGGATCTTTCTTACTTCACGTACAGCACGGATCCACAAAGCGCCCCAGATCTTGCGAATGTAACTAAGGTAAACTGTAAAGAGGCTTGTGCTAAGAATTGTTCATGCAAAGCAGCTTTTTTTCTGCGAGGCCCCAATATCCCAAGTGATTCAGGTTCCTGCTACTTATTATCAGAAGTTTTTTCACTAATGAACCTGGAACAGCTTAACAATTCTATTGGTTACATCAAAGTGCAGAACATTTCCAATGTAGTTCCTAACTCTCCCAGTTTGAGGGACAAGACGAACAGTCTTGCATTAATACTAGGTTCCAGCCTTGGATCTCTATTTGCTTTGATCATTGTCATTGGAGTCATAAAAGTTTTCTCTCGAATGAGAAAAGCTGTCGATGAAGCTGAGGAGGATCATCTAGATCAAATACCGGGAATGCCTATGAGATTTACTTACGACAGTCTGAAAGTCATTACTGAGGATTTCAGCAAGAAGCTTGGAGAGGGTGGCTTCGGCTCTGTGTTTAAAGGCACTCTAAAGGATGGTTCGAAAGTAGCAGTGAAGTGCCTCGACGGTTTAGGCCATATCAAGAAATCCTTTTTGGCCGAGGTTGAGACTATCGGGAGCATTCATCACGTCAACCTGGTAACGCTCGTAGGATTTTGCACGGAGAACTCTCACAGGCTGCTGGTGTATGAATACATGCCTAATGGCTCACTAGAGAAATGGATCTTCCGCAGATCCAGCGAATATGTTCTGCACTGGCAGCAGAGGAGGAAGATCATTTATGACATTGCAAAGGGTCTGAATTATCTCCATGAAGAATGTAGAAGGAAGATAGTCCACCTAGATATTAAACCCCAAAACATTCTCTTGGACGAGAATTTTAATGCTAAGGTCGCCGACTTTGGGTTGTCTAAGTTGATCGATAGGGACAAAAGCCAAGTCATGACGACCATGAGGGGCACACCCGGCTATTTGGCTCCAGAATGGCTGAGCGCAGCAATCACTGAAAAAGTCGATGTCTATAGCTTTGGAGTGGTGGTCTGGAAATAGTGTCTGCCAGGAAAATTTTCGATAACTCGCAAGACCCAGAAAACACGTACTTAGTAGGAGTTCTCAGGAGAAAGGTAGAAGAAGGACGACTGTCGGATATCATCAATAGTCACAGCGAGGATATGCAGCTAAATGAGTTGCAGGCGGTGAATATGTTGAGACTTGCTGCGTGGTGTCTGCAAGGAGATTTCACAAAGAGGCCTTCCATGTCAATCGTCGTGAAGGTTTTGGACGGCCTTGTGGATGTCCCGGATGACTTGGAGTATGACTTCTCTTATCCACCTTTGTTGAAAACTAGAGGAAAAGATTTTAAAGAGGAGGTTCATTTTGTTGCTTCTAGTCCGTTGTTGCCCTCTGTTCTCTCAGGACCTCGGTGATGCTGCAGAAAAAATGTAATATAATTTTCTGTGTAGTTAACAATGAATTCTTGAGGAGGCAATTGAATTTTCCAAACTTTGTAAATGTGTGGCTCTCCACGTTCTCTTTGTTTTTATCTTACCAGTAGTCTGCTCTGCTCTATAACAGATGTTTTGCTTAGTTTGTGAAAGAAATATGCATCAGAATTCCTTTCCTGAGAACCTTAGAGACGGATGCACTGTTTCAACTTTGGGGAAATGGCTTTGCATTTCCCCAAGTATCCTTGAGTGAATGAGCATTTGGGGAATGCAAAGTGTGTTTGGGAACTCATTTTTGTGTGTATTTTGCAAAGTAATTTTGAGGTGAAAAGAAAAAGGAAAAAAAGAAAGGAAAAGAAAAGGGAGGAGGAGATGCTGCTCGGGGTGGGGCTGGTGGCGGTGGGGACGCGGCTCGTGGTGGTGGCGGTGGCGGTGGCCGTGGAGGAAGGCGGCTCGCCTGAGGTCGAGCGACCCAGGTGACTCCGCCTGAGGCCGCGCGACCTCAGGCGGCGTCGCCTGGGTCGATTTCTCCCTCCGATCCTTCTCCGGCCTCCAGGTAGCGCGTTCTTGAACTCGCGGCCGTCGTCATCTTCTTCCGATCGTCGCGGGTTTCGGGAAGGATTTTCTCACCGTCGTTTTCTGGGGGTGTTGAGTGCCGCCGTCGCCGTCGCCGTCGGTGTCGTCGCTCGGGTCGCTCGACCTCGGGCGCGACCCGATGGCGTCGCCCGAGGTCGCGCGGCCTCGGGCGACGCGCTCGAGGTCGAGCGACCCGAGCGACGCCGCGGGTGGCGCGACCCGGGCGACGCCCGAGGTCGTCCGGCCTCAGCCACCTCGCTCGAGGTCGTGCGACCTCAGCGAGGCTTCCGGCGGCCGGATCGGCCTCTCGCGGCCGAGCGCCGCTCGCCCGCTGAGCTTCGTGAGGAAGAAGGAAGAAGACGGTGAACAGTGTTTTTCGAGGGCAGAAAAAGGAAAACATAATTATCAATAAGGGCAATATTGGAAAGAAAAAAATTCATTAAACCCCTAGACTAGCATCCCGAAAATGCTGAAAGCCCAAAGCAGGTCCGGACCTGCTTTGGGCTTTCAGCATTCCAAATGCCGAATGGAGACTTGAAAAGCCGAACCAAACGCAAAAAATTTTCCCCAAGGGGCTTTGGGGGCTCAAAGCCCCTTGGGAAAGCTGAACCAAACGGGGCACTTTCCATAAGTTGTAACGAGCAGTGAATGAATTCGATGTGAAGAAGTTTTAACTGACATCAACTGCGTGATCTGTCAGATGCTTACACATTCCAATATTAACTGCGCAGTTTATGCGTACTAGGACTGCTCGAATCTTGTACCTCTGAGACTGGACAGCTCAAATCTTCCATTTAAGGGAGCTTTTTGAATGGTATCCCTTGCTTCAAGGGAGCTTTTTCCCTGGGAAAAAAGAGAACTTTATGATAGTCATCTTCTCTCCCCCAGGATTGTCATTCCCTAAACTTTTGGATAGTAAAACCAAACTAACGCGAGTCTACGTAATTGAGCTTGTCGAATTGAATATAAAATTAGTTACAGAGCTGGAACTTTCAAAAGGGCATCAAGGTCACGTAGTGGTCGCATCTATATTCGCCCTAAGCACACACATTTTCTTTTCCTTTCTTTCAAACGTAGTTAGTCTTTCATCCAATTTGTTTCCTCATATCCATATTTAGGCCGACCACACTGAAATTCTCAATGTTTTATGGTCAGAAAACATTGAGAATTTGGTTTGGTTCAAGCATCCATCCCTAACAAGACGGTTTGGTTATTTTCGAAAAGTCGAATCAAATTGAACCGTTGACACCTCTAAGGGCGATTTTCAAAGTTCTTTTCACAAAATTAAAAAAAGTTGCCAGGCATAATTTCTGCTTATCATTTATGTCCACTATTGATGTGGAAGCAGAGGAATGTGCAGGGAGAGGGAGTGGGCGTGGATGTCATGAGTCCCGACAACCATTGCTGAGCACAGTGGAAGTAAAATCTCGTTGAGCTGGGTGACATGGACCTCTCGTTTATATGCATGCCGACGTGATCAATGTGCAGATATCGGTGACCAACAAAGCAGGTTGGACTGGGACTACGGATCGGGCCGATTCGTGTCCTCCAGGCCCGTGTGAACTGGGCGGGCTAGAGATCCAATGAAAAATAGAAAATGGCATAAATGGTTATAGAATTTTGGTTGAATATGCGATATTCATCTTTGGACTCTTAATTTATTCAATCCTAGTGCATGTTCAGTCTAATCATGAAATTATATAAAAATGCCCAATACTATCCTTTGGTTAATCTAAGTTAACATAATCGCGACGAGAACGCTCTATAATATGAGTTTCATCTTTGTACTTGTAAAATGAAAATCCATAAATCAAAATCCCAACAACGAAAATGTCCTTGTAGGACCCGATACATACAGCTTCGAGACATCATGAAGATATTCGTCGTTGCAACCCGATCAGATTCGAATGATAGCTATTGCTTTAGAGCCCTATTTTCCTTTTCAATAATGATCAATGTTTTTCAAGTCCTGAGAGTTCTCAATATAGGCATTAATATACACAGCAGTTGAGCACAGCGGAGTCATCTTTTGTTGTCATACTTGCGTTTCTATCACGTAAAATCCAAATGTACATCCCACAAATCAATTTCTTGATTAGCTTATAATACAAAGCTATTTTCTTGACGATTTTTTATTTCTTTGAAAAAAATCATCATTAAAATTTAGTCTTTAAATGTGTGCTTGTTCCCCGTGTCCAACCAAAATAATGGTGAATTAATCTGCAAATTGTTGTGTTGTTCGTCATTACTCAGAAAATTAGAAAGATTAAATATTGCATGGTTGACCCTGGCAATATCTGGTATTGGAATTATCATAGAATATGCCACTAAACAAGTTAAATTAGTCAATTATAAAGATTAAAATGAAGATAAAAGATCTGGTGCCTTCGATTGCGAGTGGGGGTGACTAACAGATGAATTGATTTCTTCATGCACGGGTCATGAGGCGACCAACGCTGACTCCGACTGCAAGCAAACTCATTTTGCTTGAACATCAGCTTGTTTCCCCATTTGGAAATTCCATCATCACATGACCCTCGAGCTTATTTTGCGAAATCAAATCAAGATCTTTAAAGCAAACTTGCCACAAGATGTTTTCAGTCCAGTCTATAGTTGATTTCCAGCCGTCAAAATTTCCAACTCAGAGAAGCCAAATGTGACAACAGGGGTTTCATGGCAACATCATACATTGATATGTCATGGCCCGAAAGAACAACGATCATTCATGCATATGTCACAGCCCGAAAGAACAACGATCCAAGAGGTTCTTATGGGACGGCCATGACACATCTATGGATCAAGCGACCCTCGGCTTGTATCCCCAAGTCCTAGAGTTTTCTCGAGTCTTCTAGAATACTCCTAGGGGCGGGCGATACGGTAAATGTATTCGTATGTAATAAATGCGGGTAGTTGGGGAGATGTGATCTCCACCATTAGATCGAGGAGAGATCTACGGATACGGTTTGCTTTGTATTTGTATAAATATGGGTCTCCTCCCCCTCTTTATATCATCTCATTCACAAGTGAAATACAATACAGAACTTTTCTATCTAGAGTTTTCTCTCTTTAAGATCCTTGTGAGTTGAGTGTGAAAAAGGCTGACTTGGGAGAAATTCCTAATACCGCACGGGCAAGGGAACACTAGATCGATAGATAGACTCCTGCAACCATGACATATTTGCTACTTGAACATAAACATAATTTTATTTCCTTCTAAAAGAAATTAATGATTAATTTCACAAAATAAAGAAGTCTTTTTTTCACGAGGTCCAACTAAAAACTACTATTTCTTTTTTACTGAATCGATTGAAAAACCATATATTCTATGAGTAAGAAAAATTTAATGACAACTGAAGGACTAGCTCCACCATGCGCCAAGTCTCCTGAGCAAAGAAATGGAGGAAGCAGTTGGCTCACTCTAGGAGTACAATTGCTCGTGGACAGGTTCTGCTGACACTCAACAACTTCTTCAAAAATTCTAGAAGCTAATAGGAGAAATAGTCATCTTCACCGAAGTAATATAAGTTCCCACCTCGAGTTCTTCCAAACTTCCTTTTACTAGAGATCACAATTTTCTCCAAAGCGCATGCATTATTGAGTAGATACTGGATAAGCTTGATCATGATTGGATTGGTCACGCATGCATATACCATAAAATTCTCTAGATAGAATATAAGGGAATCATCATCTAATAGCTCATTGATGTTCCATTCGGGCTCCCCTTCAATTTCCTAACAAATAGCCAAACAAAGTGCACTCATGAAGCATTTGTAAATTCCATATCAAGAATTCAGTCTAACACCATTTATGCAGGTACCTCAATATCTTCAGCACTTGGCGGGTACACATATATAGTTAGTGTCTCCAAACAACGGCAACTCTCCAGTAAAGGAGCGATCCTTGGGAAGTGCCATTTTGCCAATTTAAGTACCAATGTGACACGCTTCCAGCTAAAAGATGGACAGACAGGCTGTTGAGTCATCAGTTTCGCTATCCTAAAGAGCTGGAGATGGAAAAGAGAGAACTATTGGACAAACTGAGATCCTTAAAACACATAATCCAAGAGAATGCCACGCATTACACAAGCTGGAGCGCTCACTTCACAATTTACAGCCCTAAATCAATATTTGATATTGGGTAAAGACTCCTGACGAAACCAACCTTTAACAAATATGCAAGGTTATGTTGACACCTAAATTTTGGTGACCTGTTTAGTCATTTATCACATTAAAAAATTAGGAGTTTATTTTATCCCTAAAAAAACAGTTAATTGCATAACATATAGTTTTAGGTGCATTTATTTTTAATTTGCATTCACATTGGGCTGGTGGCGGATGGGTCTGAATTGATTGTTCAGAAACTTTAATTTGATGAGTTGGCTAAGCTCACGAAAAGAGCAAATCGGCTCAAGCCCGTATCCCTCGAGAAAATTTTACAGATTTATCTTTATGAGATTTTAATTAAAAAGCAAATATTGCGTTTGGAAAAGAAATCTTCATGGATATGGTTTTGGAAAATTAAAAACCCCTAATCCGTGGCCTATAAGGGTGTGTTTGATAACGATTCGTTCCGAGAATAAATTCGATTAGAAATGATTATTTTTTATTCTATTCCTAGGAACCGATTCGAGTAAAAAAACATGTTTGGTAACTATCCAAAATTTCTAATTCTCGGGAATAGAATTGCGTTTGATATCGTGCTCATTGATTCTATTCCAAATCAATTTCTTTTAATTTTTAAATATTTTTTTTACTTTTTTACTTTTTTACTTTTCTTTTTTCATTTTTTTTTCCTTTTTATCCTATTCTTCTTCTTGTGGTCGGTCGCCGAACCGGCGATTGGCTAGACGAGGGCCGGCGACACTAGCCAGCGACCTCACTGGAGCGTCGCCGGCCCTCGGAAAGGCTGGCCCTCGTCGACTGAGCCTCGCCGGCAGCTGGGCGAGGCTCGCCCAGCCGAGCCTCGACGGAGGCCAGGCCTACCTGGCCACCGGCGGGGTTGGGCATCGCGAGGCTTGCCCAGCCCCGGCGAGGCCGAGCCTCGCCGGTGGCTGGGCTTGCCTCTAGCGAGCTCGCCGAACCTTGCTTTGGCCTAGCGAGCCTCAGGTGAGCTCGCTGGACCGGTTGCTAGTGATCGGCGGCAGCGACGGTGGCGGTGACGGTGGCGGCGAAGGTGGACGGTGGTAGATAGTGGTGGATGGTGGCGCGCAATTGAAGAAGAAGAAGAAAAGAGAAAAATAGTTACATTTGATTCTTGTTTCTGATTTTGGAGCAAGAATCATTTTTTTTTAATTCTTGATTCTACTCCCAATATGTTCTCAAGAATAAATTTGTTCCTAGGAACAAAAATTTTACCAAACACGATTTTGTTCTCAAACTTATCTCGGGAACAAATAATCATAATTTGGCTCTATTTGGATGGTTACCAAACATGGCCTAAGTAGGTTAAAACGCATAGGGTTTGGGGGGAGTTCGAAATTTTTTTGAAATTAAACATGAGGGCCTTCCTTCGGCTTTGAGAGGGAAAGAGAGAAAAGGAGAAAAAAAAAAAAAAAGAGGGGAATTGACCGGTCTGCAATGAGGGAGAGAGAGAAGATCGGTGAGGGGACATGAGAGAGAGAGAGAGAGAGAGAGAGAGAGAGAGAAAAGAAAGAGGGGCACTACATCGTCTTCATCGCGGAGACCCCTGATGCGCCGGCCGTGCGTTGCGTCGGCATCGCGACGCCAGCCACCGCGCCTCCACACCGCCGCAAATCTGACGACTCGACGCTCCGCTGTTGCTGTTGTGTCTTCGCCGGAGCTCTCCATCGTCCGAGAGCTCGTAGCTCTGCGTCTCCGAAGCCCAGTAGCGACGGCTGCGCCTGATGCCCAATGACCCCACCTCCACTGCCGCTCCGCGCCCCTGCGTCCACCATCGCCACTGCAGCGTCGGTGTCATCCCTCACTTGCGACCAGTTGCAGCTCGCCACAATACCCCTACTCGACGTCCCGATGTTGTTTCTGCCTTATTCATTTCTGCAGATCCTGTGACCCCTCTGCCTCCGCTGCTACTGTCGTTCATCGCCACCCTCATAACCCTAGCCACCGTCAGAACCCTGCGGCGAAGCAAGGCTGACGTTTCTCTCAACAGAGACGTCCCAACACCTGTTGCCCATCGCCGCCGTGTTGTGCAGACCAGAGCCGTGAAGCCGACTTGCGCATCTCGCCGTAGACAGAAGCCCGTGAGCTCCCTCGCCAAGCCTCTGTCGCGTCTCCGCCACCGTCGACCTGCGAGCGACCCCCTACATTGCGTCTGCTCAGTTGTGCAGCAACTCGACCCCTGCTGCCTGACGCTGGTCACCCTCGTGCGAACACTGCCACGCCTGCTCTTGCTGCTCACCATCACAGTAATTGCTCGAGCCCGCTATTGTCCACCTGCTGCCACCCCTCGCTAGTGCTCCGAACACTGGCAGCTCCACCCATGATGTCACCAGCAACGACTGTAGCTCCGTCGCGCAACCTGTTGCTGCCTCCAACGATGGCGATAGGCGACCAATGGTGACCAACGAGGAGTTGCCAAGCCCTATTTGGAGAAAAAAAAAAAGGAAAACAAAAACAAAAACAAAAGGAAAAAAAAATCAAATTAGGTAGATTTGTTTTAATTTATTAGGCAAGTTTATTTTATCTTATTTTATTTTTTATATCTTGGTTTCTTTGTTTGAAATACTTCTCTATGCATAATTGAAAATTCGACGTACCACCTAATTTGCAACAAAGTGCATGGGTTTTTTTATTCCATCTATAAGGCTTTAGACGGAATAATTAATCAAACAGAATAAAATTGATATTTTGATCTTTTAAAGCTTAAAGATCAGTTTATCAATTTTATTAGCTTAGATACTATCTCGAATGATATATAATATCTTTGATGATTCTGAATGGTTTGGTGCCTGTTTCGTCTTGATTGCTTTATTTATCTTTAAATATATTTGAGCTATGCATGCTTTAGGGTTATTTGCATATTTGGACTAAACATTTTATTTATCATGAATTTTCGAAATAAAAAAAATAAAAAATAAAAACATAAATTTAGGATGTTAGATTTTCGTTTCATTAATCTAAATTGCATGTTTAATATTTGATAATTTTAATTTTGATTTTTTATTAAAAAAAGAAAACAATTAGAATTATGGCATTCTTTGCACGTCATTGCATAGGAGGATAAAATTGCATGTAATTTAATTATAGATAATAGTTTTTTTTAACTCATTTTAAGTTTAGATTAGTTTTTTTTTTTTTTATAAATAGATTGCATCTTAGATTAGAGATTACTAAGTTAAAATAATATCTTGGTTTAAATTAGGGTTTAGCTTGACCAAATCCTTAATATAAGTTAGATAGAATATTAATCTAGCTAAATAATTTTCACATTTTTTCTAATTTCGAATTTCATAAAAAAAATACAAAAAAATGACTTAGGATAAATTATTCTCAATCTTTAGGATAGATTGCATTCTTTTTTTTTAAAAGAAAAAAATAAAAAAATGTCATGCGCATGTCATATAGAATTAGATTCATGAAATGCATGTCATTTAATAATTATTGCTAGGTCCATTTAATTAGAAATTGCCTATCATTAGAATTGGGTCTTTTAGTTATATTGCATTACATAAAGCATGATTATTATTAATTAAATGAAAACAAAAAGAAATTTCATATTAATTAAAAATCATATCTAGGGTTGATGATGTGAATTTTGATCTAACAATGCAGATACTTTCGTTGCTACAAGGTTAGTCTCGTAATTTATTCATTGCTTTCTTGGGTGTTAATTGGTGGTTTATGTACCTGTATGATCACTTCACATGTTAGGAAAATAGATTTAAAATCAATTCAAGCTGTCTACAGAAACATTTTTAAAAATAAAAGAAATGGTACTGAAATGGCACTAGAGAAGTCTAGTGTAACCAAGTCCCCGTACCCAAAGTCTCTGGTTCGTAGGAGTAAAATAATCCTCAAATTATTTTACTCAGGTATCTAATCGATCTACTATAAATTGATTAGTGGCGACTCATAGATAAAATCCATTTGCATGTTTAAAAATTTGAACCTAAGTCGTGAATTGATATGGGCTTGGGAGAGCTCGTGCTAAGTGAGACTTAGTAATCCATTAGCCAAACTCTAAGTAGTGCACCCGAAAATTTGGTTACAATAGGTTATATTCAGACTTTCACCATCACAGACATCAAAATGCTTAAATTCCCCAAAATAGCCAAAAACCAAAGCAGAAACATTGGCATAGACCAGAAGAGAATAAGTTTCAGTCCCAGCAATATGCTAAGCTATCCATGAGAAACGTGCTGACCTAATACTGAGTAAAGACTCCAAAAGACCATAGAAAGAAATCCATATCATTCCTTCTCTCAAATCAACCCAGCCCCCTCCCAATATATGTATGTATGTATGTATGTATGTATGTATACATCTCGACCAATTGATGTGAGATGGACATCTTATGCTAAATTGATACTTTTATTCTATGCGTAATGCAACTCAAACAGGTATCAAATGAGTGCTAATGACAAATGAGCAAATTAGCCATGATGAGTAATGATTGTGAATGATGCTGGAATGAGGGATACAACAAACTAAACAAATAAGCTTCACATCAAATCGTGCCACACAAGTTAGCTTCAATGCACATGACGAAGAGCTGCCTCCTGCCACTACTAACAGCTCTTACAGCAAGAAATTCTATTATTATCTTCTTCTTTTTTGGGTAAACGTAAGAGATATATATTGACTTAAGCCAAACCAACAAGAACGCTATATAGCAAAAACTCAGCACTAAGAACTTGCACTCACAAGGACAACAGTCAGAGTGAGTGGAAGGGTGTCAAGGTAAAAGAAAACCAACAGGAGCAGAGGAAAGCCAAACAGTGGCAAAGCAAAACCTACACAGGGATCACAAAAAAATATCGAATCCTAACAATTACACAAGTGCAGGGAGATGAATACAAATATAGGAATGGTAAGATAGCTCGCCAACTGCACTAGAGAAGCTTCCAAAAATGCGAACTAGCACCTTCTTCAACTACACGAACCGAGGAGGACCTCTGACCAAAATGAGAGAACCCCCTACTCGAAAAGGTCTACTAACTAATAGGTGGATCATTCCGCCAAAAAGAAGGGCTTACTGACCAGCAATGCAACAATCTACGATTTGTGGTGCTGGGAGGAATCTGGTGAAAAGACAGAGCCTTGTCCTTGACAATCTTCTCCAACCGTATTTTCATGGCAAAAAAGGAGAGTGGTCTACCCTCGAAGAGAATATTATTCCGCTCAGTCCAAATGATGTTGCATAAAGTAGCAAAAGCAAATCGAGCAAGGGTGGAATGAAAGGAAGTTTTGGATAAATACTTGATTGCCCATTGCAAGTTATCCATCCAAGATTTGTTTGTCTAAGCAAAATTAAATCTAGAAGCCCAGAAAATGACAAGTGCGGCCAGAATGGAACAAAAAAAAAAAAAAAAGAGATGGTCGACCGAGTCCGGACGACAAGAACAAAAGCCACAATTTACGGCTGGGATTTTGCCATAAGAAAGAAGCATCACCCGAGTTGGTAGCCTATTCCTAGTGATCAACCACAGCGGAATTGATAGCGGGGGACCAGCGCTTTGTTCCAAATAAAAGGAACCCATTACATAGTCTGCCCTCTTGGCCGGATAGCTTCCCAAGCAGAAGCAGCAGAAAAAGTACCAGACAGGTTCCCCAACCATATGAAATGATCAGATTCGTTTTTAAGCTCAAGAAAGGGGTCATCCTAGGTGGTATTCTCATTCAAAACACCCGAAGTTCGGTCCGAAAATGACATAAAGTCAGCCACAGAAGCTCCCTTGAGGAGCCGAGAATGGTAGATGTCAATATTGGAGAACAACAAATTAAGCGGCCCTTTGGGATGCCAATCGTCGACCAAAAGGAGATGGAGGTGCCATCCTCCACTTGCCAGCAAAAAGATCTACAGAATTCGCCTCTAAGGTCAAGGATCTTCTTCTATGACCATGAGCAGAACGTGGGCTTTGAGGCCAACCAAAAATTGACACTTTTTAAGAATACAGAGTGAACCCACTTGCACCAAAGAGATTCTTTATCTATAAACAATAACCACAAGTGCTTGAGCATTGCTGTAGTGTTGCTTTCCCGAAGTCTCCTGATTCCTAAGCCTCATTTAGCTTTCGGAAGGCAAACAACAGTCCACGCAACCTTTGCACCACCCGCACTGAGGTCTGGGCCCTTCCACAGGAATTGTCTCAAGATCTGCTCAATTTTGTCCAATACCGATCTCGGTAGGATGAAAATATTTGCTCAATAGACCTGAATAGAATGTAGCACTAACCTGATTAATTGTAGGCGTCCCGCAAACGATAGAAACCGCTGCGTCCAAGTTTGCACTAGTGATGATATTGACTAGAGTAATACAATCATCTTTCCGAAGTCTGGAAGAAATAACCGAAGTCCCCAGATAGCGAAAAGGCAAGGATCCCTCCTAGAATCGAAAAAGTGAAGTGTAGGTGCTTTGGGAATTAGGGGAGACCCCTGAAAAATACATCTCGCTCTTGTGCAAGTTCGGGTGAAGGCTTGACCACCGAGAGAAGGTATCGATGGCTGCTTTAAATAATGTGAGACTCGGCATATTCGCCTCCGCAAAAAGTAAGACATCGTCAGCAATGAATAAGTGGGAGAGCCTAGTCGACTTACATCTCCAGAATTCTATTATTATCGCTTAGTGGGACTGATACTGTTATGATAGGAGATGGTTCTTGTTTATCAATCTCCTGTGTTGGTGATGGCTTATTGCATACAAAAACTAGCTCTTTACCACTAAATGATGTATTGATAGTCCCTGAAATAAAGAAAAATCTACTTTCTGTTTCGAAGTTAACGGATGATTATCCCTGTTCTTTTATTTTTGACAAACATGGGGTATATCTGAAGGACAACTACAACAATACAACAGTGAGGCTAGGAAGTAAAGTCAAGGGACTGTATCAAGTCGACCCTAAAGTCACAGAAGTTTTCTTCACTCAAATTTAAAAAGAAGTAGGAAAAGACTTGTGGCATCAGAGGCTGGCACATACCGGTTTTAAAATAGTGAAGTGTTTGCAGAGTCAGCACCTAATTCAATGTAATTCAAGAACTCAAAGCATATCTAGATTGCTAAGAGTTCAGCTTTACCCTTTCCTATGTCAGACTATACATCTAATACTCCCCTAGAAAAGATACATTGTGATGTTTGGGGACACTCACCAATTCAGTCTTTTCAAAAATTTCGATACTATGTCATTTTTGTGGATAATTTCTCTCGATACAGTTGGCTGTATCCAATGAAACAAAAGTCAGAATTTTATGACATCTTTGTCATGTTTCAAAAGCAAGTCGAGAATCAGTTTGATCATAAGATCAAAATCTTTTAGTGTGATGGAGGAGGTGAGTTCACCAGCAACAAAGTTCAGAATTATCCACAACAATGTGGAATTAAATAGAACATTTCCTGTCCATATACACCAGAACAGAATGGACTATCTGAAAGAAAACATCGACATGTGGTCGAGTTAGGACTAACAATGCTATATCATGCCAAAGTAGCAGGATAAGTACACTAATGGTGCCAAAAGTTGTGTACGGCGCTCACTTTGGTGCCAAAATTTTCTGTCGGATCACTTAAGTGCCAAATCGGAGGAAAAACGCTCACTTTGGTGCCACCGGCGAAAGATTCCGGTCTCCAGCGAAAGATTCCGGCCAAAATGATTTTTTTTAAAAAAATAAAATTGATAAGCCTTTAAATGACGTCGTTTTCGATCCTCCTTAAGAAAATGACGTCGTTTTGCCGTCCTACGTGGATGGCTTCATGGAAACGACGCCACTTAGCTCACATGGGGAAGAAATTAGGGTTTCGGCGAGGTTGAAGCCGTGGCCGTCGTCGGGGTTGAAGCTGCGGCCGCCGAGTGGCCATCATTGAGGTCGGGGTCGAGGTTGGGGTCGAAGCTGTGGCCGTCGAGTGGCCATCGTTGGGGTCGGGGTCGAGGTTTGAGCCGCGGCCATCGAGTGGCCATCGTCGCGGTCGGGGTCGAGGTCGAGGTCGGAGCTATGGCCGCCGAGTGGCCATCGTCGGGGTCGGGGTCGGGGTCGAGGTCGGAGCCGCTGCCGTTGAGTGGCCATCGTCGCGGTTGGGGTCGAGGTCGGGGTCGGCCGTGGCCGCCGAGCGCAAGGACCGTCGAGGACGGCGACGGCCGGAGATTAGGGTTTTGAATTGGGGGAGACACCAAACGGCGTCGTTTTGGTGTTTGGATGCTGACTCAGCTCTCCGACGAGCCACGTCGGCGTCAAAAATTAATAAAAAAAGGCCATGTCGGATTTCCGGCCAATTTCGTCAGAGTTGGCACCAAAGTGAGCGTTTTTCAAATTTTTTGGCACTTAAGTGATCCGATGGAAACTTTTGGCACCAAAGTGAGCGCCGTACACAACTTATGGCACCATTAGTGTACTTATCCCCAAAGTAGCCTTAAAATAATGGGTAAATCCCTTTATGATAGCAAATTACATCATTAATCTGCTTCCTACTTCAAAGCTCCATATGAATTCACCCTATAGTAAATTGTACCAACAGAAACCAAGCTATACACATTTAAGGGTCTTTGGATGTGCTTGTTATCCTTGCCTCAGACCATATGCACAACATAAGCTTGATCCAAGATCTCTTATATGCATATTTTTGGGATATAATGAAAGACATAAAGAATATCGATGTCTTCTACCCACTAATGGACATGTCTATGTAAGTCGTCATGTGGGATTTTAATGAATCGGTTTTTCCTTTTACCAATCGACTACCAACTGAGTATCATCAAGGTATAGACTTGTACAAGCAATGGATAAATGGAGTAACCTTTCTAGACTATGTAACTACACAACAAGTTCAGCCTAAGTCCAATGAACATATGGGACATCTGCAAGATACTGGATTGATACAGAATATCCACACTCATGCATCAGATTCTACTAAATTACCACAAATGCATACTGAGGAACCAGTATGTTCTATGCCAGCACTGCCAGAGATCAATACTGATCAAGCACAAAGCAGTTCTCCAGACAACACATAAGGTATATTGTCTGTTCATCCTATGCAAACCAGATTAAAATCTGGAATAGTCAATCCTAATCATAAATATGCATGCTTAGCTGAATATAAAGTTTCTCTCAAACCAAAAACAGTCAAATCTACACTGGCAAACAGAGGATGGTATCAAGCAATGCAAGATGAAATTGATGCCTCATACACAAACCAGGCATGGGAATTAGTGCCTCGAACTGATCACATGAATGTCATAGGGTGCAAGTGGGTGTTTAAAACTAAACTTACTGCAGATGGTCAGCTTGACAGACTCAAAGCAAGACTAGTAGCTAAGGGGTTTCATAAAGAAGAAGGTATTGATTTCACAAAGACCTTCAGTCCTGTCATTAAACATGCTACTATTCGAATTGTTCTTTCTGTGGCAATGACAAAGCATTGGCCAATCCATCAGCTTGATGTTAAGAATGCCTTCCTACATGGCACTTTGAATGAAACAGTGTATATGCAACAGCCACCAGGTTTTATACATCCTCAGAAGCCTCATCATATATGTCTACTTAAGAAATCCTTGTATGGTCTTCGTCAAGCACCACGAGCCTAGTTTGATAAATTCAGTAACTTCCTCCTTGAGAATGGGTTCTCTTGCAGCACCACTGATCCCTTATTATTTGTGTTTCATCATGGCTCAGACACCATATTGTTATTGCTCTATGTATATGATATTGTGTTCACTGGTAGCTCAACTCACTTACTTTCCCACTCGATTCATCTATTGAGCCTTCAATTTCATATGAAGGATCTTGGTCTTCTGCATTACTTTCTGGGAATTGAGGCTAAACAAACTTCACAAGACTTATTTCTTTCTCAGACCAAATATGCTCTTGATCTACTTACTCGAGCTAATATGAAAGACTGCAAACCTATTTCTACTCCTCTCTCATTACGGTCTGCAGCCATGATAACTGATGACACATTATTGCAGCATCCTCTTGAGTATCGAAGTCTTGTGGATGGACTTCAGTATCTCACTATAACTCATCTAGATATTGCTTATGCCACTAATCTTCTCTGTCAAAAGATACAGCGGCCCACATTAGGTGATTTTCACAAGCTCAAAAGGGTTCTTCGATATGTGAAAGGCATTGTTGCTCTTGGACTAACCATTCATTCCAACAGCTTCATGCATTTGTATGGTTTTGCTGATGCTGATTGGGCAGGGTGTAGTACTACCAGGTGATCTACCACTGGTTTTTGTACATACCTTGGCTCCAACCTCATTTCTTGGTCGGCAAAACAACAATCTACAGTCTCTCGTTCCTCAACAAAGGCTGAATATCGAGCTTTAGCCTCAGCTACAACTGATCTTACATGGGTCAGTTTTGTACTTCGAGACATTGGCATCGGTTTATATGCTCCAACATCTCTCTTTTGTGACAACAAGTCAGCTATTGCTCTCTCACTTAACCCTGTTTTGCATGCTCGCACAAAGCATATTGAAGTAGACTTTCATTTTGTTCGTGAAAAGGTTGCTTCTGGATCCTTAATTGTCTCTTATACTCCCAGTACTCGCCAAATTGCAGACATCTTTACAAAATCTTTACCTCGCTTCCTACATTTTACTCTTCGCACCAAATTGGGCTTGGGGTGTTTACCGCCTCCCAATTTGCGGGGGGATGTTAAAGATAGTGAATTGAAGACAGCATCTGTGGCAATGCAAAGGGAAAAAGAAGCTGAAAAAGAAGTTCATGACTGCTGATGATGTGCTCGTGATGATTGATGCTATGCTCGTGGCTATAAGGAAGAAGCATTGAAGATAGTGAATCCAAGACCGACATGAAGAGAGAGTCTGTTCTTTTTTCATCACACGTGTTTATAGAGCTTGAAGACTTCAAAAGTAAACACACGTGTTCTAATACATTAGGGCGGTTATTCTGTTAGATATAAAACCGAAGTTGTTAAGCCGGTGTTGAGTCTGTTCATTTTTTGAATCGTCTTCTTCCTCAAGTCTCTTGGAAGGTACTCTGTTTTTTCAGTGTGTGTAGATCGAATATAGAGTATAGCATAGAAATAGAGAGACGAAGAGAGTAATTGTAGAGTAGAAGTAAAAGCTCTCAGTTGAATGTATGCATTGCTCTTTGATTCAAGAAATACAGAAATCTTTCTTCTACATCTTGGGTTTTTTGTTCTTCGTTTCTTCACATGTTAAAGATAGTGAATTGAAGACAGCATCTGTGGCAATGCATAAGGAAAAAGAAGCTGAAAAAGAAGTTCGTGACTGCTGATGCTGTGCTCGTGATGATTGATGCTATGCTCGTGGCTATAGGGAAGAAGCATTGAAGATAGTGAATCCAAGACTGACATGAAGAGACAGTATGTTCTTTTCACAAGAGTTTCTCATTTTTCATAATTTCCGCATCAATTGGACACGTGTCAATCTTTTTCCAACGGATCACCCATGCATTTGTTGATTCGCTGAGAGGGAGGAGTGTGTCCGCGGAGTAATTAATGAGAAACAACGCGCGTTCCGTACTTCATCTTCGCGTGCAGACAGAATTTTATCCATCTCTTTTCGTGCCCAAACGAGCGGCATTGAATGAAAATATCTCCTCTCCTTGGGACTTTAGCTCCGTCCGTATGCGTCGCTTTCTTTTGTCTCTTGTTCATAAATGGAAGGAGGAGGGAAAAGCTCATTTTGGTGTGCATGCATGAAAGCATGGTTGGGCGCACTTGCCATCGTTTAATTGCTGCGTTACTTCTCCAATTGGGCGTCCTTTTGTCTTTGCTTCAACATCCATTCTCCCATAAAAGGAAAAAGGCAGAAGGCGGTGGTGGGCCAGGGCGAGAAGTTCAGAGCTCCCCAGACGAATCCTAGCCGGGAGCTTAGACAGACTTGTGCGTAAAAGTCAAGTTCGAGTTTTTAAACACCGTCGGCATTGGATACGAAACTAAGGCCGGGAAAACCCCGAATGCGTGAGTTATTCCCATTTATTAGTGGCTTGTTTGCTCGCTCTCTTCCGCGGATGTAAATTCTGGCATTAGGACCGAACCGCTAAACTTCTCTTGTCCTTTTTAATTTCAATTGTTCCTTATTTTATTCTCTCTCAATTTCTATTGCTCTCGATTTAATTGCAAAGTTACTATGCATTTCGTTCCATCATCAATTACAACAAAACTGTAGATTATTCTCATTTTCTTGCACTGATATATTGAGATTTTTATTTCATTAAACGAAATTCATATGCACGTATCTGAAAATGTTGGAAAAAGGATCGGTTTCTTTATAAGTAAATCTTGTACGGATTTGTCACCCTTTTTTCCCCTTCATATAGTCTTTTATTTCGTCTTTGATCATTTTTTATATAAATTGTAAATTAGACAGAGGCTGATATCTCTACATTTAGAGGAAAAGGAAAACTAAATATAATCATTAATTAGAAAAGGCTCGCGTTATTTCCACCTTCTTTATTGGCTTCCGGCACTGTTGTATTGATTCGATTGCATTATCCCTTACCAATTCTTAATATTATTTCTTCCCTTTTTACTCTTCATTTTTCTTTCTGTTTAAATTTGCTGGAGACGAAACTACCTAGGCTCCTCTTAATTGGCATTTGTTAAGGTTAAATGTGAGGCTTGCTCACGATTTAAGATTATTACTTCCCTTCTTCTCTTTTTCTTTTGATTTGTTCATCTTCTTTGTTGACACTTAAATTTTAGCTAAATATTTAGATTTATATTGTATAGAAAATTAGGGATCAATTTAGCCCTAGCAAAAATGACTTTTGCATCACCTAGGTATTATATATTATTTGAATTTACTAATATTTATTTTCTATTTTATCTGCCCTTATTTTACCCTATTTTCGGTTAATTATATTTATAAAAAAAAAAAAAAAAAAAAAAAACGTTGGCTTTGGGGCTGGGCCTGGCCCAGCCCCTTTCTCTTTTCCGTACGGGCCCAGGGCCCATCTCGCCCCCCAGCTCGCTGACTTCGCGGCCCGGCCCTCTCCTTCCTCTTCTTCCTCCTTCCTTGCTCGCACTGGACACCAGTACCACGCACGCAGAAGAGCAGACGAGCGCAGGATACCTACAGCTGAGAGAGGAGGGTAGACAGGCGACGGAGGGGATGTCTGGGCAGACTCCTTCAATGCCAAGCAGGCCTCCGCGAAGAAGAGGGGATGGGACACCGGTTCGGCCAAGGGGGAGGCCGGTCGGCGAGCCAAGGACTGGCGGCCGAAATGCCTCCGTCGACGGGACCCTCTAGCCTATATATAGGACCTTCTGGAGCTCGATGAAGGAGGAGGTAGAGGAGAAAGTCCTGAAAGAGAGACACTTGAGAGAGATCGTGAGTGCGATTTGAGAATTGCGAGTGAAGAGTGAACTGTAGGGAGAGCCGCTGGCCGCCATCACGTCTTTCGCCGAGTTAAGCCTACGGTAGGTTCCGTTCGGATTTATCTCCGGCCTTGTTAAGTTTGGGTCGTTTCCCCGAGGATCCCCGGTCATGGACGATTTAACAGGAAACATACTCGAGCAAAGAAAGACATCAAAGAAGATTACCCAAAGGAGAGATTTAACAGGAAACATACTCGAGCAAAGAAAAACATCAAAGAAAAATCAACGGAAGCAAAGGTTGATGACGAGGAGGTTATTGTATCTCTAGGTAGCAATGCTTCCGAAGAGTCAGATAATGTCTTCCATGAGGATGTAATTTCTGACATGGACTACTTCAAGAGCAAAATTAAGAAAGAATGGTCTGAGTCGGAATCAGAAAGTAGTGAAGGTGATGTTGATCGAAAGGAAGCTAAAGTTCATCCGTCAAATGAAAGGTCCAGGGAAAAAAATGAAGCAACTCTACATGATGATGAAGAAAATGATATGGCAGATGAGTCTGAAAGACAAGGTAGTGCTGAAGATTCAGATGGCAAGGCACTTGACCCCACAAATCCCTCCCACAAATCCCTCATCAAGTTCAATGGACGATAAGGATGAGATGGTGGAAACTGGCCGTCTTTTTGTTCACAACCTGCACTACGGGGCAAGGTAATTTTTTTACTTAGACTACTTGACTTTGCAAGTTCTTCTATTGGAAGATATTTGCTGAGAAATTGTCTTGGAAACAATTTCCAGAGAGTCATTGACTTCTCCCTAATAGATGCCCACATCATTATAGCCTGCTTTATGTCTACTTGCATGGTCCTTGTGTGAAGTGAGGAAGAGCTGGAAGAGTTATTTAGCAAATTTGGCAAGGTTGAAGTTCATGTTGTTGTGGATAAAGCAACAAGACAATCAAAGGGCATTGCTTATATCCAGTATGCTCTCCCAGAGTCTGCATCGAGGTATTGGATTTCTAAGAAAACTTGTGTTCCTTCTCTCCATTGTATTTATTGAACTTTATAATAGATCAATTTTCTATCCATTTTACAACCATATGAAGATAGCAGCTTTATTGGCGCTCCAAGATTACTTAAACTTATTCTCTAACTGTGAATATGTTGGGCTACAACTATGAAATTGTTGGCTCAGTTGGCGACAGCATGCTTACTATCCATTGCTCCATTAGTTCTTAGTCTCTTAGAATAGACAAGCAAGCCTGGAAAACCTCTTCTTCGAGTGCACTGTCGATATTTTAAAATTTTCAGGTTTTATGTTATTGTAAATTGCCTAATCATATGAGCAGCAGATGTTGCTTTTTTCCAGGTTATCAGTTGCTGCTGTTGTTGTAAAATTATTATATGTTTTGCCACTTGATTTATGCCTTCAAATCTTGCTGATACTCTTATTACGTAAGATGGCAATATCCAAAGTATATCACTCCAGGTAATGATATAGAACTTGATCAGATGTATTACTTTGTTTTGGTTCTTGTGCAGAGCTTTGAAAGAATTGGATAAGTCGCCTTCCAGGGAAGACTGCTGCATGTTTTGCCAGGATTACCAAAACCCACATCTAAAAAGCAGGAGTAAGTAGTAGGATTCTATAATTCACTTGGGTTATGCTTCTCCAATATCCTGTCCTGAAGCAGCTGATAATGTTACCTTTATATAGTGATTTTACTTCAAATCAAGCTCACAGAAGGGCTTCTGAAGCAAGTGGAGATACAAAAGCGTGGAATACATTGTTCATGCGCCCGACACGGTCCGTTTAGCTTCAAGTATTGATTGAAGACTATTCCTAAATTGTCATGTCTATTCTAGAACTTTACTCAATATAATTATTTGACGAAGGGAAGAAATCTGAAACTCCATCTATTAATTAAATAAAAGTGTTTTCCAAGTTATGTAGAAAATTGTCTAGCCAGTGGAGAATCTTTTCCAGAATTATTTCCAGAATTATCTTTCTTGTCATGAATATTTTGGGAAAACTTTTGGCATGGTCATGTAATTATCATTTCCCATTTTTACTTATGATCTGTTTCTTTTGTATGGTGTATCTATTTGCTGTCATTTAAGACATCTTCACTACCATAGGTTGTTGAGAACATTGCGAGGAAGTATGGTATAAGAAAAAGTGATTTCCTTGATCGTGAAGCTGATGATCTCACAGTACGTATTGCTTTAGGAGAGACACAAGTAATTGCTGAAACCAAGAAGGCATTGGCAGATGCTGGTGTCAATGTAGCATCTTTGGAGGAGCTTGCCTCTCGGGGAGGAGAGGGTTTTAAAAGGAGTAATCATGTGTTGCTAGTGAAGAACTTGTCATATGGGTGTTCTGAAGCTGGGCTGACTAAAATGTTCAAGAAATTTGGGAGTCTGGATAAAATAATTTTGCCTCCAACAAGGACAATGGCATTGGTACGTGGTCATCTCTTTATGCTTTCCCCTTCTGAATAGGACACCCAACTGCAGTACACAACTTTTCCCTAATATTAGTGTGTTTTTTTGGGAACACATGCCATTGTTTGATATTTGCTTTGAGGTGCAATTGTATGTTGGGTGGTAATTTGATGGGGGTGAACCAAGGATCAACATGCCTGCTAGGTCAGAAGGATTTGTTTGGCCATGTAGGCCAAGATACCTTCAGCAGACAGCTAATGAGGGTTCAGAACCTTGGTGTAAACAGCATTTTAACTTCAAATGTAGCTCGCACTGGCTTAGGATTTGATTGTTACCCATGCATGGATATGATGCTACTTTGGCTCCATATTATGGTGAAATAGGACTGGGTCTGTGATATCAGCCTGTTGGTTACCCTTCACATGGAAGCCACTTCTTTGTTGGGTAAGGGGAGAGGAATGGGGGTAAGAGTGGTGGAGAAGATAGGTACAGGCGTACTCATTGTTGGGCTTTCAAGCTCTAGATTCAATCTAGCTGAGACTGGGCTGGATGCTTAATACTGAAATAAAACAAGAAGAAGTTTTACTTGTATTATAAATATAGAGGATTATTGCACTTGCTTATAAAAATACCTACGTTCTAGATTTTTTCCCTCAATCCCATGATTGCTACTAGAAATGTGAAACTTAGGGAGAGTAGACTGGAACTATATTGACTCATGAATAAAAGGAACTCTTGTATGACTCATGAATACAGTCAACTATTATGACTCATGAATACAAACTATTATGACTCATGAATACAAGCAACTATTATGTCCATCAGAAGGTTATATTCAGACTTTCACCATCACAGACATCAAAATGCTTAAATTCCCCAAAATAGCCAAAAACCTAAGCAGAAACATTGGCATAGACCAGAAGAGAATCAGTTTCAGTCCCAGCAATATGCTAAGCTGTCCATTAGAAACGTGCTGACCTAACATACTGAGTAAAGACTCCAAAAGACCACAGAAAGAAATCCATATCATTCCTTCTCTCAAAGCAACCCACCCCCTCCCAATATATATGTGTATACATCTCGACCAATTGATGTGAGATGGACATCTCATGCTGAATTGATACTTTTATTCTGTGCATAATGCAACTCAAACAGGTATCAAATGAGTGCTGATGACAAATGAGTAGATTAGCCATGATTAGTAATGATTGTGAATGATGCCGGAACAAGGGATACAACAAACTAAACAAATAAGCTTCACATCAAATTGTGCTGCACGAATTAGCTTCAATGCACATGACGAAGAGCTGCCTCCTGCCACTACTAACAGCTCTCACAGCAAGGAATTCTATTATTATTATCGCTTAAGAGAAATTCAAATAATTTATTTAAAGAAAGTGGACGCCATACCAATACAATGGCATTGCACAGAGTAATGTGTTCAACATTTTGGAGCTTTGAAAGAAGCCTTTTGACCTGCCTATATTCCCGAGCCTAGAAACCCTGCTGAAAAAGAGGGCCACTTGGAAGGCCCGCAAGTAAAATCCCTTTCTCCTGGGTACCTTCCAATTCGAGAGTCTCTACTTGTGGGCAGGTAATATTTAGGGGAGAAGACATGTGGACAACCAATATCTTGACGCCTAACTGAGAAAGATCCAGCCTCTCCAGCCATCACAAGAACAAACGATGAACTCTACGAGTGAGGGGTGGGTATGGAAATTTAGAACTTGTAACCCATAGCATTCCTCAAGTTCCATCTTCTTCAGTGATGGGCTACCCGAAACAAGATCGAGCAACAGCTCATCGCGTAAATTGACATTGGTCATTGACAGGTGTTGGAGAGAGGGCAATCCAATCTGAATCTATCCAAGATGTTGTACGTTACAACAAGACAAATCAAGCCCAACGAGGGTGAGGACCTCGCTTTGCAACTTATAATAAGAACTCGGACCCTGTTGGGCGAGATCTGCTTCATGGATGAGATGGGGATTGGCCTGTGTATGACAGGGTCTCGAGTTCTTATTGTAAGTTGCTAAGCGAGGTTCTTCGCAACACCACACTCGTTGGCTTGATTTGTCTTGCTGTAACGTACAACTTCTTGGACAGATTCAGATTGGATTACCCTCTCTCCAACACCTGTCAATGACCAATGTCAATTTACGCGATGAGCTGTTGCTCGATCTTGTTTTGGGTAGCCCATCACTGAAGAAGGTGGAACTTGAGGAATGCTGCTATGGGTTACAAGTTCTAAATTTCCATACCCACCCCCTCACTCATAGAGTTCATCGTTTGTTCTTGTGATGGTCTGGAGACACTGGATCTTTCTGGGTCAAGCGTCAAGATATTGGTTGTCCACGTCTTCTCCCCTGAATATTACCTGCCCACAAGTAGAGACTCTTGAACTAGATGGTACCCAGGAGAAATGGATCTTACTTGCGGGCCTTCCCTCAAGAAAGTGGCCCTCTATTTCAGCGGGGTTTCTAGGGTCGCATTCCAGGAATATAGGCAGGTCAAAAGGCTTCTTTCAAAGCTCCAAAATGTTGAACACATTACTCTGTGCAATGCCATTGTACTGGTATGGCGTCCACTTTCTTTAAATAAATTATTTGAATTTCTCTTAAGCGATAATAATAGAATTTCTTGCTGTGAGAGCTGTTAGTAGTGGCAGGAGGCAGCTCTTCGTCATGTGCATTGAAGCTAACTTGTGCTGCTGCACAATTTGATGTGAAGCTTATTTGTTTAGCTTGTTATATCCTCGTTCCGGCATCATTCACAATCATTACTAATCATGCCTAATCTGTTCATTGGTCATCAGCATTCATTTGATACATTATGCACAGAATAAAAGTATCAATTCAGCATGATATGTCCATCTCACATCAATTGGTCGAGATGTATACATATATATATTGGGAGGGGGTGGGTTGATTTGAGAGAACGAATGATATGGATTTCTTTCTGTGGTCTTTTGGAGTCTTCAGCCAGTATCAGGTTAGCACGTTTCTGATGGACAGCTTAGCATATTGCTGGGACTGAAACTGATTCTTTTCTGTTCTATGCCAATGTTTCTGCTTTGGTTTTTGGCTATTTTGGGGAATTTATGCATTTTGATGTCTGTGATGGTGAAAGTCTGAATATAACCTTGGGTTATGCTTCTCCAATATCCTGTCCTGAAGCAGCTGATAATATTACCTTTATGTAGTGATTTTACTTCAAATCAAGCTCCAAAAACTTTCAAGCAACGTTGGGAGCAAGACGGAAAGGCTTCTGAAGCAAGTGGAGATACAAAAGCGTGGAATACATTGTTCATGCGCCCTAACACGGTCCGTTTAGCTTCTAAGTATTGATTGAAGACTATTCCTAAATTGTCATGTCTATTCTAGAACTTTACTCAATATGATTATTTGACGAAGGGAAGAAATCTGAAACTCCATCTGTTAATTAAATAAAAGTGTTTTCCAAGTTATGTAGAAAATTGTCTTAGCAAGTGGAGAATCTTTTCCAGAATTATCTTTCTTGTCATGAATATTTTGGGAAAACTTTTGGCATGGTCATGTAATTATCATTTCCCATTTTTACTTATGATCTGTTTCTTTTGTAGGGTGTATCTATTTGCTGTCATTTAAGACGTCTTCACTACCATAGGTTGTTGAGAACATTGCGAGGAAGTATGGTATAAGAAAAAGTGATTTCCTTGATCGTGAAGCTGATGATCTCGCAGTACGTATTGCTTTAGGAGAGACACAAGTAATTGCTGAAACTAAGAAGGCATTGGCAGATGCTGGTGTCAGTGTAGCATCTATGGAGGAGCTTGCCTTTCGGGGAGGAGAGGGTTTTAAAAGGAGTAATCATGTGTTGCTAGTGAAGAACTTGCCATATGGGTGTTCTGAAGCTGAGCTGACTAAAATGTTCAAGAAATTTGGGAGTCTGGATAAAATAATTTTGCCTCCAACAAGGACAGTGGCATTGGTATGTGGTCATCCCTTTATGCTTTTCCCTTCTGAATAGGATACCCAACTGCAGTACACAACTTTTCCCTAATATTAGTGTGTTTTTTTGGGAACACATGCCATTGTTTGATATTTGCTTTGAGGTGCAATTGTATGTTGGGTGATAATTTGATGGAGGTGAACCAAGGATCAACATGCCTGCTAGGTCAGAAGGATTTGTTTGGCCATGTAGGCCAAGATACCTTCAGCAGACAGCTAATGAGGGTTCAGAACCTTGGTGTAAACAGCATTTTAACTTCAAATGTAGCTCGCACTGGCTTAGGATTTGATTGTTACCCATGCATGGATATGATGCTACTTTGGCTCCATATTATGGTGAAATAGGACTGGGTCTGTGATATCAGCCTGTTGGTTACCCTTCACATGGAAGCCACTTCTTTGTTGGGTAAGGGGAGAGGAATAGGGGTAAGAGTGGTGGAGAAGATAGGTACAGGCGTACTCATTGTTGGGCTTTCAAGCTCTAGATTCAATCTAGCTGAGACTGGGCTGGATGCTTAATACTGAATTAAAACAAGAAGTTTTTACTTGTATTATAAATATAGAGGATTATTGCACTTGCTTGTAAAAGTACCTACGTTCTAGATTTTTTTTTTCCCTCAATCCCATGATTGCTACTAAAAATGTGAAACTTAGGGAGAGTAGACTGGAACTATATTGACTCATGAATAAAAGGAACTCCTGTATGACTCATGGATGCAAGCAACTATTATGTCCTGCTAGAAACTCTTGTAAAATGCCGGGAGAATTTAATGCACTTGTTTGAAGTCATGACCTTACTAATCTAAGCCGTTGGTATTTGATGTATATTGGATTTCTACTGCTCTCAAAGTTTTAAAGATACCTTCTTTTGTTCCGAACAAGTGCTGGGAGCTTTCTGGTATAGCCCAACATTCTAGACTTAGATCATCGGGCGAGTATGACAATTATTTGTGAATACCAAACGTGACGATTTATCTGAAGGGTTCTAAGGTTATAAAACTTTATAATGGCAAGTATGGGAAGTTGACACACTTAATGCTTGTCACACTCCTGCACCTTAGTCCAGGTACCCGGTATGCTTGCCACCTCGAGTAACAAAATTAAGCAATTGTGACTTTCATACACGGTTGCTTTTCATGCCATTGCTGCTTGTAGAAATGATGTCAAGGTAGAAAGGAAGCTGCATGTCGTGAGTAAGCTGTCAATTGGAGAAAGATTATATATATATATATACTAGAGCTAGGGGATACCCTTTAGTAGCTGTTGTGTTCATGATAATGTGGTATTGGAAACTTTGGAGAGTCCTAGAGCTTTTGTGCTAAAATAGTTATTGTCTTTCCTATTAATGAGGACTTCTTTCAGATCCAGGATTCTTTGAAATAGAATGGCACAATCACATTAATCTTCATAGGCCTTTGCGTTGTATCAGTTAATTGGCCATGCTATATACAGCCCTTCTTGAATTTGTTTATGACATGCCTTATAGTAATGATGTGCGGTGTTCAATATCTGTTGGATTTGGAAACATTCTGTGGCATCTGTTGCTCTTCTAGGAAGCTTTCTTTTTGCAAATTGCAAAGCTCTTGTGAAGGTTTCAAATAAATTCATGGGAAGCAGCTATCTCGTCTATCAAGAATGCAATAGGAAACTTTGATAGTTTTACAATCGGGACTCCTTAACTTTCCTTTCTCATTCTCTTTTCTTTTGAGTTTTTCCTGTAATGTAGTTTTAGTTCAATCTACTAGCTTTGTTTAACCTCATTATGGTTACACTCATCAGGTTGTTTTCCTCAAACCTTCTGAAGCTCATGCTGCTCGTAATGGTCTAGCATACAGGCTGTACAAGTATGTGATGTCCAATCTTTTTTCCTTTCATGACGACACCTTCTTGTTTGTGTCCTGCATAAATGCATTAGATATGCTGCTTATGACTGTGTGAACCCCCAAACTGGCCTTTTGCCACAATAATGGAATATTCTTTATATCGGGAAGTCTCATCCATTGATATGGATGGCTTTTTATCTGATTATGCCATTACACGTTACTAGTGGAGAGAAAATATAGTTTCCTAATCTAATAGAAGATATTTGTGAGGCATCATATGATAATTTAGGGCACTTGAGATGGAATGGAGCAAGAGCAAGTGTCCTGTAATGCCAATGATACTTCTTTTTCTTGCCAAAAGTATAAATTATGTGGTTTTGAGATGCCATGGTGGTGAAACAATTGATGCATTTGGACAGATTTGTCATTTTCACATGATTGGCATGGTCTAAACTAGCATGCCCAACGTTTGATATCGTTTCTTTCTCATGGGATCGTTGTTTAGTGCTGTAAGAGTTCTTAATAAGAGTTAACCATGATGTAGAGATGCACCACTGTACTTAGAATGGGCTCCTGGAAATGTTCTTAATCCAACAACTGAAAGCATTGGAAACAAGAGAACGGTTGTTGGCGAGCAGGATGTTAAAAGGGTATTACTGGAACAACATGTGGAGGGACTATTGGACGTGGATATTGACAGAATTCAGGTCTACATTTTATTTCAGATCTGACATTTTGTGCCTTGTTACTTTCTATCTTTTAACTCAAGTTTAATTTGGAATAAGTATCATTGATAGACTTTTTTTATTTTTATTTTTTATTTCTAACTTGTTTCAGATGTATGTTTTCTGATTACGTGTGTTCTGCTACTGCTTTGACTTGTGTCAATGTATTTTCCATCCGTTCTTTGTTTTATGCGTGTAATCAATGCTGCCGGAAATTATATGTACATTTTTATGCATTTTCCAAAGGCAGTAGTGAGAAAGAGAGATTTGAAGGACGCTATATGCATATTCACTTGTTAGTTAGGCATTCATAAAGACGTATGAGCACTTATAGTTGGATGAAGTTCTTTAAGGTGAAAAAACTTCTATATCATAACAGAATTCAATACAATGAATAGCATCTCTGTTCCAGTGCACTTTTTGATACATGAAATTGGGAGAGTTTTGAGGCATTTTGACATCCTGAATTGTTAAATGATTGGTGCTATTGATGCAATATCAAAGTTACTGTGTTGGATGTATACAAGAATCACATGTGCCACTTTTGAAATATTTGGATTCGTGCTACTCAGCTTGATTGGATTGATTGATTCTATCTTAACGTAGGCATGAACTGTTTTACAAGTATGATGAAGCATGATAGTGAGCTAGATTGGCCTTAGTACAAGGGTAGGCCTATATTTTCCTTGCAAGTATTCCTGTCTTTTCCTTACACCATGCATAATGTCATTTTCAATCTATTTTGAATTTAAATTGTTTCTGCAATATCATATATTGGTTTGTCCATTGAGCCTCACAAAAATGTAAAGGTCTTCTTTACTTGCATTTAGATGCAAATTATGCCTTGATCTTGTGTGTCTGACATGATCAAAATTTAAAAATTTATTGGAACTCTTCCTAGCTTGCTAACTTGAACAGCATAATTGTTTGTATGAAATGGTTGATGCAGCAACTCTGTGTAGAATTTTTCCTGATTGCCTATGCTTTTACTTAAAGCTTCTCTTCCTCCGACATGATAATATGATGTACCACTCTGCAGTATTATGCATGCCAGACTCACCAGTAAACAAGTTAGGGATAATTCCTGCTTTTATAGGGTTATACTTATGTTTTACCCTTTGATTTTACAGTCACGGTCTCTTTTTGTGAAGAATCTGAGCTTCGAAACATCCGATGAGGCTTTGAAAAGCCACTTTAGTGAATGAATGAAGGAGGGAAGAATTCTCAATGCCAAGGTGGTCCTTTGGGTCATAAGAATTAATGTTATGATCTGTTATCCTCCACTATTTATCAAGATATTGTTGTTTTCTGTACAGATAAATAAGCACGTGAAAAATGGAAAGTCAATGGGTTATGGGTTTATAGAATTTGATTCAATGGAGACAGCAGCAAATATTTGCCAGGATTTGCAAGTAAGCCTCTACATTTTCCTCCTTGATAAATTTCTGTCTTGTAATTTGCTCATGTTTTACTTGTGTTATCTCCAGGGAACCAACTTAGATGGGCATGCCCTTATCTTGCAATTTTGCCAAGTAAAGAAAGAGGAAACAGTGCTAGATAAAGATGAAAAGGGTAGAAGTTTGACTAAATTGCTTGTGAAAAATGTTGTTTTTGAGGCAACTAAGAAAGATTTAAAAAAGCTCCTCAGCCCATTTGGAGAGGTAATTTGCTTTTCTCATCATCATTTATCAACTGTGCAAGACTGACTCCACTTTATGGTGGATTAGTTGAAGGGGACACTATACATTGTTTGACGTAAGAACTCTATAATGGTTGTGGATGTAATTCATGGATCATCTCGTCAATAAGCAAAAGTCAACTGTCATCTTGTTTAATGAAATTCAAGTTATCATGGGTCTTCTAAATTTTGGAATATTGCTCTTCTAAAAGTTACTGATTTCTCGTCAACTCAATTCATACCACTTTTTTGTTGGACAGTACAGATTTTTCGTTTTGGTTGACCAATGAGGTGATTTCACAGATTAAACATTTGAGGCTGCCTAGGAAATATGGAATTCATTGAGGATTTGCATTTGTGGAATACGTCACGAAACAAGAGGCACAGAATGCACTGCAAGCACTGGCCAACACCCATTTGTATGGGAGGCACCTGGTAAGTTATCTTCTCTTACTCCGGAATATGTTAGACTCTTGCATGCAGTTAACTGGAGTTATAATTGTGATATTCAGGTGCTAGAGAGAGCGAAGCAAGATGAGAGCTTGGAAGAGTTGCGTGGTCGAACTGCTGCCCAGTTTAACGATGAAATGGGTATAGTATGGCTAAGTTGTCCAAGAAGAGGAAGCACATGGCCATCTTGGATGAGGATAAGATGAAGTTCAGAAGAATTGCTGATTGAATGCCGGCTGAATTTAAACTGCAAAAGAATTTCTGATCGAAATATTGCTTCAAGCGATGTACTACGAAGGGAAAGAAGATTGCGTTTATTAGATATTTTAATGGTTGGCCCAATTTGCTGATTTTGGGTTCTAGTTTTAGTTGATCAGCTGCCCTTTCTGTTTTCTGCTAAAAAAAGAAAAAATGATGTATAGTACCCACATGTTCAATATGTTATTGAACTTATTCATTTTGGCCATGACTTATTGACCTATTATGTTTATAGAAAGTCATGGTGATTGCTGACGATAGATGCATGTTCCTACTCTTGTCCATATATCATATGAGACATTTTAGTGGGGAGGACACAAGAAGTGTCAAACGATGTGTACGATGTTCATTTTAGTATTCAAAGTTTCTTTTGGATCAATGCTAATTTTTTTTAAACGATCTTTTTATTGCTAACTCAGAAATATTTGGCTGGAAATTCGATATGACTTTTTTTTAATATTAATTTCTAAAGCCAACGTGGTTCAAACAATTGGCAGATTTCCCTAAAAGAACCTTAAATCTCCAAATTGAGAGAGAACCTCAATTTGAAAACCCTAATCGGCCTATTTGAGTGCTTGTATTGGTTTGCCTCGAAAATTACCAACTCAATCTCACAAGTGGAATGCAGAAACTTAAGTGATGGCTCACATTTATTCTAACAAAGCGAACTAAATGGTAAGTGTTACTGTTATTGTGGGTTATCGAGCCCAAGAACATTTTGGACTCGGTTGAATCTCAGGAGAAGATTTCATGTATGAGCCACATATAGAGAAGGTTGAAGTGCAATTATTTCATATGGTTGATGTGAAAATTCTCTAGTCGAGCAACATAGGTGACCTTGGAGTTACTTGAAGAAGAACATCAATCTCCATCTACATCAATGGATGAGTTGGAGTATGTTGACTCCATGCAAGTTGAAATGAAGTCTTTAGCATCTTTGGCCAACCATTTGAATAAGGAAGTTTCAAAGATAAAGATTCAAGAAAAGTGTTATTGAACATTGATTGTGTTGTTCTCTTGTGTAGCTATTTTATGGTCAAATGTAAAGTGAGTGATGAGAAAAACTTTTCCAATTTACCATAGATGAAGATTAGTGGAATATGAACTTGTATGGGATAAATGGTAAGTATAGTTGTATTGTTGGTTTGCTGCAATTTTTTAATAAAACAAAAGGTCTATTGCAATCAATGGTGGAAATGGAAGGTTTGAATTCAATGGTTATGAGAACTCACAAGTTCTCTTGTTAGGTTATGTATTCTTAATCTTGGTTTGCTTAGTTTTTGCTTGAGATATTTATTTTGGTGTAATGGTTTCTTGCAACGCTAATAAAATTAAGGAGTGGTAACAAATTCACGAGTGATTATTTCAATGTCATAAGTTGTAAATAATGTCCGTTTGAGTGCCAAGTTTTGTTGGAAGTGATCACATAGGGTGTGCTTGGCAATCATTTTGTTACTCAAAATAATTTTTGCTTAGAAATGATTTTTTTTTTTTTTTTGTTTTATGCTGGAAATAATTTTTAGATTTTACCCACCGGTGAGCAATTGAGTTGGTTCGGCTTTAGGCACTTCATCACAGAGGTCAGGGGTTGAAACTTCTGCGATTCTTAACACGTCTTAAGTGGGGAACCATGGTGGTGGGGTCCTATGCTAGTCTCCCCTGATGTATAGGGGCCTAGCCCTTTGGTGCCGTCTGGGCACAAGAAGCCCGTAGTGGAGTCCTCGATTATTAAAAAAAAAAAAACAATTTTGAGATTTTGAAGGCGCCTAGTAACTGTCCAAAACTTCTATCCCTAAGATAGAAATATGTCCGATAGAATTCTTAAATTTTTTTATTTCTTTTAATTTTTAATACTTTTATTATGTTTTTCTTTTTCCTTTTCTCTTTTTCTTCCTCCTTTGTGACCGGTATGGTGGTGGCCGACGACCGACTAGGCAAGATCTAGTGAGTGTGCCAAAGCCTTGTCAAGCTACCAGCTATGCTCAACCTCCTGCAAGCGATGTAAGGTTGGCGAGGTCGACCTAGAGGTGGCTTGGTGAGGCCGAGCCTCACCAAATCTGGGCGAGGTCGACCTTGCCTAGCCATGGCAAGGCTCGAGGTGATGTTGAGTTACAAGGTTGGCAAGGCTCGAGGCAATGTTGAGCCATAGGGTTGGTGACATTCCGATGAGGTTGTCGGCCCTTGTTTAGCTAGTCACTAGCCATTGGTCAAGAGGAGGAGGATAAAAGAAGAAGGAGAAGGAGGAGGAAAAGAAGAAGGAGAAGGAAGAGAAAGCAAGAAGGAGAAGAAGAAGAAGAAGAAGAAGAGAAATTATACGATTATAGAAATTGTTCTTGAGAACAAAAATCAATTTTTTCTACTTCTTAGGAACAAAAAATTTAACAAATAAATTTCTATTCTTTTGTTATTACAGGAAATAAAAGAATAGAATTAGTTATTTTTGGGGGTATTACCAAATAGAGTCTTAAGTGTTAGTTGCGATTAAAAAGTAATCACTTAAAGTGCCAGTGTTGGTTTCCCCTCTTTTTTTTTTTTTTTTTTCTTTTTGTTTCATTTGTATTACACTAGCAACACCATCATGTGCTAGAGTACTACACTAGCATCTTGCATTGGCACATGTCGATGCAAGCACAATAATGCATCGACACATGTAAGTGCTTGTGCATCTTGTGTTGGCACTGTACCAATTTCGAGCACAAATGGTAGCACGAGATCACAACAAACTTGCACCAACAATTGAACATCAACCCATTACTTCTAGAAACAACATTAGCCTCATAATGAATTTGCACCGGTAGCACAAGACTATGCAAGTAGCTCAAGAGCAAGTGAAATTTATACAACATAGCAACCATATACAACACCAGCCTAAAGCAAGACGAAAATTGGAACTGACAAAAGCATAGACGAAATCATGATTCTCTTGACATTGAACTACTTGTCTACATTGACAAAAATATCGTTACCATTAACATTCAACTTATTCTTTACAAGCAAAAACATCAATTAGTCAAGCTTCCCCCATCGGTCAATATTCTTCTCCCACAAAACTTGTCAAAACCAACTTAAACAAAAACATGCACAACAACTCTCATCGGTCAAGCTTTTCATCAATCAATATGCACAACCCCAAATTCCTTTTCATTTTGAGAAACTTTTGGCTTGATTCATAATCCTTGTGCTCTTTTAACTAGATGTACAGGTTGTTCAACTAGCCTTCATGTCCCATATACATTCATTTTAACAGCAGCCATTTTCTTTTTAGAACATGTCATTCGATGGGGGCTCACCTTGGGATCATTATTTGAGCTAGGATCAATTGGTTGAGATTGAACTAATGCTGGATTCTTTATCAGTAGCTATTTTGGACCTGCACCCGATATCTTCTTTTTGGGAGCACTCTTCTTCGGCATAACCCTTAACTCTTGAGTTGGATCACCTTAACAGTCACCTTAAGAGATAACGCCCTGAACTTCTTCTAGTCTACATCAACATAACCATATTGTCAACAAAATGAATTACCATAAATTAAATGCAATTGCTAAATCTAATATAAAATTATCTATTACAAAAATCTTCAAATAATCATCAACTTGCTTAAAGGTGAATTTTTTTAACATTCCATTAAATTTTTTAAGTTTAATTTTTTGGTATTTATATCCAACAAATTGCAATTAGCCAAATCATTCCCTAACTCAATTGACTGACACCCCAAATATGTTTGAGCATCCGCCACCGTAAGCCCCAACCGCGAAAGCTTTCGATTTAGCGAAGGATGCTATCAATAATTTATTCTAATTCAGCTATATCAATTTGACCAGAAAACAATAGCCCTCTCACTCTCTCTCACCAATTGACTGAGAATAGAGGGTTTGCATGAAGAACGTCAAGTTGGACGAAGGATGAGCCTCGTAAATGTACGAGAAATTTCTAGACAGCCATATGCGCTTCATATTAGCGCCCTCCATACGCCCTGCCCTGTACATAAAACCTCCGGTAGCACCAAGAAACCTTATTGTTCCCTCCAAACCCTAATTTTGCTAGCCAATTGAGCTAGGAAGAGAAGATGACAAGCCTAGGTTACAAAAATGGCACATTAGTGACGGCGAGTGATGATGGACAGAGTGAGTGAGTGACCATGATTGGGAATGAGGGAATGATAAGGAGTTCATAGGTTTGAATGACGATTCTTCCTATGCAATGTTGTTTTTCTCAAAAGTGGTGTGATGTCGTATTGCTTGGTGGAGCCATGTAGAAACGTCCACGTGGACTAGAGTTTTTCAAAAACTTGTCAATTCATATTATAATTTTAATTATAAATGCTACATAATTAATTCGGCCGGAATTTCTTACCGTTGGCACTTAAGTGGTTGTTGAAGGCTTAAAAAAATGGATAAGTTAATAGAAAAGATGATAATTTCAAAATGACCTAATAGACGATGGTTGGTGGCTCTAATAAGATTTCGCAATTACTATCGCATTTGAGTAGAGAACAATCAACATAGTTAAATGCTTGAATTTGACTTGATTCAATCATTCAAGATTTCATACTCAATTTGGTTATAATTTAAATATGTTCGATAGTGACTTGATGTTAGTTAGAAGTCCTAAATCTACTAGTGAATTTTCAAGGAAGTTAATATAATTTTGCTAATCTCTATCTGTGACATACTCATGAACATGTACAAATAGGATCCAAATTTATAGAAATTTATCTGCTTAACAACTTCCCGAGTGAAATACTTAAACTCAAGCTCGATTCTAAGAAGTTAAGCTAATTCTCAAGAAGAATGAACCAAACTATTCGGAGTTCTAATCTATTAGTGGACCTTCATTAACTCGTGAGTTGCTTTCCTCGATTATATCATACGAACTTTCAGACATTCTCATTACTAGATCCAAATACACATATGTCATACAGGCAATATATGATCGATCCATGACGTAACGGCAGTGGGACTCGCAAAATATATTTTCCTCCCATTTTGGGCGGTCTCTCTCTCCCTCACGAACACATACCGTCTTTCCTTTAATGCTTACTTTCAAGTGGAACTGAGGTATCATATAATAACCAACCTACTGTACAAGCTTCACATGGAACCTATAAGCTATATATTGAAACAAATTCCTCATTAAAAAAAAAAAAATCTAAAATTTATCCCGCAAATCCTAAAACCTGAAACCTAACCTGTCACAAGTTCCATGGTCGATTTTAGGATCTATACATGTTTTACTTATATTATTAATCGAATGATTGTAATGGATCATTATCTTTAATGGCCATCTCTTATTGTTAATCCACTGATCACAACTTATATTTGAACAACATGAATAATATGAAATATTAACAAAGTAAAAGTCTTAATCGTAAAATGGAAGCTCCTTAGTACTTGGAACTTATTCATCAAAATAGGTTATCTAATTTTGGGAATCTAGAACCTACCCAACATAGCTTAAACTTAGAACCAAACAGGTGTAACCTATCTTGTCTTGTTCTCTAGTTTCGAGTTCTATCTTGAAATTGTGCTCACCACTGCAATCCATGTTCTCCTCTTCCTATTCATTGTCATGTTCATCAATTTGCTCCTCCCTAGCACCTATCCCTTCCACATCCAAATCCAAGCCCATCCTCATAAGTCACAACCCCATGCCCCCACAACCACTGTCACCTTGATTCCTACCATAATGGGAGAATGACATGACTATTCTATCATTCGAAAGACGCAGCCTCAAACCAAAAAAAAAATCCAACTTTGGAAAGTGTCTATGGATATCAATATCGCTTTTGCCTATTGGTTGCTAACCAAGAAACCTAAAAAAATTTGGAAGGAAAGGAATGAGCAATCATAACTCAGTGAGTAGTGTATATTGTCACAACGCCACCCTCAAGCAAAATAGGTTTGGAGGTATTCAATCAATAGACGATCCTAATGGTCCATCTAAAAGGATGATTTGAGTGTATCATCTTTTCAACTACTTGAAAAAAGGTTCATCAATCGTAAGTGTGGACTCTACCAAGTCCATACCTTGCATGACACAAGATTTGCAATTTAAATTCTTTGTTTTTGTGGCAGTGTTGTTTGTTGAACTCATGTATCTTAGGATGGTGGGGGTACATTTTACCTGAGAGAGAGAGAGATGCCATAGAATTTAAGGGATCCGATAGGTTTTGTTTTAGTAAACCGTATTAATGGAATAATTGTCCAAAAGACCCTAAATCTTTTGTATGACAACTAATTTAGTCATAAACTTTTTGATTTGATTAATTTAGTCTTAAACCTTTTGATAATTTTCCAATATAGTCATTTCGGCCAAAATTGATCGAAAATCAATGACATGCATAACTTTAAAATTTATTTAAATTTTCTGGATTTTTTTATAATTTTTTTCTTTTTTCCCCAGTATTCATCTTTCCAAGATGATTAACGGCAGTCATTGGAACCTCCACAATGGCTGACTGCAGTATTTGGGACCTCCACAATGGCCAATAACCGGCCATGGGCTATAAACCTTGCCTGCAGTTGGCGAGCACTTCTTAGCCCTTGCTTTGAGTGATCAACAAGGGCGTGCAGGCCCTCCCCTAAGCCCATAATGAAACAAAGAAGAAGAGAAAAATATATAAACATTTTAAAAATACAAAAATTATTGATGTCAATGTCTACAATACCACGTAAGATAACTAGCATTCACGTTGGCAATTACAAGCTAATTTTGGCCAAAAGGGTTAATTGAAAAATTATTAAAAGGTTTAAGAATAAATTAATCAAATTAAAAAGTTTAGCACTTAATTGGCCATTGTACAATAGATTTATAACTTTTGGACAATTTTGCCTCCTATTAATTAAGGGGATGTCGAAATTTGGGGGCTTTAAATTTAAATTTTGCTAATTTAGGAGCATCTCACAACATGGAATTGGGTCGTCTTGCACCATAGCTTTTTACGAAATTGCAAGAGCTTGTTCGTGCCCTTGTTTTAATTCTTGATTTTGGACCCAACCAACATATCTAAAGTTCATGACTGTTTATATCTCCTATTATCCTTTTTCTGAATCCAATCTTCCATTTTGCTTATTTAAATCAAACACCTCCTTTTAATGAGCATCTACATTGGTTATACATACAGTATAAAAACGTTTTGATTTTCGTTAAACTAATATACAACTCATCAATACAGCTAAGGTAATGGAATCCATAGTAATTCCTGATTTAGTCACTTAATAAGTGCTTTTAGAGTAGTCGATAACATGTTCCTAACCAAAATAGTTAGTATTTTGCTTTTTTTAAGCCATGCACATTTGACTCACCATCACTTTAGTAATGTCATTAATAATATTCATCACGGAGTCAAATAAGTTGTTCGATACTATTCACAAGTTTTCATAATTACACTATCTCCCAGATTTTGGAATATTTTTTCATTTCAATTCATATCCTAAATCAACATTTTTACCTTATTTATTTTTATAAAAGTTACTATAATTCCAAATATATAACAACGGATAGAGTTATATCAAATTCATATTCCTCTTATTCTAAGATGAGCTTTCTATAAGAATATATACTAACAATATTAATTGAACTTTAGATTTCTTGTGCCTATATTAATCTAAATCTTGTTCCTGATTTTTTAGATAGATGGGATTTTCTAATTTTTTTGTTTCTTGTTTTCTCGATTAAACTTTGCCAAATCTACAAATTAGCAAATCAAAATAACATAAACATCAACTCGATACTAGTCTAATGAGAATCGAGAAACATGGCCATACTCTTTGCCAATCTAGAAAATGGATTGAAATTCAAAAAAAAATTTTAGATTTGAGTGATAGCATGTAACTTTGAAAAAATTTTACTTTGTCACAAAAAATTGAGGGATCAGGTTGCACAAATAAACAGTTCAAGGACTAGATTGAATATTTTAGAAATAGTTTGAGGATCACAATAAGCAAATTAAAAGTTAAAGGATGATCAGAGTTGATGAACTAAATGTGTCATTATTTCAAACAAAAACTATGGTTTTAAAACCACTTTCCCGCAATCTAACTTCAGTTCTCGCGTATAGGTTCGGATCCATGAATTGGAAAAAGAACAGACCTACCCGGACCCAGTCCATACTTTTTGGAATTGAGAACCCGACTCGATTCTATTTGCCCCGGAATCAGCCCAAAACCAATCCAGAAACTGGACCAATTGATATTTTGACTGGGCCTCGCATAACTAGTAGGCCCATAAGACCGACTTTGTTCTTCGCGGCCATTCACGACTCCTCCATTTTTCATTTCAAAGGCAAATTTGAACCCTTCATCCGCAAATCCATTTACAAGGCCAGTCCATTAATGTTGGGTGCAATTCGCATGAAAAATGATGGCTTGCCCATCCCATAACGACACCTACCTTTTTTTTTTTTTTGGCATAACGACACCCACTTCTTCAGCCACAAAACAGCGCCTTTTCAGCCCGATCTTAGTTTGACCCAAAAAAACAATGAAGAAGAAGAAGAAAAAAGAGAAGGGCATAGCATTCGCATAGAGAAATACTAATTAGGACCTCCAAAAAAGTACCGCATGATTATTGGCGCTTGATTAATTGCCTTAACTTTTCAATCTTTCAATCAATCGACTAAATCAAATTGTCGCGACCTAATTTTCGGATGCACCACCTAGAGTTTAGGTTAATGGACTACTAAGTTTCAAACTTAGCTCGGGCTGTCCCAAGCCTATATCAATTCGTGACTTAAGATTTAAATATTTAGCATGCAAATGATTATTATCTAGGAATCGCCACTAATCGATTTACAGTAGGTCGATTAGACACCTAAATAAAATAATAAGAGAATTATTTTACTCCTACGAACCAGAGACTAAGGGTACGGGGACTTGGTAACACTAGACTTCTCTAATGCCATTTCGGTACCATTTCTTTTTAATTTCAAAAATATTTTTTGAAAGGCGACTTGGATTTATTTTAACCTAAATCTCTATCATGCAAAAGGGTGATCACAAGGATGCTCAATCACTATTAAACAATCAAAAGACTTCCATTAAAAGAAATAAACACACAAAACATTTTTTGGGTTTTCTTTTATCTTGAAATTGAAACGTGCATTTTAACTTCATGACCTAACTTTATTAACAAGCAAATTCTAATTAGATAAACCTAATATGCAAACTAATTGACACGCACCTAATATTTTTGCATTTTTTATTGAAATTCTGAATTAATAAAAACCCTAATTAAACTATCTAAAAAGGGAATAATTTTCTAATTTATTTTAGGGGTTAATTTGACTTAAACCCTATCCTATCTTAGAAAACTATTTTTTTAGAAAAATGAGATTATTAAAATATACAAACTTTATCTAAGACCCTATTTAAAAAAAAAAATTATTTAGGTCCAACCCTAACCTATTTTATGAAACCAACATACTCTAACACAAGATTTGATTTTTTTTTAAATATTTTTTTGTGTTTTTCCAAGACAAGTAATTATCATATAAACATTACATCTAAACTAATCAAGATATTCACCAAATGAAGGGTTAAAATAATCGAAAAAATAACATGTTATCTATCAAGTCAGATTAACGACTACTTTAACCCTAAACATCATGACAAAAATTCAAAATAATTAAAAATCTAATCCGAAGAAATATTTCTGATTCTTGGACATATGTCTTCTGAAACTTAGATATCATGTGGAGGTCTCTCACCTCTTGGTAGGAATAAATTTTGGAACATCAAGGATGCACCTTGAATGCTCGTGAAGGTTCCTCATCTCCTAATATCATGAAGCATTCTGAAAAGAATCTGAATGTCAAGAGCTCTTGGGTTTTTGAAAAAACATTATTTGTCAGATTTAGAGCAAAAATACATTTACCAAAGAAATAAGCAATTAAGGCTATTTTGGAATGCACATTTCAAAATCCATTGAAGTTTTTATCAATTCAATCGGGGTTCATGCATAATGACTTTTGCATCACCCAAATTTCCATTGGAGAGAATTATCGTTCAAGACAATTTTCACTCATGACATTGATTTCTTAAGAATACTAAATGATAGATTTTCAGTTAGAAAAGACTTTCACTCACTCTCATTCATAAGGGCTATTTTAGGATAATCACTCCATCTCACCATATCGACAGGGATCCGAGTATTCTCACAAGTGGTATGACCTTACCAATCTGAAAGGTCTTTAATATGGACTGTAATGTAAGCTTGGTTAATGGCTTATCAAATGGACTCTTTGAGAAAGAGCAACTCTGCAATCATCTTCGGGTTTACAAGTCAAGAACCCTGCAAAATGAGAAAGAAATAATCCTACTCGCACTTCTTCGAGTGATGCTTATAAACATATGAACTCCTATGTTAATTCAAGTGCCATAATCTGAAGAGACTTTGTAAGGGACGTAACATAGGCTGGGTTCATGGGTTGAGAAACGAAATATTGTTAGGTTTAAATATGTGTATAAGGGTCAAAGTTGATGATCATCTAGGCATTGTCGTCGGTCTTCTCTTTCGCCAGGGATGCACTATTGATCTTAACTTTTTGAGTACTGCTCCATTGGGATTCAATTTTGCAATTGATAGCCATCTATCTTGACTCTTTCTTTTCTTTTTTTTTTCTTTTTTTAAATATATGGGGATCGGTTTTGCTTTTACCAGGCACACCACTTCTTCATGCCCCTAGTTTTGATGCACTTTTTCTTCACTTATTTTTCATAGGCATTGGCCTTGCTTTTACAAGGCATACTGCTTTTTCATGCCCCTTAGTTCTATTTTGATTTCAATTCTTACGCGTAATGCATGCATCAAACAATCACACTTTGAATGACACTCAATCTTTCAAGGGTCTTCATTTGCCTTTTGTCTTGCCCCAGTGTCGGGGATGATCACCAACTGGGTTTAAAGAAATGAAATTGTAGACTCAAGTAGACTATGCAAAGGATATAAATGTATAGAATAGAGAAAGAAATGCTCTTCGTCATCCTAAGGCACTTAAATTACCACATGAATTCAATGTAATAGCACGACTTGAAAATTGATGCAAATAAGAGCAAGAAAAATTCTTTTCATTTTCCTCACATCATGATGCTGTCTTACCTCCAATTTGTCCTGATGTGGGGTGGTTCTTGATAGAGGTAATTTGAAAGAATTTCCATAAGTATATAGGGCTCAAAGAAGTTAAGCAATGGATCACCTGTAGTGTCTGGTATAGAGAAATAAACTGCCCCTCATCATTTCAATTGTCGTACTTTTTTACGAGAGAACTCTTTACCCTGTGGATATGAACTTTCCTACACTCATCTCACAAGTGTATAAGTAGGGGATTGTGTATAGGATAGAGCTTGCCTTTCATCATCATGATTTGTCTCATTTAGTATGCTTAATTCATTCCACATCATTCATCAAATTAGTCCATCTTAATGTTTTTTAGTGGAATTGGTGGACAAAACATGTAAGAGTCACTATGCAAGACCCTTTTTAAAAGAGCCCAACAACTTTAAGCATGAAAAACTGTCAGATTCAAAACAATTTACCACACTTAAAAGATGGTTTTCAGCACTCATGTGGGGGATTGTTCCACAAAGGGACTATCTCAGTAATGGGTGTTCATGGATTGCCCCTATTGAAAAGGAACAAACACACTAATTGGTCAATCAAGACTGAAAATACAATCTTTAGTTTGATAGACGCTCCGTTCTTGCTTTTGCCCTTAATGTGCTTTTTTCAGATTCTTTCTCATCAGACCGAGAAAGTAATGCTCTGAAATATGAAGTAGATGAGTCAGAAATTAAACATGACTAACCTAATGCATGCTTTTGGAAATGGCTTCAAAAATGATTTTTTTATTTTTTTTTTTTTTGGAAATTTTTTGATGAGGAAGCATGAAGAAGCCCAATCCTCGGGATTTCTCCGTGGATGATATTTTCTTTTCATGATTGGATATCATCATTGGACTGGTTTGGTGTATCCCATCATGTCCTCAAAACAAAACTTGTAATTTTATTGATATTCATCAATCAAATTACATTTATTGGAATGAAAAATGTGATATTCAAGCATTAAAGCAGAAGAAATTAAAACCAATCCTTGAAAAGCAATAAAAATTTTCACGCAGCGGAAGGTGCAACTGAACATGCCCCTTAATTAAATAGGGAAAGCGATCTACTTAGGACTATGAATTATGTGTACTTAAATTATTCACCCTCATTGATCTTGTGATGCGAACCATCCAGGTCAGAGATTCTTCCTTCTAGATATGTCACTAGTCTCTTTATGGTGGCATCAAATTCAGCTACCTCAGGAAAATGAGACAATTCGAAAGTCCTCTTGGCTCTCTTCTTTGTGTTGCAATTTGTTACTGAAGATAGAGTACCTATGTCATCACAGCACTTTTGCCTGATGATACAAACCATAGTAGCAGACAATTCATCGACTTGACTTTGGAGGTGTGCAATTCACTTGTTCATGATATGGTTCAGCACCTCGTTTTGATCCACCATTTTAGCTTTCGACCGTGTACAGATGGGTGGGCGGGATTGTTCCTAATTCAAATAAACAGGAACATGTAAGCATGAGGTGTAAATAGAGAGTCAATCCATGACAATAATCTAATCGATTTTTTTTTTTCATTTATTCATGAAAAGTCTATGCAATAAGGGAATTTCCTAAAAATAACTAGAAAAATAAAAATAGGACGCCCTAGCAAGAACCAAATTTCCTAAACATGAATTAGGAAATGCCAAAATTTGAAATTCCCAATGAACAAATTATCCAAAATTTTGTTATTTTCCAAATGATTCATTGCATGACAATTTCCTCATTTCATTTCTAACTGACAAAAGAATTGAATCAATGATTGACTTAGATTGTCATGGACCAACCCAAAAGTACAACAAAATAAATTGTATGGTATAGGGACAGAAGACTTACTTCACCAAGGAAAATCAACATCAATCATATAAACATGCACATGAGATGTGAAGCTCGATTTCTACCTAAGTGGCTTAACAAAATGGAGGTAAGATGATGATTTGACTGTTGCAGTCTCATATTAACATGTCAGGTCCTCCGAACTCCGACTCAGTCAAATGGAATGCCCAATAATCACGCAATCTCGCGGATATAGACAAACACATTTGACACAATGAAAAGCTTTTGGGGAAGAGAAGGTCAACATCTACATAGCAGTCTCACTTTGGATGAAGTATCCTTCTCAATACCATTCTAAAAATCCTATTGTAGCTCAGGTCCGACCGTAGGTTATGTGTGTAATAGTGTAGTGCTAAATCAGTAAAACATGCACAACAGTTTAAATGCAAACGACACTTTTAATAAATCATTAACGCTACGCCTTCCTACAAGACAAGGATTAGCAAAGACTACTCTATTTATACCTCCCATCTGCAAGAACATTTAACACCTTAAAAATGTTAAGGACGTGCCTGGTGTCTTCGCTGCCAAACAAAAACATTTTTAAAAGAAAAAGAAAAATTGGCCTAATTCCATTAAGTGTCTTAATACAAGTCCCCAGTAGAATCACCAAGCTATTACGACCTAATTTTTGGGTGAACCATCTAGAGTTTAGGTTAATGAATTACTAAGTTTCAAACTTAGCTCGGGCTCTCCCAAGCTCATACCAATTCGCAACTTAAGATTTAAATATTTAGCATATAAATGATTATTATCTAGGAGTCGCCACTAATTAATTTACAGTAGGTTGATTAGACATCGAAATAAAATAATGGGAGAATTATTTTACTCCTACAAACCAGAGACTAAGTACGGGGACTTGGTTACATTGATTTCTCTAATGCCTTTTCGGTATCATTTCTTTTTAATTTCAAAAATGTATTTTTTGAAAGGCAACTTGGATTTATTTTAATCTAAATCTCTATCATGCAAAAAGGGTGATCACAAGGATGCTCATCACTGTTAAACAATCAAAAGACTTCCATTAAAAGAAATAAACACACAACACATTTTTTGGGTTTTCTTTTATCTTGAAATTGAAACGTGCATTTTAACTTCATGACCTAACTTTATTAACAAGCAAGTTCTAATTAGATAAACCTAATATGCAAACTAATTGACACGCACCTAATATTTTTGTATTTTTTTAATTGAAATTCGGAATTAATAAAAACCCTAATTAAACTATCTAAAAAGGGAATAATTTTCTAATTTATTTTAGGGGTTAATTTGACTTAAACCCTATCCTATCTTAGAAAACTATTTTTTTAGAAAAATGAGATTATTAAAATATAAAAAATTTATCTAAGACCCTATTTTTTTTTTAAAAAAAAATTATTTAGGTCCAACCCTAACCTATTCCAAAAAATTATCTAAAAATGCAATCCTAATTTATGAAACCAACATACTCTAACACAAGATTTAATTTTTTTTAAAAATATTTTTTTTGTGTTTTTCCAAGACAAGTAATTATCAGATAAACATTACATCTAAACTAATCAAGATATTCACCAAATAAAGGGTTAAAATAATCGAAAAAATAACATGTTATTTCACAAGTCAAATTAATGACTATTCTAACCCTAAACATCATGACAAAAGTTCAAAATAAATAAAAATCTGATCCTAAGTCTTACGGATCAAATTAATAATTACAATAATTTTGGACAAAATCCCTGCGATTAATGCCTACAAGATCAAGAAATGAATATCGACATCCAATATTATGATTTAAATAACTTAAAAGTGCTATAAAATAAAATAAAATAAAATAAAATAAATGAAAAATAAAAATAAGAATAAAAACTAAACTACCTAAGGAGGGGCTTAAGGAGGACAGCAGCGTCGACGGGGAGCGGATTGCAAGCGGAGGCAGTGCGGTGGCGCGGCGTCGGCGAGGTCAAAAGCGGCGGGCTTCGGCCGCCAGGTGCGGAGGCGCTCGGGTGCTCGCGGCTGTGGAGGCACCGTCGTCGGAGTTCGGGGGCGTTTGGCTTCGCTGGTGCAGGCGCGGCGGCTGAGTGGCGCTCGGACGGAGGTGCAGGCGGAGGCGAGCGACGTCTGCAGAAGCGGAGGCGCGAACAGAGGCGCTGTGACCGGTGGGCGAGTTGCTGCGGGTGCTCGAACAGAGGGCGGAGGCGCAGTGGCTGCGGAGGTGGCGCGGGCAGTGGTGCTCGGAGACCGGCTGAGGGTGGCTCGGAGCGGCGGTGACCGGCGACTCGGCTGCCGGCGTTGGGTTGCAGGGGGGCTGCTGCTGGTGCTTGCGGGTTGCATCGGCGACAAGCTCAGTGGCGTCGCGGGAGGCGGACGGCGACAGAGGCGCGGTGGCCGGCGGTTTGCTGACGGAGCAGCGGTGGTGGCAGGCAAGCGGAGGAGCGGCGGCTTCTGGCGTCGGGCGGAGCCCAGCGGCGATGGTGGAGATGCGGTGAGCAGCGGAGGTCGAGCACTCCGCGGAGAAGACGAAGCAACCCCTTTTTTTTTTTTTTTTTTTCTTCTCTCTCTCTCTCTCTCTGCGCCGCACGCCCCTCTCTGTCTCTTTACTCTCTCTCTGCTATTTCCCTTCTGCAGACGTGACTTTTCCTTCTTCTTTTTCTGACTTTTTACTCTTCAAGAGAAACCGAAGGAAAATGGGCTCAACGAGAGGAAAACAAGTTTTTTTCTCTCTCGATTTCTTCTAAATTCGCCCCCCTCGGTCACGAAAATTGTGACTCTTTTATGGTGACTCTTTTCACGGCCGTTTTCTATGCTATTTTCCGAGTTTCCATTATTATGTTACATTAATTTGGCTGTAAATCAAACATAATCTTGCAATCGGCTTGATTTTGATTCGATTCATTTCATTTATCAAAAGCCTTACCCTTTATTCACCTTATTTTCTAATTGCTTCTGCATTCAACAAAATTTTGATATTCATCAGAATTCCTAACTTCCATGCATAATCAATCAAGCTAATTTTTCCTTCTTTTTTTTTCTTTTATTTGTGATTTTTATTTTTATTTTCTTAAGTTTGTCAAAATTAGGTGTCAACACAAATAATATTTGAAAGCATGAAAATCCATGATGTGATCGACTCGAATGCTGTTTTCAGGCACAGCATAGATCAAGTGTTGATAAAAAAAAAAAAGGCTAAACCAAAGTATCGTGCTAATCAACGGATGTCCCTTTCTGTTGAGCATCGCATGAAGTCAAAGTCTTCCATTGTCACGCTTGCTCGGAAACTACAGATATCATAAGGAAATTATTCAATTAAAGATGAGAAGTGTGTCAACGTGAAGATGTGAAATTGAAAGCTTCGGAGATATGAAGACATAGCTAAAACTGTTAAAAAACTTATTTATAGACAATTGTGTTGTAAACACTATAAATACGAGTGTTCGTGTATCGTAAAATCATCCATGTACAAAAAAACATATTATCTTTCAGTTTTTGTGTTGACAAATAAATTATAGATTATGGTTATAGTTTTCAAACTTTCGTCGTCGATTAAATTACTTATCTATAGTTTTTAGATCTATGTGGAAGATTAAATTTCAACGTATATATTTATTATACGTGGCGAGTATGATGGCCGCGTGCGGTGCATTTCCGCAGGACATTCAGCGGGGACATATGAACTGCGGGCGGCGGACAAAAGCAAAACCCCGTCGTTCGACGACAAATACGTGGCCGAAACCCGAGTCGTACGTTGATGACTAAGGGGTGCGTGATAAAAATTATTTACATTAGAAATGATTTTTCTGTTCCGACCAATTTAAGACAGAAACTTTGTTTGATAACGCTTATCAAATTTTCTATTTACGGAATAGATTTCTATTCCGAAATAGAAAATGGAGGAGAAATCGAAGTAGAAATTTTACTTACGATTTCTCCTAAATCAATTTCGATTTCTCCCAACCCTAATTTCACTCTTTTCTCCCTCGTACGCCTCTTCTTTGCCCAAAATAAAAATAAATATATTCATTTAAAAATAAAAATAAATTTATTAAAATAAATAAATTATTTTTATTTATCATTTTTTTAGTTTACTAAAAATAAATTTATTAAATTTATTTATGATAAATAAATAAATATTTTTATTAAAAGTAAAATTATTTTTATTTGCCTTGAGTGTTTTGCCAAATAAAATTATTTTTATTTTTTATTTTTATTCATTTTAAAATAAATTTATTTGTAAAATAAAATAAAATAGAATAAATAAAATAAATTTATTTAATTTATTTAAAATAATTTATTTATGATAAAAATAACAAATTTTTATTTGTCTCGAGTGTTTTGCCAAATAATTTTTTTTATTCATTTTAAAATAAATTTATTCGTAAAATAAAATAAAATAAAATAAATTTATTATATTTATTTAAAATAATTTATTTATGATAAATAAAAATAAATTATTTTTATTTGCCTTGAGTGTTTTGCCAAATAAAATTATTTTTATTTTTTATTTTTATTCATTTTAAAATAAATTTATTCTTAAAATAAAATAAAATAAAATAGAATAAATAAAATAAATTTATTTTTATATTTTAATTTTAAAATAAAATGATATTTTTATTTTATTTTTTTATGATTTATTTTATTTTATTTTATTTTATTCATTATTTTTTTCGTTACTAAATCATTTTTATTTTTATTTTTTTTATATTAAAGGTCGTTAATTTCGTGCCGCGCCTGGCCCGTCGAAGGAAGAAATTTTGTGTCGTTATCAAAGCGGTTATTTTTCTTTAGAAACTCTTCTAGAAATAGAAATAGAAAAATCTATTTCTATTAAAACTATTTTAAAACGAGAATGGTTGTCATGCGCGCCCTAAGCTCCTTGGTCAACTTCCAAACAAAAAACAAACCTGCAGTACAGTAGAGGAACGCTACACGTGCCAAGGCGCACTAATTTGAAAAAACTAATGCATTAAACAATACACGTTATAATTTGATATCTAAATAAGCGGAGTACCGGAGTTTTGTAACAATTTCACGATCTAGTCATACTTTGTAGTAAGAAATTCCCAGCAGACAGTCCCATGCTCCGCACGCGGTAATGCATGTACATTAATGGTTGCGATTGATTTGCTGGGAAGCAAGATGACCTTTCCCAAATCAATTTAGGGCGAAATGGTAGAAATAAATTGATTGCGCATGTGATTAATGCTTTGTTTGTTTTACTGAAAATGGATGATTTGAAAAATATTTTCTTAAAAATAATTATTTGTATCTTTTACGCAATAAATGAATGCTAATTATTTTCATTGTCCATGAAAATATTATCATTAATGAATTTTTCATCGATTAATTATTTCAAGTAACATAAACGATTAAGTTAAGGAAGATGTTTTTTAGATAATTCGTTTTCCGTGAAATAAGATGGAGCATGAGAAAGCAAGAAACTTCTTCAATATGATTTTTCAAGTTACTTTCAGTAATTAGACATGATAAATTTGTACATTCCATGGCCTTTCAAGTTTGATTTGTAAATTTGGCTAATGTGGGGGCATTTTCAAAGAAGCTAAATATGTACATTAGTAGTTTCTACTATCTTTGTCCACCAACTCACTCAAACTCCCAGGTGGGGGGGAAGTTGCATTTAAGGGGTCATTCTAAAATCTACCTTAGAACTTTAGTCGAGCATTTCAATTGTCCTACAATTACTTTAGTCTCCTTGCTTTGTGATGTAATTTTTACTTTACTTAAATATTATTGTGTAGCTAGATCATAACTGATATGTGTAGTTTTGATAATTTACTTCGTTTAATACTGGTAAAGTTAAAAGTATCTATGCATATATTAATAAAGAAAAAATACCTCAATAACTTGTGAAATAACATCGTGTTTTGTTTGTAATATAAAATTGTTCCGGCATAACCAAATCAATATAGAAGTAGGGAGTTCTCGAGTCCCCCCAATGCAGACTTACTCTTTCCTTGCCTTCCGAGACAGAAAATCATAGGAATATGAAATTGATATTTAAATTTACATTTCTAAGACCGGATGAATAAGTCATCCATTGTTTTTTAGGCCGCTCATTTCATTTTTGTTTAATGGGCAATCGGATAAAAATTTGATGTGAAAAATAATTAATTTTGCATGAAAATAAATATGACAGAGAAACTCACAAGGAATTGGCTTCCAATTCTAATTTTAGATGGTGGATATTCGTCCAAATTATATATATATATAAATGATATCACACTTACGCGTCTACTCACACATAGCTCTCACTTAAATATTACATGAATACTGTGAAAAGTAAATAAATGCATAATAAACAATGATTTGTTATTAATCACTCCTATCAAGAAAAGAAAAGTCAATTTTTATTGGAATTTTGATTAATAACATCCTTGATTGAAGCTACACACTTGCTATGAGGAGAATTAGGCAATGTTTGGTAATGTTTCTGTTTCTCCCAATTTATATTCTTTTATTCCCTGAACAAAAAAATATTATAAATCCGTTTGATAACATCAATTAATTTTTCTATTCCACGGAATAAAAAAGTGGTTAGGAAATAGATTTGGGACAAAAATAAGAAGTAAAAACTTCTTATTGTCGAGAATAATTTTAAGAAATAATTTATGTTTTGCTCCACCTCTCGGATCTTTAGTAATAATGGCAAAGCGATATGGCATGATAATGGCATGGGCATGTGAGATGACTAGTGGGGTGGCATGAAGAAGCCACTGCAGGGTGGTTGCGTGAAATGCAGGAGATGTGATCTTGGTGCCAGAGATGCGATCCTCCCTCTCTCAGTGCTCTTTCTCATGAGAGGCGTGATCTTTGGTGCCAGAGCTGTGATCCCGGTGCTTGGTGCTCGTCTGATGTAAAAATTCGAGCTTTTAAGAAATTGACGTGCAACTATGTTGAAGTGGATTTTTTTCCGAAGACCAACTATATTAAAAAGCATAATTAAGAGTGTAATGAGACAATTAGGAGAAAAAGGGAAGAAAATAACTGCACTATAAGCTCTGCACCTATGAAAGCTACGATCTTTGCCAGCTAATAATTTTATTGCTCTTGGCGAGACTTGTGTGTATTTTTAGGTTCATGCACATTTTAAGTAAAACCCACCCATCTTACTTCAATTGTTTTGCCCATACTTCCTGCTCCATCTTTCGGATCTTTAGCAATAATGGCATAACGATAATGGCATGGCGCATGCGAGACAAACAGTGGTGGCATGAAGAAGCCACTGCAGCGTGGTTGGGTGAAATGCAGGAGATGTGATCTTGGTGCCAGAGATGCGATCCTCTCTCTCTCGTTCAGTACTCTTGCTCACGAGAGGCGTGATCTTGGTGCCAGAGCTGTGATCTTGGTGCTTGGTGCTCGTCTGATATAAAAATTCAAGCTTTTAAGAAATTGACGTGCAATTATGTTGAAGTGGATTTTTTCGAACACCAACTGTATTAAAATGAAATTCACCTGATACGGTGACACATAAGTAGATTTTAATTATTTTAGTTTAACTAGTGAGTGATTTCGTTTGATTAATGTAAATTCTGAACACATGAGTAATTTAATTCGACAAACGCTTACAATGACTTGGTTTTCGCATTTGGACCAAGACATGAATGACCGCTCAGGTCGTGAGCTTGGTAGAAGTGTCCCATATTTTCCAAGAAATTACAAGTTGCGTCACATATTTTCCAAGAAATTACAGGTTTAATTCACGTCGTGAGTGAATTTTTGAACAATTTGCATTGCACATACATCCTATGGGAAGACTACTTGACTACCAAAATTTCGGTGAGAATGTGGTGACCGGGCTGCCTATCCTCAAATTTTCCAGTTGCACATGCAAAAATACTATAACTCAAATTGAACATTCAATGGTAAATGTGGGCCTTTTACGGTAACACCAAAGATCATCAACGTTGTTCCTCCACCATATTTCCAAACACCGGAAAAAAAAAAAAAAAACTAATTGAAGGACTCAAAAAATCAAATAAAAAACTTATCAAATACCGTTTGTCGAAGATAATTGTTTGCAGTTCCATTTGGTCATATTTACTTCACTGGCTTAATATTCGTTATAATTACTCCTTTTCCATCATTGAAATTATGTCACATACTTCCCCCATTCATTAGTATTTTCTTTCCAATTGAAAACATTACTCCAAAACTTCATGAGCCCGTAGTTATTTTAACCTACGCACGAAGTATTATCGGACAAAAAACAAGAAAAGCATAACCACCTAAGCAAACATATTAAAATAAGAAATCCTTGAGGCATTCACCTGAGCTGCCCTAAACTTCTCTAGTTCAAAAGTCTCTTCTTCTCCCCCCTCTTCAGATCAAAACTTCTTTGAAAATGAATGTAGCTGCCAATATGCACAGGACTTTTGAACTCATGAATATGTGCGTGGCTGAAAGTCCAGCATGATACGTGGGAGTAACATTCTTTTCTCAACGTTCTTTTTTTCGGCTTTTATATATGGGTTTTTTTTTTTTTTTTATTATTGTCTTTAGACAAGCTGAACGTGAAGATCTTTATGATGCCTACACGCAAGCTACAGCAGATGCCTATTAGGCCATTCAACGGGTAAGAGAAAATGAAGTTCTGGTCCTATCTTCTATCGTCGAGGCTAAGGCATTTCTAGGGATGTGGTCAGATTTAGAGAATAATCACGGTGCTCTGCGAAGTGTTCGAATTGGGAATGTGAGTAGGGATGGCAAAAAACTCATCCGCTGCTAGCTGGAAGAGTGCCATTTCACTATTCATAATGCCGAGCTTATTTTTTACTTGCCACCGCTACCAGACCAACCAAACCAGTAGTCCATCCTTTTTTTTTTTTTTTTTTTTTTCTGGACCATACCGGTCTAGTTATAATTTGTAGTTTGTTTTTCAATGCAAATGGATCTTTGGAGCCCTTTATTTATCTGAAAAGCGAACAAGTCTAAAGTTGAGAATCCTTGAAGCAAACAGCAGTGTATATCTTTATATGAATTATTTAGCTAAGAGTTAGTAACTGACCATTCCAACTTTGTCCAAATACCACAAACCACACAACCTGTTTTAGCATATGCTTCGCAAGTAGTTTACTTTAGCATAATATCTTAAAAATCTATATTGAACAGCAACTCTTTAGATTTGTTTGCCTTTGGATAAATAGATGGCTTCAAAGATCCATTTGCATTGAAAAACAAACTACAATTTATAACCAGACCAATAGTCTAGAAAAATAAAAAATAAAAGGATGGACTACTGGTTTGGTTGGTTTGGTAGCGGTGGCAAGTAAAAAATAAGCTCGACATTCTGAATAGTGAAATGGCACTCTTCCAGCCAACGGCATATGAGTTTTTTGCCATCCCTACTCATATTCTCAATTCGAACACTCCGTAAAGCACTGCGATTATTCTCTAAATCCGACCACATCCCTAGAAATGCCTTGGTCTCGACAACATAAGATAGGACTAGAACATCATTTTCTCTAACCTATTGAACAACCTGATAGGCATATGCTATAGCTTACGTGTAGGCATCATAAAAATCATCACATCCAGCTTGTCTGAAGATAATAATAAAAAAGAAAAAAAACCCATATATAGAGCTAAAAAAAAAAATTGAGAAAAGAATGTAACTTTGACATAAGTTCCGGATCATGTTGGACTTTCAGCCACGTAGCATGATGCATGTTCATGAGTTCAAAAGTCTTGTGCATATTGGCAGTTGCATTCATTTTCAGAGAGGTTTTGATTTGAAGAGGGGGGAGAAGAAGAGACCTTTGAACCGAGGAGGGTGAAGAAGAGAGAAATATATGTGCTTCTTATATACACTGGTGGGGTTCTTGCCTGGTCTCTATTTGTTTTCTATTAAGTGGTCCCTTTATGAAGGGGATGATTTTAAAAAAATTTCGGTCTTGCACTTGGTTACAATAAAACTTTGTTTAATGTCGTCACGAAATACTTGAAAATTTTGAAAATATTGAAAAATCAAATATCGAAGTGTACAATAGATCAGTTCATGAAACCCTCAAGAGTACACTTGTGGACTGTGGGTGGCAATCCTACGGCGGCGGTTGGTGACGATAGTCGGTGGTCGTGCCGCGGTCGTGCGACAGTCGTGCGATGATCGTGCGGGGTCGTGCCGTGGTCGTGTCGTGGCGGGCGGTGTGTAAGAAGAAAAAATAAATAAATATAAAAATTTATAAATTTTTACTAAACACATTTCTATTCATTTTTTATTCCAAGAATAGAAATTTTGTATAATTACAAAATACTTTATTTTACACAGAAATTGTTCTGGAGTAGAAATAGAAAAAAAAAAACTATTTCTAAAAAAAATTATTCTCCAAAATAGGCCATGCGCATTCTAAACTGCTTGTGAAATTTTTTTTTTTACAGCTACGATATTTGCTCTAATTTTCCTATTATTTAAACAACCTTGGTAAACATGATTTTTTTTTTTTTTTTTTTTTTTTTTTTTTTTTTTTAACGAGGCTTTTGCATTCTCTTTACTTATACGATTTATCTCGGATCTATCATTGGCGTAAAAGCAAGCATAAAAATAAGGGAGAGAAGTTGCATGAAGATAAGATTTGGGAATGTGCGGAAGATCGGCCCAAGTCTTGCATAACTTAGCGGAGGGACACTAAGTGCCATAACTTTAAAATAGTACACTTGAGTCTTGGGTTTTGAAGTTAAATGAAACACTTAAGTGCCACTCGAAGCTAAAAATACGACCAAATGGCTGACATGACGACTTTTCGGCGAGTTTGGTTCAAAACGGCGTTGTTTTTGCACCGACGTGGCGGATAAAATGCAAAAACGATGCCATTTCGTGTCTACGTGTAAATAATAATATAAAAATTATTTAAATTAGATTTAAAATTAATTTTATTTAAAATATTCAAAAAATTTAAAAATTTTAAAAATTTTAAAAAATTAAGAAAATTTAAAAATTTAAAAAAAAAAAAGAGGGGGGGAGGTCGAGCGGGGCGGGCGAGGGTTGAGCCCTCACCGCCGTCGCCTCCCATTGTCGCCGGAAGGGCCGGCGATGGAGGGGGAGGGTCATTTGTCGGTCTCCCCCATCCATCGTTCGACCCCCTCTCTTTTTTTGTTTTTTAAATTTTTTAAATTTTCTTATTTTTTTAAATTTTTATAAAATTTTAAAATTTTCTTAATTTTTAAAAATTTTCTTTTTTTTAAATTTTTTTTGAATATTTTAAATGAAATTAAATTTAAATCTAATTTAATTAATTTTTATATTATTATTTACATATAGACACGAAATGGCGTCGTTTTTGTATTTTCTTTGCCACGTCAACGTGCAAAATAATGTCGTTTTAGACCAAACTCGCCGGAAAATAGCCACGTCAGCCATTTGGCCGGATTTTCGCCGGAGTGGCACTTAAGTGTCCCATTTTACTTCGATATTAGCACTCAAGTGTACTATTTTAAAGTTATGGCGCTTAAGTGTCTCTCTGTACTAAGTTATGGCACTCCAAGTGTCCCAACCTCTAAGATTTAATATGTGTAGTGGGTGGACCACAGTTGGTCGATTTATTGCACGAAATAAAGGGCGTACCTCAACTCTGACCTTACTGTCCACTTTAGTTTTATTGCACGAAAGATGAGAAAATATTGGTTGAGATTCTTTGTGTATTTTTAGGTTTATAAGAGGACCTTACATGGGTCTGAGGCGATTGCTTGATAAGTTAGCCTAACTCTCGAAAAGCGTGATTAAAAGTGTAATGAGACAATTAGAAGGAAAAAAAGGGGAGAAAATAACTGCAATTCTCAATAACCTAAGTATTTCTAAGAGTCCCATCTAGCCATGTGGAGTTACCTAAAAACCATGTAATGTATGAGAGGATATCTCACTTTTGACGCAATTAGATATTTAGGAATTGAGGACTTGATTACACTAGTTATCTAACTAGTGCTTTTTTGATATCCAAACTTGACTATTTACTAACCAAAGTGCAAGGTAGTCTTTTACTAACTAAATATCCTAAAATTCATCCTAACCATTCCAAGAAAAGAAAATAACAATTAATGTATTGAAAAAGCATAATCAAATAAAATCGAAATGAAAGTGCGCAAACATCAACCTGGCATTGTTTTTAAAAAGAAAGCATTCAAAAACCCTATTGTAAAACCTTAAAGGCTTATTCAATATTTCAAAAGATTCACATTTTTTTGTTGTGCCAAACTAGTTCAAAGCTAGAATTAACACTAAAAACCAGTAAAACTACTGAAAATCTAATTTCTAAAAATTTTCCCAAATTTTTTGATTATGCAGAATATTTCGGAATTTTTAATTTTTTTTAAATTTATTAATTTTTAAATAAAAAATTTATTCAGAAAATAGGAACTCGAGCAGGGCCCTGGGGCCTGTCCGAACATGGGCTGAACTTGGACTCTCGAGCTTGGGCCAAGGGCAAGATTGGGCTCGTTTAAAACTAGCCCATTTCGAAAACAAAACCCATCGAGTGTGGAAGTGCCGTATTTTTTACTTTCTTTAGCTTCTATGTTGCAGCAAGTTGTGTCTCTATCCTCATTTTAACATTTTCGCTGAATTCTATAGTTTGAAGTAGGTGATGTAGGCAACGCTGCTAGAACTAGAAGAAAGCTATGTATCGGTGTGGATTGAAAGCGTTGGTGGCCCTCCAGCAACACTCAATCTATATGCAAAAGCAAAATATGGCTCGGCCATCCTTCTCATCAATCAGCCAGAGAGGAAATGCTTCTACTTTAGTCTTTGCATTTTCACGGTGCCCAGTCATTGTCGCAGAGTGATGAACACCTTTGGCTATCTGCGGTCCTCCGTTTTGCATAGGGGCGCTTGGGCGGGATCGAGGGGGTGATGGAACGGATTAGCTTCGCTTGCTCAATTGGGTCAAAGACCATTTTGGTCCGTTTTTCTTTTTCCTTCTCTTTTGATAGAATAGATACGAAATGTCACAAATTATAAAATCGTTAAGGTCATTCTGCGCTCTTAAACCTATGTAGATGGTTGCATGTGACAAATGAGTCCCGACCCTGGAGTATCTAGGTTCGACAAACGATATGGGGTGGGAAAATGCACGTGCGTCATCCGCTCATGCTCGAAATTGCAACTGTCACTTGAACAAAGGATCTTACGTTTTACATTGAACAGTAGAGATATCGATTTTTCATTGGTAGTCAACCATGTTCCACTATCAATATTGAAGAATATGGTGGGTACAATTACTAAACTAGGTTCCCCTGCGATTCGAGAGTGCTTACCATGGTGGTTTATGAAAAAATACCTTGACTTTTTTATAATAAGAAACATCTAATGTTTTCCAATGCATAAATTTTAACACTTAATATTTTTAGAATTTGTTCAAATCTAGGTAAGTATTAATTTTTAACTAAATAGTAAAAACAACATAAACAAACATGACGAGTCTCACGCCACCATCTATTTCGGCCTTTTGATAATAATTGTTTTTTTATTAATCATATTCTATTTCAACTCTAACTTTTACTCTCACTTTTAAATTTTTGCATTGCTTCTTTGTAAGGTATGGAGATCGAAACCTATATCTAAAACTAAATTATCTCCATCTCACTCTTAAATTTTTGCACGGCTTTACGCGGCGATAAAAGTCAAAACCTATATTTAAAACTATATTGTCTCCATTCCAATCATTTGATAAGATAGAGATTCGAGCTCCTCATCTCTTATTTTTTATATGGTAAGACACGAAGGGGAAGGCCATTGAGATAAATCCTAATATATTTTTTTTTTATTTTTTATTTTGATAAGTCATCTATGGCTGGAGAAAAAAGCAGCTCGATTTAACCAAGAGTCCTTCAAGACGACCGGACCATTTCCACCAAATCGGGTCGGACTCGGACTATTTGATCTCTCGATGGGTGCGCTGAGCGGCGGCTGCGGCGGCCAGGGCGGGCTCTGGGGGTGGAACGGTCCCTGGAGGGACGAGGGATCCTCGCGCCCTCGCCGGAGGAGCTCGAAGCCCTCGGATTCCGTGGAGTCGACCGCCGGGGGACCCGCCCGCCGGTTCCCCCTCAAGCAAGCGGCGACGGCGGGCTCGCTCGCTCTCGCCGGCGACACCATTGCTCAGGTCAGCGCGCGCCTGAGAAGGAAGGGGGAGGGCTCGGCGAGGCCTTCCCCGTCTGGACCGGACGTCGACGGTGCTCGCGAGGTCGGTGTTTGGTTACGAATGTTTCCTGTCAGCCGAACGTTGTATGTTTGTTCGAGTTGCAAGTGCGAATGATTGTGTTGTTGTGCGTAATCCCTTGGATTTTATGCCTTATAACTGAGCAGTCTATGCAGGTTTCTGATGGGGGCAGGATTGACTGTCTGCTTGACTGTTAGTTCAGGGAATGTGCTGGATGTTGTGTTTCTAGAACCTAGTTTTCTCTTGTTCACTTTGGCTTCTGAGAAAGCTCTTCTTTTGATTTCATTGGAAAGGAAACGGACGTTGATGTGTCTTCTCACTTGATTGACTAGCTGATATTTGCCTGCACAGGGAAAAAGAAATTGTGATTCTGAAAGAAATGACTGATCATTATTGCCTTAGATTGTAGGGGAAAAGGTAGGCAAATAATCTTCACTTTCGGTGTTACGGCTTTTCTTCTGTGTCGTTCGCATGTCATGGGGCAATTCTTGAACCAACTTCAAGTGTTTTGATATAGCGGTGGAAAAGTGTAGCAAGTGGCTGGTGTCATTTTCACTAGTTTTGAAGCTGTGTAGGCCTTTCAATGCGAGATATACTAGTGCAGAGTTGATTAGAACTATCTAAGCACCGGTGGCGCTTTTATGTGTGATACTTGACTATCTAGATATTAGATTAATACATGGAGTGGTCTTTTGGTGTACTACTATCCACTGTGCAGTTGAGCTTGCCAGATTCACCACAGCTATTGCTTAGTTTTCTTAGAGTCATTTGGTGTTGATGGGCAAATCATGTGCCGTTCACTCTAATTCAATGCTGCATATGATTCAAAGAAGACAGCTTCCAACTGTGGTCAAATTGTTTTCTAGTTGAGCTACAGCTGGAGCCATTTTGTGCTGTGGTAGTGGATTTTTCATCTTTTCATGCATCAATTAGAAACAGGTTCCACTTTCATTGAGGTTTAAGTCAAAAAATGTCATAAATCATACCTAGAGCCTGGTAATGTCTCATGTGGCTACATTTCTTCACCTATTGCCAATTTTTTCGTCTTGTGCAGAGCATACTAGTTAATCTCTCTCTGTCTCTCTGTGAGTCTTTTGGGTCAAAAGCTCTTCTATGAGTTTGAGTTCACTGTTTGACTTTTTCTACGTCCCAAAATGTCTCATAAAATCAGAAGAGGAAAATAAGTTTGAGAAGTCTGTGAACTGCTAAGTTTGCTTTCCTCAGAGAGAGGAAAGGCTGTGTATATACTCATGTTGGTTCGTTCCTTTTCTGATAGATTTTTTCTTTTCAAAACATGGTGTGAAATTTTTTTGTCTGCAACTGTTATCCTTTCATGAGAGTTGAATGTTTTTGTTGCTTCATCTGATTTTTAATGCTTGATATTAAAGTATCTGTGTTTAGATTTTGACCTAAAGCTATGGCACAGGACGTCATTGGCATTCTTTTTTCAGATCATGACTGGTTTAGGGCCCTTCGCATGACTTCTTATGGATTCCTTTTCTATGGCCCCGGTTCTTTTGTCTGGTATCAGTATCTTGATAAAACTTTGCCTAAGCCAACAGTTCAGAACTTGATGCTGAAGGTACAATCACTTTTCTCTCAACGTTCTTATATATTTGGTGACAAAACATAAGAGCTCAGTCTTTTAATTTCATTTTTCTTGCAGGTATTGTTAAACCAAATTGCGCTTGGCCCTACGGTTATTGCAATTGTTTTTGCTTGGAACAATCTATGGCAAGGGAAGTTATCTGAGCTTCCTATAAAGTATCAAAAGGATGCTCTTCCCACACTACTCTATGGTGAAGTGCTCTTCAATCTTCAAAGCTTTCTTTATTGATCCGATGCTAGGTAAAATCATTTATTAGCCATGTACCTCATCTTTGCAGGATTTAGGTTCTGGATCCCTGTCAGTGCATTGAATTTCTGGTATGTTCCTTTTTACGTTTTTCTGGCATTTCTGTGATGTTACCTGACTAGAGAAATGAGAAACTTGTTTGAGTAGATAGGAGCTCTTTCCTAGTAAATCTGTTTTGATGAATTCACAGTCATCAAATTCCACATGGTTTTAGAGGCGCTGTAGCTTAGTAGCAGGAAAAAGATGATGATGATGTGTTAATGCTGTCAAATTCAAGTTAATATTTTCATGCCACTTCTATCTGCATTTATTGTTTCACAAATCTGGAGCACTTGGATATTTGGGTAGATCTGGTACGAAATGCAGCATCGTCGCTTAGAATGATTCATGTTGCTGACCTCAGTCAATGGGAAAGGGCTTTGTGGCGGTTGTTTGGAGTTTTTATTTGGCTTTCAAGAGATGGCGTTGTAATTATTTTTTTTATTTAATTTTTTAATTTTTTTGGATATACCACCGATGAGGCCTTCTTTTGGCATGGTGGGGAAAATTTTTGAAGCAATTTTCAATTCTATTTTCTCTGGCAGTCTTCCGGCTGTCTTCTTGTTATGTAGAAAAGCTGACGTGTCATTGACATATTCTACTAACATTTTTGGCATGCTAACAGGGTGGTTCCCCTTCAAGCCCGGGTAGCTTTCATGTCCATGGGCTCCATCTTCTGGAACTTCTGCTTGTCTTCCACCATGAGCAAGTAGCTATGTATGCTGAACATGATTTTGCTGCCTAATGTCTTCTCTTGAAATAGAAGCTGCGGCTGCAGTTTTGCTGTGCTGTTCATTGGTTGAATTGAAAACTTCGGAATTGGTGGAATTCATTCCAAAGCTTCATACGGACAAGAGTCCTTGTTCGATCGTTATATTGCGCGCCATTGAAAATTGCCTGGCTCTTCTAGATTGTACCGGTCAAGGGATTCTGTAAACATTCTTTACTGCCCAATTTCGCATCTGATTGCGGTATTTGGTGTACAGTTTATGACAGCAAGAATTGAACTATCATTAACATTCGGGTAGATTCTGGTGCCTGATCTCGGTATCTTCGAATTAGGGATGAGCCATTCCTGTTGGCTTTACTACGTGGTTTGAGCATGTGCTAAAATGATCATTTGACGTGACAGAGCTTCATTCAAGCTTTGATACTTCAATATAATTGGACAGGGGTAAGTGGATCAAAGATGCTTCTGTGGGTCTTTTCCTAGTCCCCTTAAGTGACCCCTTCCCTGAATGTCGGAGATCACTATCTTTCGCTTGCTCCTGATGTTAGTAAGTTTATAAAAACATTGTTAAACTGGCAAATTGCTCCTAGTAAGTTACCATTACTTATATCAAATGATCAACATTTATTTGAATTTGCCAAAATTACAAACTCTTTCAATAAACTGGTATTGACTTTAACCGGTCGTATTTTTTTGGTAATTTATCTTACATTTATGTTATGTATATTTTAGTGGCACGAAAATTTATAATTTTATCAGTGTTATAATATTTTGTGCATCGCAGGGTTTAATTCCAGTTAGATAAACACTAAAAGAATTGGGTTTTCTACGGGAAAGTCGCTACTTCAAAAATTTCTTCATTTTCTTTCTCTTTGGAGTTGACAGGAGTCTATTGGTCATCTTCGCAAAATCCCTATTTACTCTGTTTTTTTATTTCTTGATTTGTCAATTTCAGCAAAGTTACATACTTGACCTTACCTTGATCGTTAAAAATGGCAAATTCCTTTTTTATCCAATGTGTCTATGATTCAATTATGTAACCAACATTACTATTTGAAACATTGCCCATTGGATAAATTCATCATATTTATTAGTAACATATGACATAACATTTTCCTAAACGACATATGTTTGTGATATCTAAAAAATACTAGTAAAGAACTTTTTTTTTTTTTTTGCCTAAAGCACTTTCGATTCTAGTTATTAGCAAGTATGCACGCAGGAAATCGATATTAACCATTAAGCAAACTCCTTCGTGAATAAAATATTGAAATCGTTGAATAATAAAAAAGAATCAATGGTAGAGATACCCAATTTAAATAATTTGTATAAACACATGCCGAAATAGAAAAATATCTCAAAATTCAAAATCTCCTCGATTACAAGATCGAAAATATCTTAATATAAACATTGTCGTTTACAAATTTAAGGAGTAATTGAGGACATTTGAAGGAAGCATAAAAGTCGATCGTGGTCCTTGAAAAAGGGGGAAGGTTCTCTATGTTTTGCACAATAGAAATTCAATTGATGTTAAAAAAATTAGGAGATGCTAAGGAAAAAACGGAAGCAAAGGTCCCAGCTACTTAGGCACAGCTCAAACCTAGCCAAGCATGCCTCCATTGGTAACTTTCGGTAATTGCCCAAATCAGATTCCTAGATTCTAGCCAACTCGACAACCGTCTCCACCCTTTCTTTCCCCCAAATTTCAAATCAGTCCAAAAAAACTCAAGACTGCTGCTGCTGCTGCCGATTGATTCGCCATCTCCTCCCCCTCCCTGCTTCCCTCCTTCCCTCCTTTCCGTTCCAATCTCTCGAAGCTCCGTCGCTTTCATGGCCGGGTATAAAGCCGACGAGGAGTACGACTACCTGTTCAAGCTGGTCCTGATCGGCGACTCCGGCGTCGGCAAGTCCAACCTGCTCTCCCGCTTCACCCGGAACGAGTTCAACCTCGAGTCCAAGTCCACCATCGGCGTCGAGTTCGCCACCAAGAGCTTGAGCATCGACGGCAAGGTCGTCAAGGCCCAGATTTGGGACACCGCCGGCCAAGAAAGGTTTTCCCCCTCCCTCCCTCCTTCCCTCCTGATCGATCTTTGCCGTCGGCTTTTGATCTTCGGAGAGTTCCGATTCTATGGTTGCGCGTTTGGTTGGATGGGACTTCTCTGGTCTGCTAGGTTTTGGTCTGTGCGGTGGGACTGTTGCGTATGGGCACGTGTCGGAGTATCGAGCTCGAGAGATTGTGCTTCTCGGCGAAGCGATCGCATCTCTAGTTTTGGAGGCCTTTTTTGAGATGAAGTTTTGATATTGGTGGTGCTATTGATGCGTGTGATCCGGTTCTTGTAGATTTAGTGAGCTATCGAATTCGTGATCTGTACATGGCCCACCAGTTGCAGTTCTGTTGTGTACTGAACCTAGCGTGAGGTTTGCAGTTCTATTGTGTTTTGCCAGGGTTTCATTTGAAAGGTTCACGTGACATTTCTTTCCGAATTCAATATTCACGACGGAAATGTCTCCGGAATGCTTTTGATAGTACAACACTGAGATGATGATTGGGTCCCTTTCCCGCTATTAGACATCTGCTAGCTAATTTTTCACCTGGTGCCCCATGGTTTTGCGAGTTTGATAATTGGCTGCCGGTTTCATGTTTCTTTGTCTCTTACTCATTTTACTGGTAGTTTTACTAGCTTCGTTAGAAAGCGAGATCCTTTTGATTCATGGTGCTAATTCTGATTCATATGTGCTGCTCAAGAACGCTTAAATTAGCTTTGTGGAAGCTGGTTTTGATTTCTTTTTCTCAGAGGACCTTTATGTGATGGATTTTATTATCTTTAAGGTGCCTTTATCCAAGGATGTATTTGGGATTTTATTTCTGACTCACTTGGAGCTAGCAAAGTGCCCGGACAATAAATTGTGTTAAGTAGAACTAGTTCCTCCATTTCTTCACACAACAGTCTTGGCATGTGGTGGAGCTGGTTCCTAAGTTCTAGTTAATTTCACGTTATTTTTTTTAACCTTATATGGAGAATATCTGGTTTCTCTGATGAACTTATTTATCTATGCTTTGGAGGTAGGGCCTAGTCTTTAATAGAGGAAGGTTTGCGGATATACAAATTTCACTCACAACTTGGAAATGGTATGCCAAAAAAAAAAAAAAAAAAAAAAAAAAAAAGGAGAGGGGGAGAAAGAAAAGTCTAGCAAATTTCTTGTTACTTTAGCTATACATGTATGATGTTACCCTGAAATCCTTATTGTCAATTATGGCTTCTTAGAGATGAATATTTGACAGTTGAAATCAGCTATAACTCAAACTGAAAGCATCTCGTAAAGTCTAGTTTCAAGATCTTGATTTGATATTGCAAAATAAGTCGGGGCTCATGTGATAATGCAATTGCCAACTGGGAAACAAACTCATGTTCAAGAAAAACGAGTTTGCTTGGAGATCTTTGACCTTTTCTGACCTCTTAGTAGTCTTACAAGTTACATCAGCGAGCTGTGGATAGCAAGAAGTTCTCTTAAATAAGTAATGATAGACTAGGATTATTTCAGTTGTATTCTTGTCTGAAGTTGCTTGGCATGGTCAACAGAAAAAATGCCATTGGTCTTTTGAGGATAGACATGGCTTGTTGTGGTTTTTCTGACGCATGAAGGTGCAGTTGTAGTCGACCCTAAATTGTCACTTGACACTAATACTGAATGATCCCATATGCCTGTTTGCTTGGTAGTTGGAGTATAGAATTACTTTGTTTGTTGAGTGGACTAATAAAAGATGGTGCATTCAAGTTTAATGTGAATGCTGCAAGATTCAACTAGTAATAATGATATCTGATGCGTTCTCTAAGTTTCCTCTTTTCATTAGGAGGGAATAACCGCTTCATTTATCTTCACAATAGCACGACTTCCTAATTAGTTTGTGACCTTGAGAATTTAGTTGGTGTTGGAAGTTTGTGAGAGCTTAACGGGCAGATTAAAAGCCAAACTTCATTCAACCGTGTATCAAAGATACCTGGAAGAGAATCATGTTATCTGATTTTAATTCTTGCACATCTTACTGAAACAATGAAGATCTGACTAGAGGTCACAGCCTATGTGATGAGCATTCGCCACATTTTTATGTTTATTCACAGTGAGGAAAAAAATGTGGAAGGCAATGAACTGCATAATTAAAATCTTATGATAACAAAACCAATGCATGTACCATCAAGTCCGGTAAGGGAGGTGAGATTAATGTGTTCAGGGACATTGCTGTGAGTATTTTTTTTTATTTTAATTATCACTGAATTTATTGAGTTCAATTGTCCAACTTCTCAGGTACCGTGCCATCACTAGTGCTTACTATAGAGGAGCTGTTGGTGCTTTACTTGTGTATGACGTCACCAGGCGTGCGACTTTTGAGAACGTTGCAAGGTGGCTGAGGGAGCTGAGGGACCACACCGACCCCAACATCGTGGTCATGCTCATTGGCAACAAGTCTGATCTTCGCCACCTCGTGGCAGTCCCACTAGAGGATGGGAAGTCATTTGCCGAGAATGAGTCACTCTATTTCATGGAGACTTCTGCATTGGACGCGACCAATGTGGAAGCAGCTTTTGCCGAAGTCCTTAGTCAGATTTATCGGATCGTGAGCAAGAGAGCAGTGGAAGCAGGTGACAACCCAAGTGTTTCTTCTGTTCCAGGTCAGGGACAAACGATCAATGTCAAAGAAGAGGGTCTGTTTTTAAGAGGATTGGATGCTGCTCTAGTTAAGGTAGGTTTCTTCGGCTGCTTGTTGCTGCAAGGGTGGGTCTGCCAAGTGCTACCTCTGTGTATATTTTTCTCTTACACAAAATGTCGTCAGATATAAATTGTTCTGGGAATTGTCGATGCAGAAATTCTGGAAAGTTGGTCTAAAACTAGTCAGGCCAGTCGAATTTGATAAGTAGGTCGAATTGAAATGATGGTATTCTGATGGTGACACTGTATTAACCAATACATTCCTGATTATTGCTCCGATTAGTCAAAATTGAAGCAATTTCGTTTGGACAATGTTGCAATACATGTGCAAAACTCATAATCTTCTGTTTTCCTGTCACAGCAAAATCTAGAATTTGAGAGGGACGTAATGAATTTAAATGCTACTTGTTGTCCGTACTAGGATAAGATTGAAAGCATTCTCGTTTCTTAGCATCTCCTCAAATAATATAGCACTCTTTGTAGCTTACAATCGTTAGGACGATCAACGACATCCCGATAAGAGATTGTAGGTGAAATTGTGTCGTTTCCTGTGGCGCATGATCCGTACAGAGTTTATCAATACAGGCCACTTGATTGAATGACCAAAGCCTGTGCGATGCCAAATTGCCAACGCGGAACCGTGCTCAGATGGTGCCAGGGGCCCCTGCCTTTCCGGTTCGACCAACTTGCTTCGCCTGAAAACCAAGGAGCACTCAAGCAACTCTCCCAAATCAGTGAACAGCATATCGTCCCCATCCTCCTTGTCCCTCATTCTATATACAGGCGCCGCATCGACATCCCCCTCGTAAACTGGGCCTTTGTAAGAACTTTACCGTCAAAGCCACGTCAGCGAACTAGTTGAATTCAGTGTCGAGCAAAGGGGCATTGCCCAACATCGGCGGCGGAGCGGAGGAGTCGCTGACGGGGAGGTGAGATGAAGGTGGTGGTGGTTCTTGGAGGAGGAGGAGAAGGGGAAGGGGTGGATGTGGATATGGTCGGGGGGGTAGGCGACGAGGAGGGTGGTGGGGTCAACGCGGCTTCGCTCCACTGCTTTCTGGCGGGACAGCCTTGGAGCCACTAGCGTCCGTGATATCCCCTGTCCAAACAAATTCTCGGAAAGCAGAATTGCTAGGCTAACGTTACCGTCCATCTTAAAAAGAGACGATGCCTTTTCAGCCTTTCGATTTTCCAAGGGAACCGGTTAAATTGTTTAGCTAGTTTCCTTCGAAAATTTGGAAGGAAAATATCCCTTAATGGGATGACAGGGAGATTCCTTATGTGATAAAAATAAAATAAAGGAAGTGCTGAAAGTGAAGAAAACTAATAAAATACCTATAATAATATAAATTTTATGATTTATAACTATTCTCATGATCACCGAGTGAGCATGATCAAGAGCTCAAATCGAGCAATCGTGACCACGGCCCCTTAATTGAGTGAGCATGATCAAGAACTCAATTGATCACTCAATTGGTGATCAAGGATGCGACGATCCTTCATTCCCCGAGGTACCGTTCCACCCCTAGAGGCAGCCATGGCCACAGCCACCGCTCAGCACACCCATTCAGAGATGGCTAAAATCTGTGGTTAATGTTTGCTGGGTGGAGGGGTGAGTGAAGATCGATGGCCTTGCCTTATCAGAAGGCCGGAATGGACAGCAGCGTGGGAATCCCATCATGTTTTAAGGATGCATTTTGGTTGAGGGAAACAATCGAAAACAATTTCCAAATATTCATGCATAAAACTAGTAAATGAATTCATAAATTCAAGATGATGAAAACACTTTATGTAACTGCTCCTCTTGAATTTTTCAATTATTTTCTTTTATTTTATTTTCTTTTTGCTTCTTCTTCCCCAATTGGTCACCAAGCCTGGGCGATGGCCAGCAAATAAACATTGGTGTAGGCCAACCTCAGGCGAGGCTCGATCTCGTTAGCCTTCGTCGATCTCAACCTTGCCACAATTAGCTTGAGCCTTGCCAGCCTCGGCATGACAAGGTCGAGTTAGCCTAAGGCCAGCCAAGTTGGCTCTTGTTAGTGGCTTGAGGCCTAGAGGAGGAGGAAGAAATAAAAAGAAGAAGAAAGAGAATAAAAAAATAAAAATTTCAAAATTTTATTTTGGATGATATTCATGAAATTGAAATCATTTTCCAAATAAGATTCAAACAATAAAAAACGTTTTCAATCACATATCATTAAATAAAGGAAACTAGCCACCTTCTTGAAAAATAATTTATCATTAAATTTTTCCTAAATTTTGAATTTGAACAAATTCTAAATATTATCTATGTTAATATGTATATATTGCAAATCGAAATCTGCCCTTCTAATATTTAAATTAAGTAACGAGGTAAAAGGTAAAACTATTCCCAATGTCTTAAAATGATTTAAAACTCATTATCGAAGCCTTTTTATGAGTAACAGTGATAAACGCTCGTGATACTTCTTTGGATCCTCAAAACATTCTTAGATATTTCAGTAATTATACCCACCATGTTTTTTTTTTTTTTTTTGATATTCATAGTTGAATATGGTTGCTTGGTAGATGAAAAATTAAAATCTCTAGTGTTTAATGTAAAAGGTGAGCTTGCTCAAGTGACTTGACAGTTGAGATTCCAAGTACCAGTCAATGGTTTGCATTTGGTAGTTAGGACAAAATTCAAAATTTATTCTATCCTGTGCTTGATACCTAGTCAAAGCGGGATTAAGTATGATATAAAAAAAGAAATATCACTGGGATAAAATAATTCCATGAAGAAGGTGAGATAAAGGTGAAAAAATTTCTAATATCCATAACATAAAAATTATTTTTCTTGAATAACAAACTTCTTAAATTATAAAATTAAAATAATATTTGAATATAAATAATATTTAACAATAATATAATAATAACACAGTAATGACAACTTTTTTATATTATCTAATCTTATTTTTATTTAAATATTCTAATTTATTTCTATCTTATAATATACATTTAATATAGAAATATATATTGACTATGTATATATATTACATATAATAGATATTTTAATATTTTAGGTATGTGGTATAGTTTACTATTTAATAAAAGTTCCTGCCATCGGGATGACGGAGTTGTTCTAAGATGATTCCAAAGAACGGCAAAATCGATGAAGCTTGAACTCGAAGCTCTCGCGAGACTTGTGTCATGGTCGGTCGAAGTTGAGGATTGGTTTGCAAGCATGTGAGTGTTAATGCTGCGACAGAGATTATGTGTTGTGCTTCCTGATTCATCAGACACAACAGGTGTTAGCACATCCTTCAATGGTGTTTGCGACTTGGATTGAGTGGATGAAAATACTGAAATGACATAACTTCCTAGATGCTTTCCCATGATTATCTCCAGTACTACAGCCTCAAAGCTATACTCATCACATTTTTCGGTCAGAATGTTGGTATAAGCTAGCTCTGCAGTTGAAGAATTCAAAGTCCATTGATAATCTTGTTAGCTGTAATTTAAGACACGGGCATTTGCTTTTACATAATTAAGGAATTTCCAATGACAACACGACTTGGGACAGTAAATTAATATGCTTCTACAAATAACATCAACTGGAGCGATGTATCCAATGGTGCCAAAAACAGCAGTCCAATTGGTGGAATCTGGCCTCAATAATCTTGCGATGCTAAAGTTTGAAACACCAGCCTCATAATCAGCATCTTGCTGGTCAAGTTTCGATGGATCAATGGAGCAAAACAATCGTGATGCATATACGACAATGCATCCACAACTGCTCAAACTATGTTTATCCTTTTGTCTAGCCAAGCTTTGATGCTCTTTCATCATCATTAAAAATTGTTCTCAAACTCCCTCTTTCGACATACTCGTACACCAGAAAATGATGTCATGTATGAGAGCAGAACCCGTAAAGCTTCAAAATGTTGCGTTGGCGAATATTTTGTAAGGCTTCAATTTCCCTTTCAAAAGGAACGATGTCGACAATCTCATCTTCTTGGGACGATGGAAATTTCTTGACTGCAACAATTTGACCAGTTGGTAGATTAGCTCTGTAAGCAACGCCACAGGCCCCTTCTCCCAAATATAACTTGGAGTCAAATCCTTCCATGTCCTCCACAATTCGCTCGTAGAATTTTTTTCCATCAAAACTCAGAATGTTCAAGAAATCTAAATCATTAGTCTCTGTCTGTGCATTCCTCTCTCTCTTGATAACCTTTCTTCAATGGCAATCAATGATTATAAGGATGATCAAGAAGGAAGAGAGAACGAGGAATCCCAAGAACGAGAGAATGAGGATAATCAAAATTCGAGCTCCATTGTGTTGATCATGTTTCTTGCCCATCGTAGAAATATTGCATTTCTATAATTTGGCCACGTTTCCACACAACCCCTTGTTATGCTGAACTGCCTCAAACGAAGCCTCCTTAAAAGCTTTGACATTTTGGAGAGGACCTTCCAAGTCATTGTAGGACACATCAACAAAGGTTAATGCCAATAGGTCAGCAAAACTACGTGGGATGGAACCAAAAAGGCCATTGTGTGAGACTTTCAAGGTTTCTAGGACTCTCAGTTTTCCTAGATCTTTTGGTATTCTTCCTATCAATAGATGTTGACTCAAATCAAGAACTCTTAGGAATTGTGCATTGCCTGTCTTAGGAGAAATGCTTCTCTCGATTTTATTTTGGCTCAAATTTAGGCTCAACAAGTTGGTGCATTAGCTGAGCTGCAGCAGAATGGCTCCGCTCAAATTGTTTGATGCTAGGTTGAGATGTTCCAATTGAGATAAAGATCCAAATTCATTGGGAATATCACCTGTCATCCCATTATTGTTGAGGACAGTAATTGCAAGCTTCCCAATTTCCTCAATATCTTTCCACTAAAATTATTTGAAGAAAGGTCAAGTATCTGTAATCGAGCCATCCTTCCAAATATCGAGGGTATCTCATTGGAAATGTTATTGTTCGATAAGCTCATCAAATTGTGGCAATGCCCCTATTTCCATGAAAGTTTGCCATGCAAATAATTGTGGCTCAAGTCCATAAATTTCAGCTATGGATATTCTTGAAAAGCTTCCGTTATATTTCTCGTAAGTTTGTTTCCTTCGGGCCTCACTATAATTAATGAAGTACAATTCCTCAAGCTTTTAGGGATATGACCTGTGAAATAATTATTCTTTACAGTGAAATTTTACAATAATTCCCCAAGGCATATATTTTCTTGGTAGCTGCTCTTCGAGTTCATCAGAGAGATCCAAAACACTCAAATGACCGATCTTATTAATTTCAGGAGGCAAGGAATTGAGAAAGTTGTTATCTCCAAGGCCTAACATAGTTAAATTGGCCATACTTTCAATTAATGTAGGGATTGAACTAGTCAAAGTATTATTATACAAAGCTAATTCTACAAGAGATGTTAGTTTCCTTATCTCTTTAGGAATCAAACCTGAAAGATGATTTGAGAATACGTATTCAAATTGCTCAAATTATGAATAGATGAAGGGATATGCCCAACTAAATCATTATGAAAAAAATCTAATCCAATTAGATCGGTTAGCCTCCCAATCTATGAAGGTATGGATCCTAAAAGTTTATTCCTCCATAAGTAAAGACCCTTCAATCTTCTTAGGTCACCTATCTCTCTTGGAATGAGACTAGAAGGTCATTATTTGCTACGCTCAAATTTCTTAAGTTGCCTAATTTTCCAAAAGAATGAGGAATGGACCCTGAAAATTGGTTTATGGAAAGACAAAGAACATCTAGATTGCTTAGTTTTCCTAGTGAAGTAGGGATACACTCAACCAACTCATTATCAGAAAAATCTAATTCAATAAAATCGGTTAGCCTCCCAATCTCTAAAGGTATGGACCCTGAAAATTTATTCCTCTATAAGCAAAGAAACTTCATCTTCTTAAGTCACCTCTCTCTCTTGGAATGGAACCAAAAAGGTCATTTTGTGCCATCTTCAAATTTCTTAAGTTGTCTAATTTTCCAAGAAGAGGAGGAATGGACCCTGAAAATTGGTTTCCCCAAAAATTGAGAACATTTAGACTGCCTAGGTTTCCTAGTGAGGCAAGGACACAACCAACCAAATTATTTAAAAAAAAATCTAAATTAATAAGAACATTTAGCCTCCTGATCTCTGAAGGTATATATCGTGAAATTTTATTCCTTCATAAGTAAAGAACCTTCAATTGTCTTAGGTCACCCATCTCTCTTGAAATGGGATCAGAGAGGTCATTTTGTGATATGCTCAACTTTGTTAAGTTGCCTAATTTTCCAAGAGACGGAGGAATCAACCTTGAAAATTGGTTTTGAAAAAAGGCAAGAATATTTAGGCTGCTTAGGTTTCCCAGTGAAGTAGGGATAGGACCTATGAGATTGTTTTCGCCAAAATAAACTTCCAAAAAAGAGAATCTAACAATCCAATCTCCCATGAAATGTTCACTCATATAATTTGCACATAGGCCCAAAATACGAAGACTCTTTAGCAAGGCTATACATGGAGGAATGTTTTCAAAGAGTCTATTGTCACAAAAATCAAGATAGTTGAGTTTGGAAATGTTACCAATACTTAAGGTTATAGGATTGTAGATTGAGTTGCTGGAAAAGTCAAGACTAACCACCTTGGTTAAGTATGAGAAGTTGAGACTATTTAAAGTTTGTCTCAAGTAAAGATTAAAAAGATTAAGATGGGTGACGAATCCGTAGTCGTCGCAAGTGACACCCATGAAGTGGCGAGAGTTGTTGCCATGCCAGGAAGATAGGAGAGATTGGTTGTGGTCATTGAGAGTAGATTTCCATTTCAGGAGTGCCTCTGCTTCATCCGTATGGTTGGTTGCATTGGGAGTGAAAGAAGTGGAGGAAGCAGAAATGACTATGCCATGAAATGGAGTGGAAACAAAGATGGTGAAGTTGTTTACGAAGAAGACGAGTAGAACAAGAAGAAGAATCCTAAAGAAGATGGCTTCCAGAGAAATATGGAAGAAGCCATGATTTTGGGGTGGTCTTGAGGATGTGAGATTGTCTAGGTTCGCATGTTCTCAACAAGAAGATTGGTTACATATTTATAGATGGCTAATCATTGTTAGATGAAGCCTCAATCAAGGTCAATGCATATATCGCGGTTGTTTTGAAAAAGTTAAATATGGAGTGCTCGTCACAAATATCCTGCATTCATTTTAATTACGCAGCCTCTATCCTTTTTTAATGCCACACGCTTTAATGGGTTAGACGATCCATTATTTCGTATGTAAAGTTTTGTTTGCCTCACAAAAATCCTTTGTAAAAATACATATATCGGAAAAATCTTTAATTTAAATTTTCACTTTACTACATGCAGCTGTCGATGTATATTCTACATCATCTAAGCTTAACAATTCGTGTTAATAGAAGACATCATAAGTCTTTCTCTGTCTAATTCATAAATTCTCTCGTCTAGTTTTACTATCAATTTGTGTTACTATTAAATCATTGGACTATAGAAAATGATCATGTTATCGAGAAAAGACTTGTGCCGTGCATTATTACTAGCTGACAAACTATTCATGGGAAGGATGTTATAATGGCGGGGACCAGTAGTCTTATTCTCTCGTCTCTTATCTTTTCATGTCGGTAATTCATATAGAGGTTATCATGTTAGTAATAGTGTCCCTTTTGATGCATTTTGCTCCGAAGACCGGCACTATCTCCGCAAGACTTTGAATAGTCTACACTAAACACATCGACAGACTAGGACTTGCAAACCTTCACATACAAATGGAACATTAATCGACTTAGGACTCATCCCCCTTTGATTCTTCATAGATAGCTGACGACCGAGTCAAGGCACGGGGTCGATCTTGGGTTTTGCAAATGAAATCTAGAATGAGCCGCTCACTCAATTTCGAGGTTCTTGGAGTTGATGGCAAGAAAATCATGCGAGAAATGGGATTTAAAATACATGAATCTAGATTGACCAAGAAACAAAAAATGCTGGAGGCCGAAGTGCTTAAATATAAATACAATATGTAAAGACCCTAGTCGTTTTAATATTTTTTATTTGCCAAAAATTAGTTCAATATTACTCTAAATATGATTTTAATATTATTTGTTTGTCAAATATGAAGCCAATATGTAGGGGTGGCGGTTCGGGTTCCTACTGGGTTCCGGGTTCATACGAGGTTCCGCTTGGAACCTGGAACCTACCCTCAGTACGGGTTCCTCATTTTGTGGAACTGGAAGCTACCGTCGGAATGTCGGGCACTTGGAGCACTGCACATCACGGGTTCCGGTCGGTTCCCGGGTCACGGGTTCTTTTTTTTTTTTTTTTCATTTTTAGTTAAACAAAACAAAAATGAACGCAACAATAATAAACAAGTTTATCATTTATGAGAGAGAATACAAAACAAATAAAATTGAACAGCGACACATGCAACTTTTTTCCATGTCGGCTCATCAACATGCGGGCTGCTCATCATCGAAGTCCAAAACGCGCAGCATTGTTGATGGCAAAACAGCAATGGCAAAACAACAAGGTCCAGAAAAAGCACTAACAAAAATTTGACATTCAAAAACACTAATCTCGATTCGGAGCATTTCTGTGGAATAATATCAAGGCATCCTCTAAAATCAGCCAACTCATCATCTGCCTACTTTGGAAATTTGTGACAAAACTTATTAAAAAGCTTCCACATTTGGTGACCAAATGGTCTGCCTTACCCTTGCAGTGTTGTAAATAGCAGTTTTGCGGTTCGGAAGAATGCTGATGGACCAAGGCGGCAAGTCATATTGACCGTTTCCAAAATTGACTATGACAGAATACTTCGTGCCGTAGTTTGCCGGAGGCCGCGCATCCGCTTCCAGCTTTGAACACATGAGCCTAAGAAAAATAGAATTTGACGGGTAAAAGTTTAATTAACAACGCACAAGGCTGTGAGAGTGTTTTCATGCATATTCATTTTAAGGGGCGTGAGAAACCAAACCTCTTGATTACTTCCAAGACTGCACCTGCGGGATCGGCGAAACCGAGCCCATTCACTTTGCTTAATGGCTTTGTGCAAATCTCTCAAGTGACTCCACTTTGGTTCCCTCAGTAAACCTGCAACATTTACACAAATTCTGATGTAAGGAAGATGACTTAGTAATCGCCATGATAGGATGTCATGAATTACTTCTAGACTTAGTTTTAAAAGGTTTAATGTTTAAGCAACAAGATGTAGATTTGCCTTCACTCGGTTAAACTTCGATGGTGTTACCAATTACTCAAGTCTTAAAGTTGTTAGATCCAACGAATGCTCAAAGTGAAACAAATTGAGGCACATGAGCAAAGTTAGCCTTGCCCACGCCCGAGGATACTAACAATCTATTCCAAGTCACATACCATATTCACCAAGAGGAGCATCGTAGTCATAGCTGGTGGCAATGAAGAGACCACCATTTGTCTGCCAAAGTTGGTTCCTCCGCAATACTAAAGACAACGAACAAGACCCATATAAAGAACAAGCAAGTATGCAATCATTTAAAAGGAGACAAAAAAGAAGGTTAATTAATGATTATAATTCGCGGGATAATGGAAAGGCAAAATCAAGTGATTGTTATTCTGAGCCACGGATGCTACGGAAGTCAAGATTACCATATAGTAATTGATGAATGAACCAGCTGTTGAATGAACCTCATGACCGAGAATGCCAAATCCTCTGCTTGCCTATAAGGCACCGCTCCCCCAAACTCGGTGTGCCTGGAAATCCTCATAATAATTAGCTTTGAATCTACCACGGGCGAGAAAGATACGAGAGGAAAGGGGATAATTTCAGCTTGTTCGGATGTACGCTTTTGACGTACCAGCAATGCACGTAGACATCGGGAGTCTCATACCCACCTTCAATTTCTACGTTGTCCAAACTTTTTGACGATTGAATGCCGTAAATGCTCCCTTGAACATACCCACCTTCACACTCCTCTCTTACGAACGAAATGCACGAGCGAGCGCAAAAAAAACAACCCTAAGGAGAAGCCCGAAATCTACGGGACAACAAAGGGTTTTGCTCGGTTTTTGCGACACTTCGCAAAACGACGGAGAGAGGGCGCGGATTGCGCATGAAAGGTGGCGGCGAGAAGCGTCGGGCGGCGGGCGCCGCGTCGAAGGGCGGCTGGATGAGCGCGGCGGCGTCCACGGGGGAACGAGCTGCATTCGTAAGCGGCGTCAAGGGCGGCGATGTCCACCGGCTAAGGCTGCGGGGCGGAAGGGGCGACGGCGTCGAGGAGGAAAAGAGCGGGGGCGGCGAGGCGGCCCGCGTCGGGTCGTCCTGCATCTCCTCCTACCATCACAAAACAGAAAAACAAACGAAATCCCATCAAAACCCCCATCAATGCACGGACCCCAAATTAAGATTCAAAAGAAACCCTCGCGCACGAGCCGGAAGCACGAAGAAGAAGAAGAAGAAGAAGAAGAAGAGGTGGGAGGGTTCGGGTGAGAGAGGAGGAAGAGGAGAGAGAGAGAGGGGAAAAGAAAAAAGTGGGGGGCGGGGAAGTGACGTGAGGAGGAAAAAGGGGAGAAAAGAGAGAGAGAAAAAGAAAGGGAAAGGGGGGAAAATTGAATGGGGGATTTCGCGCGGAAGGAATTAGGGTTCTTTCATTTTTTTAACTTTGCCGGTTCCGGTTCCTTAGGTTCCGGTTCCTATGGGACCCGGAGCCGGAACCTAATCCGGGCTCAATCCTTAGAGCGGAGCCGAACCGGAACCTCTCCGGTTCGGTTCCGATTCCGGTTCTACCGGAACCACGCTCACCCCTACCAATATGAGATTGACCTTTCAAATAGGTTACTTTAAAATATAAGTCAACAATGATATAGATATGGTAGGTTTGGTTTAGTATTTTGAAAGCTTTTTGAGAAAATGCAAAGCAGTTTAGCTTAAAGGATTTTAGGCAAATGCAAAGACTGTTTGATAAACTATGCTTTGAAAAATAACTTTGAAAGAAATGTCATTTGATAGAAAACACATTTGAAAAGCCCTTTTGGTGATTAATATTAGGTTTTTTTCAATTTTATTTGTTTAAAATTGAAAAAAAATAATGTATGCAACTTTTTAAATATAAATTTTGACAATAATACTAAAAAATCAAATAAATATATAATTTTTTTAAAAAAGACCAAACCCTTCATCTAAATTTTTTAATTTTTAATTGGTTAAAATTGAAAAAAGATGATGTATGCAACTTTTTAAATATAATTTTTGACAATAATGCAACAAAAAAATCAAATACATATATATATATATATATATATATATAATTTAAAAAAGACCAAATCCTTCATCAACTTTTTTTTTTTAATTTTTTTATTTTTTTAAAGTTGAAAAAATAATGTGTGCAAATTTTTAAATTTAAGTTTGAAAATAATGCTAATATATATATATTTAAAAAAAGACCCAACCCTTCATCGAAATTTTTTTAATTTTTACTTTTTTTAAAATTGAAAAAAATAATGCATGCAAAATATATATTTTGACAATAATGCTAAAAAAATCAAATACATATATATATATAATTTGTTTTAAAAAAAGACCAAATCCGTCAATTTTTTTAAAATTTTTATTTATTTAAAATTGAAAAAAAATAATGTATGCAACTTTTTAAATATAATTTGAAAATAATGCTAAAAAATAATATATATATATTTCTTTTAAAAAAAGGACCAAACCCTTCATCAGAATTTTTAATTTTTATTTGTTCAAAATTGAAAAAAAATAATATATGCAACTTTTTAAACATAAATTTTGACAATATTACTAAAAATATCAAATATATAAATATTTTTTTAAAAGACCAAAATATATTTAATATTTTTAGCATTTATATATATATATTTGATTTTTTAGCATTATTTTGGCAATTAAAAAAATAAACTTGAGGGCAAAATCAGAAATTTGAAGAATGAATGATGATAGTTTTGGAAGAAAAAATAAGTTTAAGCGTCAAATCTTTGAAAGCTCAAAATGAGTCCCTACTAACATTGGACTTTTAATCTTCCCGTTTTGATTGTCGGCTTGAAAGCTACTTCAAAATAGTTATCAAATGGTTCATCATATCTTCAAGGGGTTTTGAAGGCTGAAGGCCTATTGAGAATGCTGAACTAAACGCACCCATACTTTGTAAGGTTTTTTCTGATAAAGACATACAACCAGTGTGTTACGTACATATGAAGTGGGGGAATAAATCAACGTGGTAATCTAGAGCTTAGTCTCTTGACGATCCAGTCAGTTCAGCATCCATGTGGAACGAGGGCATTTTGTTGAAGATACTATCCTCAAGATTAGCAAGAGTAGGAATATCAAGAAAAAAATTCGACCATGCATCGTGAAAATAAAATCTTGTTGGTCCAGCTTTCCAATGTATGAATGACTTTGACACTCGGTTTCTTCCTTCGCTGTTGACTAGAGCAGTTAAAACTGTGTTCTTGCCTTACCAATGTCCAGTCTACCTATGTTTTAAGTCTAACTCGATCACTCAACGTACGATCTTGAGTTTGAGTGCTCACTGCCCAGATTCATTGCATGTTATTTCAATGGTTGACTGAGTCATTTCTAAGTTGGACCAGTAGCGTCTTCTTCACTTTAGGATATGCCCGTCCTCGTCCATTGGTCTTGGCATTCAATCAACAAGACCCCTTGTATGATGCCAGCCTAAATGCACTGGTCCCAGTAAGTTTCCACATATTACTCTGTGCGTTTTTTGACCCCTTCTATGAGATCTCTTACCTCACCCTCACTCCGAGCACAAACAGGTGTATGTACTTTCCCCTGTGAATTATGTTTCTAAACCGGTCCGCTCGAACCTTGTATGGTACCCCATGGATAGCAACGACAGTAGTCCATGGTCGTCCAGACTCCCAATTTTCTTGCTTTGCTTATCTCTCTGCACCACCCACCTCTGTCTTGGCTCCAACACCATCTCCACCAACCAGTCCCTCTCCGGCAACCAAACCTTAATCTCCTCCGGCGGCAACTCTCCTCGTACTCCTACATAGGCATCTGGTACAACAAAGTCAGCGTGCAAACCGTTGTTTGGGTCGCCAACAGAGACAACCCTGTCACCGACAGCTGCTCCACTGAACTTAAGATCTCGGGTGGCAATCTTGTAATGGTCAACGACTCTGGACTCCCCGTTTGGTCCACAAATCTGACTGCTTCTTCATCTGGGTGGAGCTCCACGGTGGCGGTTCTTGGGGACGATGGCAACTTCGCTCTCAAAGAAGGGCTGAATTCTTCCATAACTCTGGAAGAGCTTTGATCACCCGATGCACGAGTAGTGCGAAAATCGGGATCGACAATCGCACGAACATGAGTCAGCTATTGACATCATGGAAGAACGCCGAGGACCCTTGACAGGTCTGTTCTCTCTCCAGCTCGAGCCGTCCAGTGAGTACTATATATTGGGGAATAGGAATAAGCATTACTGGACCACTGGAGTGTGGGACAATCAGACGAAAATTTTCTCTTTGGTCCCTGAAATGAGATTGAACTATCTTTATGATTTCAATTATGTGGACAATGAGAACGAGAGCTACTTCGGGGGCAGCAGTAGCAACAAAGAATTTCTCAGCGAAGTTGGGTGGGGGCGGGTTTGGTTCAGTTTTCAAAGGAACATTACCTGATTCAAGTCACACAGCAGTCAAGAAGCTTGAGAGCATAAGCCAAGGAGAGGAGTAATTCCGAACAGAAGTAAGCACAATCGGCATCATCCAGCATGTGAATCTTGTCAGGCTTCGGGGGTTCTGCTCTGAAGGTGACAAAAGGCTATTGGTCTGCGATTTCATGCCAAATGGTTCCTTAGATTATCATCTCTATCATAGAAAGGACTCAAAGACCTTGGATTGCAAAACGAGATACCAAATTGCTTTGGGAATGGCTCGAGGTCTGGCTTATCTCCATGAGAAGTGTAGAGACTGCATCATATATTGCAACATTAAGCCAGAGAACATCCTTCTAGATGCTGAATTCTGTCCAAAAGTGGCAGATTTTGGCCTTGCAAAGCTTGTTGGCCGAGATTCCAGCAGGGTGTTGACAACCATGCGAGGGACAAGAGGGTATCTTGCGCCGGAGTGGATATCTGGAGCAAAAGCTGATGTTTATAGCCATGGAATGAGGCTTTTTGAGTTTGTCTCAGGAAGGAGGAACTCAGAGCTATTGGAAAATGGGGCCGTCAAGTTCTTCCCAACATGGGCTGCTATTAAATTAGCCAAAGGAGGTGACCTGCTTGAGCTTTTGGACCCAAACTTGGAGGCAAATGCCGATACTGGAGAGCTAACTAGGATTTGCAGAGTTGCTTGTTGGTGTGTCCAAGATGAGGAAATGCACAGGCCATCGATGGGGCAGGTTGTTCAAATACTTGAGGGGGTGTTGGATGTGAACATGGCCAGGATACCGAGAGCCCTTCAACTGTTTCTTAATAATCAGGAGCATGTAGTTTTTTTTACTGAGTCGTCATCATCGAACCAGAGTTCCCAGACGAAGAGTGATACCTCAACTGCTTCCTTGCAGAACCAAAATAGTTCATCTTCAACAAAGTCCAAGTCTTTAGGCAAGAAGTGCTTCAGTTAGTGCATATGCTCCTTTTTTTCTGTAGTCAAGAAAGAATCTCAGCATTTGGGTATTGGTTTTCTTGGGACTTTTTCCCTTAGTTATTTTTGTTACATATAGATACAAGCAACCTTGGAATTAATGCGAGGCCAGACCAGTTGTAAGGAACCTTCATTCTATATAATGATCTGTTCTCTGCTCTTTGAGATCCAAGATGATATTGGTAATTAGCATCGAAAACTTTCTGATAATTTTGGCACTGGGATTGGGATCTAACGCATTGGTACCTCCTAGCTCAGATTTCAGCTGGTGTCTCTCATGGTTCTCAAATCTGCCCTGATTGCATGCAAAGCAGGCTGTGAGGCTTAGCATTTCTCAGTATAAACTCCTCTTGCTACTTGCTTTGTTTAGGTAATAAGTCCTGGTACGAAAACCGCCCTTGAAACTACAACTTGTTTTACCAGCAGATCCTTTTATTGGAGCTGTAGAATGTGAATGCCCGCCCAATTTTCACGTGGTACTTATATCTTTTCTAAAGTCGAATTCCTATGGATCACTTCATCACTCTATGTTTCAAATATGAGTAACGCTAGAGATTACTTGAACCTTTTTAGCTATAGTGATGGATGAGACTTCTGTTGGGTGCTTGCATTAATTTGTATATTACTCACTCACCAATATTTGTGAAATTGCTTACAAGTTTTGTGGAACCAAATTTAGTATCTCAACGTTGCTCCTTAAAAATCTCCACTGTTTGTTCTAGGTGGAAATTTATTGAGTTCTCATTTTGTTCAATTGAATTTAAACAATATTTTTCATTGCAAAGAGGACTAATTACAAGTCCAAGTCAACTTCAATGTATCTTAAAGGAGCCTGCTTTTGAAGGCCTAGCTTTGATTTTCAATTGGGAAAAGTACCAAAAAACTAAAAATTCATAAACTTATTATATTGATATGAGTTTAGTCTTAAACCTTTTAATTGAACCAATTTAATCATAAACATTTTCACAATTGTACCAATTAAGTCCATCCAATCAATTTATGCCAGAAATTGCTGACATGGACGCCACTTATCTTCGTTAACTTTTGGTCCGACATGGACATTTTTATATAATATTTAATTATTATTTCGATTATTTCAATTTTTTATAATTTTTTCCTTTTTTCCTTTTTTTCCTCTCTTCTCCTCTCTCTTCCTCTTTTCTTTTTTCCTCCTTATTTTCGTTCGCCAACCTCCGGTGATGATTTGTTGTGAGTGCCTATTGTATCATGTGGGGGCGGAGTCCATATCAGCAATTTCCGATATATCGAAAATTTGATTATTCTTATTGGATTTGTTTATTTTTATTTTTTAGATTATGAAATTTTGAATCTAAAAAATAAAAATAAACAGATCCAATAAGAATAATCAAATTTTCAAATAAAAAAAAAGGCAATTTGGATAGACTGCCTCTTTTTATTATCCATTTTTTTTAATCAAAAAAGTCTTCTTGTTTGTATCACAACCAAGCACTGATGAGAAGAAATTAGATCCATAGATTCCACCAAGGTGTGACTTCCTATCCTCTCTCTCTGTCTCAAGCCCCCGATTCTCCCATTAATTTTTCTTATGATGATTTGGAGAAATCTAGGGACTATTGTGTGAAGTCGGTAGCTAGATAGGATGGAGATTTTCATCCCTAAAAGAAAAAACAAAGAAAGAAAAGGAAACTGTTGTCTTATCGACTAAAGTTGGGCAGTTTGTGAATGTTCCCAGATCTATTCCTAGCAAGGATGAAGGAGAATGGACTGAGGAGAACGATGAAATGTTGTAGGAGCAAGAAGAGTGATGGAGATGAAAAGGGATACTAGGAAGAAGATGAAGTACGAGAAGTAGATGATGAGATTGGATGTAGATAACAGGAACTATGATTGCGTGCCTTCTAAAACTGAGAATCAATTATGGTACATGAATTAAAATCATGTTTGACGACGTGAAGTAGGAAGAGGTAAATGATGGCACCTCAAGCAATGAGGCAAATGGTCTTACGGGTGATGCCTCTACTTCTTGAGTGTCTTTAGAGAAAATAGGCAATTAACTAAAAGCTTTTGAAACTAGAGGAGAGGATTGCCAAGAGGCAAGCTGAAACAGTGAGAGGTAGTAGCAACACTTTAATTGCATATGAGAGGTAAGCAGGGCTACTGCAAGAGAAATGCTTCAAGGGGAGGCAAGACATACCCTTACTTGTTTGATGATTGAAGTATGTTTAAATTTCGAGGACAATTCTTTTTTTTTTTTTTTAAAAATGGGAGAATGTAATATATGAGCTTTGAGACAAAAAAAGAAAGAAATAAAAGAAGAGAGTTTGAAAAGTCCACAAAAGAAGCCGGAGGAGAAGGAGAACAGTGGAAGCTTCAGCTGTTTTTAAAGAGGAGAGAGGAAGGGCTTGGGTAGAAACGAAACAGGGGAAAGGAAGAAAAAAATGAAGGAGAGAAAAGAAGAGAAAGGAGAAAGAAGAAAGGAGGAAGGGAAAAATTTTGGCGCGCTCATGACCCAGACACCTCACCAAGCCGACTTACTACGTTTTGCAACACCAGTAAGTGATCGAAGCCTATAATCGTCTATTTGAATAAATCGTTGGAATTAGGGCTCGAAATTCGGATTTCTTAGAGATTTGTGTGATGAAGTCCGATTTTTGAGTTGTTGAGCTGCGTATTTTTATAGAAATGATAATTTAGGGTGTTGTGAAACTATAGCATCTTACATATTGTTATTTAAGCTTACGGTTTGCCCAAAACGGAATTTTCAATTTTGGCATGCATTTTGGAGCAGTACCGAATAGTAGCTTGGGCTCTGAACTTTAACCATTTTCGGTGAGGTTTTGGGGTGGCTAAGTTGAGGTTGTTGTAGTGCATCAAAAGAAATTTCTAAGGACTATAAGATGGCTCAGAACGGAATATTGTAGAGGAAGTTATGGCGCGACGAAATTTAGCGCGCAAGACATGCCTAGCAAACAACAATAGGTTTTTGCTAAGTATGAACTTAAGTTGGCATGTAGGTGTCGTTTTATCGACAAATAGGCTTACTATAGATGAGTTGTTATAATAATTTTTTTTTTACTCAGCCTTTTGATTTTTTTTTTTTGGGTTAATTGTTAGGGATCCAAGTGCGTCTATCATAGTTGCTTTTTGGGCTTTTCCGAGGTGAACGACACTATTTCTTTGTATTTTAAACTCATATTTTGAAAAAAAAAACAATATGGATTATATATGTTATGAGTTGATAAATAACATCTTTTGTTGCATAAAACATAATCAAGCTTTCACTGTCATTTTTTTTGTTGAAAGAGATAATTATCATTTGAATTGGGTTTGAATAATTGTCTGAAAATGGTTTGTGAAATCCTTTTATGAAAGAATTTCGAAATGTTTGTGGTTCTTTAAGAGCTTTGATATTTATATATCAAATGCTTGAATTGTGAGATAACTCTCATTCTAATGTTGGGTTATTGATTATTTGTGATTAATGGTAGATACTCAATGTCTCTGTGGACCCTAAGGGGTGTATAGGCATGCACATATTAGTCTAGGATATCTTTGTGAGTCGAATCACTGGCTAATAATAGATGGAGAGCTAACCAAGAGGGGAATCTTGGTCGTCCTTTCACGGGCATTACACGTGGCCATGGATAGACATTTGAGCATGAGTTGATCAATGGAGTGGACCATTGATAGGTGATTTGAGTTTGGTCGATGAAATGGACCATCGATGTATGGTTTGATGAGATTAATCAAAGAAATAGATCATCGATACAGGTTTTTATGAGATCGACCAATGGACTGAACCATTGGTGTCTTCAATGTTTGTATTATGAATATATATTATTTTAAAGTGAGTTATGGTTGCGTTTTAGATGTGCATAATGATTTCTCGATCTGCTTGGAAAAAATGTGTTACTCACTAAGCTGTGGTAGCTCACTCTTCTCATTATTTATTTATTTATTTATTTCAGATTCTTAAGCGAGGCGCGAATAGGCTTGAGCGTTCGTTATTAGGGAGGACTTTTTGTGGTGGGGATTTTTTTTATATGAGTTATATATAGTTGATAAGTTTGTGAACTAGCTTTTGGTGGAGGTGTATATATTAATTTGGTGATTTATAGAAAACTTTGATATTGTTTGTAACTAAATGCCCTCTTTGTCATATATAAATATGTGGATGTATATATGTTGACCTTAGGCTGAATTTTGGTTATGCTGAGGTTACGTCTTTTGGTGAAAAGACGGCGGTGTCATGCCCTTATTTTGTTGAATCGGGGTGTGACATTCTAACTATAAAGAGATGCTTTAAAAAAGATAGAGGGAGATTTTTATTTTCGGGTGAATATATAAGGATTGCAAAGATTCTGTTCCTAAAAAAAGTTGCATATGGATGGAAATTGATAAAATAGTAATAGATTAAAACGGACCTCCAGTACCAATCACTTTTAACCCAAAAAAAAAAAGGTATCGATCGCTTCAAGTCCAAGCAGAGGTCTCTTCAGGCCATCTAGGCAAAGGTCTCTTCACCCATCAAGACTAGCTTAGACAATAACAGGGATGACAAGAGTATTGGAACATGAACCATGAAATTCAAATCTTGTTAGTCCAGCTTTCCAACTTATGAATGGCTTTGACACTTGGTTTTCTTCCTCTATTGTTCACTAGAACGGTAAAATTGTCTTCTTGCTTTACCCATGTTCGAGTCTGCTTGTGTTTATGGGTGTTTGGCAAAAAAATTTACAAGTATCTTTAGCTCAAAACTTGCCTTTTGAAGGCTGAAAGCCCAAGGCAGGGGTAGGGCATTTCAGCTTTCTCGGTAAGCTAGGGTTACTGTTCATATATATATATATATATATTTCCAAAATTATCCTTACGAACCTTTTGTTTTTCCGTTTTTGCCCTTGTGAGGACCTTTGTTCATCTTCTACGTCGAGGGTGGCCCGGCAGCCGTTTTGCTCGGGTCGCGCGACATCCGGCGAGATCGTGCGACCCAGGCGCAACCCTCGCCGAGGTCACGTGACCTCAGGCGAGGGTTGCGTAGCCTCGGTGACGGTTGATCGGGGTCACGCGACCCTCGCCGAGGTCGCGCGACCCAGGTGCGGCCGTCGCCGAGGTCCTCTGACCTCAGGCGCGGCCCTCACCGAGGTCCCCCGACCTCAGGCAAGGATTGCGTAGCCTCGCGACGGCCAATCGGGGTTCTCGAAGGTCGAGGCTACGTCGCGCGACCTCGCCGGCCCAAATCCGGGGTCGCTGGAGGTCGCGACGGCGTCGTGCGACCTTGCCGACCCAGATCCGGGGTCGTCGAAAGTCACGACGGCGTCGCGCAACCTCGCCGGTCCAGATCTGAGGTTGCGACGGCGTCACGCGACCTCGCGGGCCCAGATCCGGGGTCGCCGGAGGTTGCGCGACCTCGCCGGCCCAAATCCGGGGTCGCCGGAGGTCGCCGGGGGTCGCCGCCGGCCGCCGGATGCCACATGCCCTTGCTGGTTTTCATTTTTTTATTTTTTTTATTTTTCTTTTGATTTTTTTTTTTCACAAAAGTCCTTTGTCCCCAAAACACCATTTTACTCAAAGGTACTTCACAAATGGCTTTTAAATTACAATTTACCAAACACAATTTGCATTTTGGAAAACACAGGCCTTTGCATTTTCCTAAAACTTTCCCCAAAAGTTTTTCCAAACGCACCGCTTAGCCCAAAGGGCTTTGGAAGCCTAAAGTGGCTTGGAAAAGCCAAATCCAAACGTAGCCTTAGTCTTGCTTGATCACTCAAATGCCCAATTTTGAGTGCTCGGATTCATTGCATGTGTTAAATTAATGTCTCAAGTTTGAATTCGGATAACGATTTATTAAACCAAATTTTATTGATGAAGATTTTCTCAAGCATATTAGAATTCAAATGAAGAAATATTTTTCTTATTGGACTTTCTTCCAAACGTGCAAAATAAGTAACGAAACAAGGAGGATATGTTTTGTCACTAAAAGACAAAAAGAATGGGCACACTATATATTTTATTATCTATTTATGTTGAAAAGAAAAAAAGGAAAGTTTTCTTTCCCTTATCTGCGGAACGAGTGAATCCTTGTTGAAGAAAAGAATCAAGGGCTGACTTTGGGCACACACAATACAAAGGTGCTCTTCAGCGGAAAAGAAAAAGGCAGCCCTACGAGAGAAAAAGGAGCCGCACGTACGAGTTGCATGTAGAAGCCGCGCGAAGCCTTGTATAGAAACACGAAGCCGTACCTACGCGGACCAAATACAAATACTGGAGTTCTTGATTTTGGCATATGTAGAGTATTTTGTTTAAAGCTTGAACGTACGCTAATTTTGTGCCATGAGTTTATGTCCAAGTGAGTTATTTATTTACAAACACTTTGGATTTATGGTTAAATCTAGGTATGGAAAACATTCGAGGGTGTGAGTGATTGTAAATTTTAATTCTCCGATTATAGTAGATTATTTCTTTCTCGCCGAGCTCTTCCCGTACGCGTGAAATGCAGATTATTGGCGAACAATGTATAAATTTCAAAGCACGTTATTTACCGTTTATTTCTCTGGCGATTTCGCGTTGACGTAAATTGCAAAATTCTATGATTTGTGCGTATTATATTTCAACAGTATGTTATTCCAATGGTTGACGAGGATATCACCAAGTTGCACCACTAGCGTCTTCTTCACTCTAGGACATGCCCGTCACTATACGGCATTCAAGCTTAAACGCGACCTCATGGATGACGCCAGTGAAAATGCACAAGTCCCCGTTGAAGTTTCCACATATTACTCTGCGCGTTTCTTGACCCTTTCTTCTTTGAGATCTCTTACCTCACCCTCACTCTTGAGCACAAACAGATTTCGCATTGACATAAATTGCAAAATCCTATTATTTGCGCATATTATATTTCAATAGCATGTTATTCCAATGGTTGACGAGGACATCACCAAGTTGCACCACTAGCGTCTTCTTCACTCTAGGACATGCCCGTCAGTGTACGGCATTCAAGCTTAAACCCGACTCCACGGATGACGCCAGTGAAAATGCACAAGTCCTAGTTGAAGTTTCCACATGTTACTCTGTGCGTTTCTTGACCCTTTCTTCTTTGAGATCTCTTACCTCACCCTCACTCTTGAGCACAAACAGATTTCGTCTGTGCGTTTCTTGACCCTTTCTTCTTTGAGATCTCTGACCTCACCTTCACTCTTGAGCACAAATAGATTTCGTGTTGACGTAAATTGCAAAATCCTATCATTTGCGCGTATTATATTTCAACAGCATGTTAATCCAATGGTTGACGAGGACATCACAAGTTGCACCACTAGCGTCTTCTTCACTCTAGGACATGCCAGTCAGTGTGCGGCATTCAAGCTTAAATGCGACCTTGCGGATGACGCCAGTGAAAATGCACAAGTCCCAGTTGAAGTTTCCACATATCACTCTACGCGTTTCTTGACCCTTTCTTCTTTGAGATCTCTTACCTCACCCTCACTCTTGAGCACAAACAGGTTTATATACTTCCCCCTGTGCATTATGTTTCTAAACCTGTCCGCTCGAACCTCGTTTGGTACAGCCATGGATAGCAACAAAAACAGTCCATGGTCTTTCATCCTGCCAAGTTTCTTGCTTTGCTTATCTCTCTGCATCCACCTGTGTCTTGGCACTGACAAGCTCAATGCAAATCAATCTCTATCTGGTAATCAAACCTTAACCTCCTCAGGTGGTGACTTTGCGCTTGGCTTCTTCAGACCAGGCAAGTCGTCTTACTCCTACATAGGCATCTGGTACAACAAAGTTCGCAAGCCGACCATCGTCTGGGTCGCCAATAGAGACAACCCTGTCACCGACAGGTACTCCACTGAGCTGAAGATCTCGGATGGCAATCTTATAATTGTCAACGGTTCCCAAGTCCCTGTTTGGTCCACGAATCTGCGTACTTCTTCATCTGGGTCGAGCTCCATGGTGGCGGTTCTTGGGGACGACGGCAACTTCGCTCTCAAAGACGGGCCAAATTCTTCCGTGACCCTCTGGCAGAGCTTTGATCACATGACACACACGTGGCTTCCCGGTGCGAAATTAGAGATCAACAAGCGCAAAAACACGGTCTTGACATCGTGGAAGAATGCCGAGGATCCTTCGACAGGTTTGTTCTCTCTCCAGCTGCAGCCATCCAATGAGTACTTCATATTGTGGAACATGTCGTTTCCTTATTATACCACCGGGAAGTGGGATAGTAAGAATAAAGTGTATGAAAACGTGCCTGAGTTGAAAGCGAACACTATTTTCGATTTCATCTTTGTGGACAATGAAAATTATAGCTACTTCACTTATAGAAGGAAAGATGGCAGCACTACCCCATCAAGATTCGTGATGGATCTTTCTGGGCAAATGCAGATGCTTTCCTGGTTGCCCTCACAGCAGTGGAACATGTTCTGGTCCCAGCCCCCGAAAAAATGTCAAGTCCGCAATTTTTGTGGGCCTTTTGGTGTTTGCAGTGAGAGCACGGATAACTTTTGCAGTTGCTTGCCAGGGTTTAGTATAACCTCACAAAGAGATTGGAATCTGAGTGATATGTCTAGTGGTTGTAAGAGGAATTCCAGATTGAGTTGTGCTTTGAGCACTTTGGATGGGGAGAAGGACCAATTCTTGCTTAGTTCTGACATGAAATTGCCGACGAATTCCCAATCTTTACCTGTAAGAGACGCCAACAAATGTCATCTCTCTTGTTTGAACGATTGCTCTTGCACGGCTTATGCTTTCAAGGATAATGCCTGCTCAATTTGGTTTGGGCCTCTCTTCAATGCACAACAGCTCGCACAAGGTGATTCCACTGGAAGTAGCTTCTATCTCCGGCTTGCCGCTTCCGACGTTGAGGATCCAAGCAAGAAGAGCAATGTAACTGCGATAGTTGCAGGGTCTTTTAGCTCTGCATTGGCAATATTGGCCTTTGTCTTGTTTGGCATCTGGAGATGGAGGAGAAGGGCAACTGTAACAACAAAGACTGTGGAGGGTTCGCTAATAGCCTTTGCATACCGGGACTTACAAGTAGCAACAAAGAATTTCTCAGAGAAGTTGGGTGGGGTGGGTTCGGTTCAGTTTTCAAAGGAACATTACCTGATTCAATTCACATAGCGGTCAAGAAGCTTGAAAGCATAAGCCAAGGAGAGAAGCAATTCCGATCAGAAGTAAGCACAATCGGCACCATCCAGCATGTGAATCTTGCCAGGCTTCGCGGGTTTTGCTCTGAAGGTGACAAAAGGCTTTTGGTCTACGATTTCATGCCAAATGGTTCCTTAGACTATCATCTCTTTCATAGAAAGGACTCAAAGACCCTGGATTGGAAAATGAGGTACCAAATTGCTCTGGGAACGGCTCGAGGTCTGGCTTATCTCCATGAGAAGTGTAGAGACTGCATCATACATTGCGACATCAAGCCAGAGAACATCCTTCTGGATGCTGAATTCTGTCCAACAGTGGCAGATTTTGGCCTGGCAAAGCTTGTTGGCCGAGATTTCAGCAGGGTTTTGACAACCATTAGAGGCACAAGAGGGTATCTTGCACCGGAGTGGATCTCTGGAGTGGCCATAACAACAAAAGCTGATGTTTATAGCTATGAAATGATGCTCTTTGAATTTGTATCGGGATGGAGGAACTCAGAGCTACTGGAAAATGGGGCTATCAAGTTCTTCCCAACATGGGCTGCTAGGAAGGTATCTGAAGGAGGTGACCTGCTCGATCTTCTGGACCCAAACTTGGAGGCAAATGCCGATATTGAAGAGCTAACTAGGATTTGCAGAGTTGCTTGCTGGTGTGTCCAAGATGCGGAATCTCACAGGCCATCGATGGGGCAGGTTGTTCCAATACTTGAGGGGCTTTTGGATGTGAACCTGCCCCAGATACCGAGAGCCCTTCAAATGATTCATGATAATCAGGAGCATGTAGTTTTCTTCATTAAGTCGTCATCATCTAACCAGAGTTCCCAGATGGAGAGAAACACATTAACTGCTTCCATGCAGAAACAAAATGGTACACCTTCAACAAATTCCAAGTCTTGAGGATGATAAGATAATTGCCTCTGTACAAGTAGTGCTTCACTTAGATACTGCATATTGTTCTCTTCCGCTTTTTCTTTAGTCAAGAAAGAGTCAGCATTTGGGGATTGGCTTTCTTGGTGCTTTTTCCCCTAGCTACTTTTGTTAAATGGATAAAAGCAAAGCTTGGACAAGTGCCAGGCCAACCCATTCGTAAAGACCCTTTATTCTATATAATGATCTAGTCTACTTTATGAGATCCAATGTGACATTAGTAATTATTATAAAAAACTGTCATCTCCACTTTCTTATATTTTTTGCACTGGAATTGGGATCTACGTCTTCAAACATGGGCTTTCTTATGGGATCCACGTCTTCAAACATGGGTTTCCTCAATGTGGGTGCAGAAAACCTTTTATCTGCTTTTAACAGATTTTAGTCAACACTCACCAGGTTTTTGATCCACCACACTCAGAGAATTAAGCTTCAGCCTTTAGGTTAGAACCCATAATGAAAAACTGATGTATGCCTCGTTGCTTGGATGTACTTTTCTAGTGCAGAATTTGCAACTAGATTCCAGGTGAAATTTTCTGATGTCTGGTCCTAGTTCAGACGAGTGTCATTTTGACCGTGTTATTCTCCATAAAATGGAATCACTTAGTTTGATTTTGACGAGTGCATCACAGGCTAACTGAATGCAGCATTCTTGTCCGTGGTTTGCTTCATGTAGGCTCTCCCATTCCCAGTTGATGTGCCGTGATTTCCCCAACTTAATCCTAGCTTACTCTCACATTCTTCTTCCACAGTATTAATTCACGCTATGGTTAATAACATTGTCTCACTTTTCTTAATTACAGTAATTTTCATCAGCCAGATGTTGGCATCTCCCGGCAATGTTTAGTTTAGAGAACTTTCATCTTGGATTTCAGCTGGTGTCTCACATTGTTCTCAAATCTGCCCCCACGGCATACAAAGCTGGCTATAAGGCTTGACATTTCTCAGTATCAACTCCACTTACTACTTGCTTTGTTTATAATGATTCATGGCACCAAAACTGCCCTTATAATTACGACTTGCTGGGACCAGGAAGTTTATCATGACAATTACCAGGTGATCTATGCTGTAGGATGTTAATGCCCACCCCCTTTATGTCATGGCACTTACATCTCTTCTAAAGTTGAATTTTTGTGGATTGCTTACTCGCTCTATGTTTTGAGTGAGTAATGCCAGAGATTACTTGACCTTTTTGCAAGACTGACGTGTAAAGTGATGAATTGAGAATTCCATTGGGGTCGATGTCACCGTTGGTCTCTCTATTTTTACTTGGAAATCAAGTTATCAACATGCTACTGTCTCACATGGTTCTCGGATTGGCCGCTTCTCCTAGCCATTGCAGTGCCACAATCTCACTAACTTTTCCAAGTTTTCCATCATCAGTTTTTTCTTTACACTATGACTACATTTTTTCTCCTTTTTCCTATCAATGCAGTATAATAAATTCAGATCTAACATCGTTTCACTTCTCTTTCTGTAACTGTTTTCTCAGTACCATCTGATTGTTGATCCTTCTCTGGTGCCAGAGCTGCTGTTATAAAGTCTAACCTGCTTCTATCAATATTATGTCGTGCTACAGCAAAGTCGGCACCCTCTCTTAGATGAAACTGTTGTTACTTATCAAAATAGTAAACAAGAAACATAAAACCAGAAGCTATAGTTTTCAAATGAGGAAGAGAAGCACGGAGAAACAGAACACAAACTTGCATACGTCAGTTCTCAAAGGAAACTGTCAAGTACAGGACAACTTAAATAAGAACAATAACTGCTTACAAACCACACACACACGTGCAGCATATAACTGCACCTAAACGTGCCAATTCACTTCCTAGAAAATAGCAAAAACACTAAATGCATAACTAAATGAACTTGGCTGTTTTTTAATAAAAAAAACAGAGGAAAACAGAGGAGAAAACAAGACAGAAAATAGCAGTACTGAGACATTATAATCCAACAAACTCCTCATTGGATCAGTTGCTGTTGTATACTCCAAATTTCTTTCTTAATACTTCAAATCTTCTAGCTTGAAGTGGTTTTGTGAACATGTCTGCAAGTTGATCTTCAAATTTGCAATAAACCAGCTTAACTTCACCATTTTGTTGCACCTCACGTAGAAAGAAAAATTTGACTTTGAAATGCTTGGTTTTGCCATGGAAAATTGGATTTCGTGATATTGCTAGAGCAGCCTAATTGTCCACATTGACTTCGATACAATCGCTGGAATTCAACCACAAATCTTTCATTATCTTCTTCAGCCACAAAGCTTGATTTGCAGGTGCAGTAGCTGCTATAAACTCAGCCTCTGTAGTAGATTGAGCTACAATCTCTTGCTTTTTAGAACACTAGGAGAAACAAGCAGAACCAAAACTGAAACAATATCCAGACGTACTCTTCATGTCATCTATTGAACCAGCCTAGTTACTATCAGAAAATCCTTGCAAATTAAACTTCTGACCTTTCTTTAACTTCACACCAAAGAACAATGTTCCTTTGAGATATCTCAAGACCCTTTTTGCTATAATCAAATGTAACTGACTAGGACTACTCATAAACCTAGATAAAACACTCACAACAAATAGAATATCTGGTCTGGTTGCTGTAAGATACATGAGACACCCAATCAGACTTCTATACATAAAAGCATCTACTGTATCTGTTCCATCATTCTTCTGCAGCTTTTCTTTAGCAGCCATATGAGTGCTTACACTTCGACAATCTTCCATCTGAAACTTCTTTAAAATTTTCTTCATGTATTTTTTCTAACAGATGAAGATCTCATATGAAGCCTGTTTGACTTCCAAACCCAAAAAATAAGTCATCTTTCTCAAGTCTGACATCTCAAAAACTGCAAATAGATCTTGCTTCACCTTCTCTATCAATTCCATATCATTCCCCGTCACTAATAGATCATCTACATAAAGTGACAGAATTACAACAATGTGATTCACCTTCTTGATATAAAGAGTGAACTCACTTAAGCTTTTTACAAAGCCAAAATCTTGCAAATATCGATCTATCTTCCCATACCAAGCTCTTGGAGCCTGCTTCAGTCCATATAGAGTTTTCCTCAACCTGTATACACTCTTTTCTTGGCCTTTGATACTGAAGCCTTCAGGTTGTTCAACAAAAATCTCCTTCTCAAGCTCTCCATTCAGGAATGCAGACTTGACATCTAACTGAAATATAGGTCACCCTTTATCTGCTGCAATAGATAACAGTAGCCTTATTGTATCAAGTCGTGCAACAAGAGCAAATGTTTCAGAATAGTCTACTCCCCATATTTGTGCATAGCCTTTCACCACCAGTCTAGCTTTGTGTTTATTGACAGAACCATCAAGATTAAGTTTTGTTCTAAACACCCACTTAACCCCAATCATATTCTTATCAGATGATCTGTCAACAAGTTCCCATGTGTGGTTTTTCTGGATCATTGCAATCTCCTCCTGCATTGCTGCAATCCACCTCTGATCATCCTTAGCTTCCACAAAATTAGATGGTTCGAGCATTGACACATTGCTTCTTTCATAGATTTCAGCAAGTGACCTTATGCCTCTCACTAGTAAATCATCCATACTGTCTTCCAATCCATCTATAACTTCATCAACCTCTACATATGTTGCAGGTTGTTTTTTGAACTGCTGCTGTTTTGCACTCTTTCCTTCCATCCAATTCCACTCATCTTCCTCTAGAAAAACATCTCTACTTACAGTCACCTTCCCTATCATAGGGTGAAAAATCCCGAAAGCCTTTGATTGGAGACCGTACCCAATGAAGATTCCAAGCTCAGCTCTTTTATCCAACTTGTCTCTCTTGACCTGAGGAACATGAGTAACATAAACACCCAAAAACCTTCAAATTCTTCACAGAAGGTTTAACACCATACCAGACTTCAAAAGGTGTTGACCTCTCTAAGGCCTTTGTGGGCAATCTGTTCAATAGGAACACTGCAGTATTAGCTACCTCAGCCCAAAACTTCTTAGGCAACATCTTCTCCTGCATCATACATCTGGCCATCTCCATAATGCTTCTGTTTTTCCTCTCACTGACCCCATTCTGTTGAGGTGAATAAGGAGTAGTGAACTGTTGCACAATTCCTGCTTGCTCACAATTCAACTTAAACTTGTGAGCAATATACTCAGAACCATTATCAGACCTGAGCATTTTAATTTTCTTCTCACTCTGATTTTCAACTAAGGCTTTAAACTTCACAAACACATCAGCAACTTCAGACTTGGCTCGCAGAAAATAAATCCAACTCATCTTAGTCATATCATTAGTGAAGGTAATGAAATACCTGCTACCATTGAGAGAAGACTTAAACATAGGTCCACATAGATCTGTGTGGACTAATTGTAGCTTCTCACATGCTCTCTAGTCTCCTCCCTTGAAAGGAAATTTGGCTTGCTTGCCAAGAAGACAAGTTTTGCACTGTGGAAATTCTTCCTCCAAACTTGGCAAGTCATCTGCCAAGCTATTTTTCTGCATAAACGACATGCTCTTCCTGTGAACATACCCAAGTCTTTTATGCCATATCTCTGCATTTTCTTTTTTTGCACTTTAAAGCCATTTATTGCATCTCTTGTGGCTTGAACATGAAACTCTTGTCCTCCATTGGAATTCTTAGCACTTCTTTGCTATCTGCATTATTAATAAGACATTCATTCCCTTCGAACTTCACTTTATAGGCCTTCTCAATTAATTGACCAACACTTAATAGATTATGGTCAATATTTGGCACAAAAAGAACATCACTGATCAGCTTCACCTCCTGATTTCCTTCAATAGCCACTGTACCCTTCCCTTGCACTTCGATATACTATCCGTTGCCAATTCTGACTCTGGACCTGACTGACCTGTCTAGACTCCTAAACAGCTGCGAATTGCTAGTCATATGATTGGTACAGCCACTATCCACCAGTCATGCATCATTCCTAACAGAAGATTCAGAAAAAGAAGCTACAAAAAAGTGCTCTCCCTCAGTTTCATTCACCGCTACCTAGGCTTCTCCTACTTGCTGGTAATTTTTCTCTTTGCAAATGGCTTCCATGTGACCCAACTTATGACATCTTCTGCACCTAGCATCGAGCTTTCTCCAACATTTAAAAAGCGATGATTAGTTCCACATGATATTGACAAGGCTTTTTGTTCTTCTTCCATTTGCTAAACCCACAAGAATTTCCTTCTTTTGCTACAAACTTGGAGTCACCAGCATTTTCTCTAGACTAAATCCATTTCTTCCATTTGCCTCTATCATTTAATTTCACTCTAGCTTGCAGCGCACCCTCTACAAACTCTTCTCTTCTCATCAGTCTTCTGTGCTCCTATGCTTGCAGAGCATTTAACAATTCTGCAAGCTTTATATCAGGTAAGTCTTTTGTATTTTCCAGAGACGCTATGGTAGCTTCAAACTTCTCTAGAAGAGACATCAGGATCTTCTGAACAAGCCTATCATCCTTCAAGTCAATCCCCAAAACTCTGATTTTATCAGCTATCCCCACTAGCCTATCAGAGTATTCCTTCACTGACTCAGACTCTTTCATATGTTGTCTCTCAAATTCTCTCAAGAGATTCGGCACCTTCATACCTCTTATCTTCTCATCTCCTTCATATTCTTCCTTCAAGAAGTCCCATATGGCCTTTGCAGAGTCACACTTCATAATTCTGGTAAAGATAGTAGGCGAGACAGCAGCATACAGGCAAGATTTTGCCTTGGCTTTTCTTGTGGTTCTCTCTTTATGAAGTTTGATTTGATTCATGGTCGGATTATTTGGAAGTGGAGCAACTTCATAATCATCCTCCACAGCTTCTCACAGATCATGACCCTCCAAAAATGCTATCATCTTAACAGCCCATGCTTGATAATAATCTCCAGTAAATACTGGAGAAGCCATCGCAGAGAAACCACTCGACCCTGTCTCCATCACCCTTTAACTTCTTTACAGTTCGATACTTGCTTCACTTCACAGTCCCTCAAGATCATTCATGCTCTGATACCACTGTTGTTACTGATCAAAACAGTAAACAAGAAACAAAAAAGCAGAAGCTATAGTTTTCGAATGAGGAAGAGAAGCACGGAGAAACAGAACACAAACTTGCATACGTCAATTCTCAAAGGAAACTGTCAAGTACATGACAACTTAAACAAGAACAATAACTGCTTACAAACCACACACACACGTGCAGCATATAACTGCACCTAAACGTGCTAATTCACTTCCTAGAAAATAGCAAAAACACTAAATGCATAACTAAATGAACTTGGCTGTTTTTTAATAAAAAAACAGAGGAAAACAGAGGAGAAAACAAGACAGAAAACAGCAGCACTGAGACATTATAATCCAACAGAAACAACCTTGACTAGATCTGGATTTTTGCTATGATCATTTAAAACTTCAAGCATTCCACCTGGACTATGTAAAATATGGAATAAACAGAAAATTGAACTGCTCCAAACAAAAGATAAAAAGAAAGTTGCATGTGTAAGGGAATTGATAAAAAAGAAAAAGGTTATAATGGACGCAACCTCGAATACCAATCACCCCAAGTCCATGCGAGGGACTCTTCAAAACTTCATCTGTCCATGTCCACACAGTCTAGATGATTTTCTTGTAGAAATTACAAAGAAACTAACCATAGATATTACAAATAGATGAAGTGGAGGAATAGCAAATCGCAGTAATCTAGAGCCTAGACCCTTGGGATTATTATCGAATGAGCTCACTGCATTGAATGCTCATTCAAAGTACAGAACAAAAACAGAAGATCAGAGAAAAGAATATGCACAAGATGTTGTAGATTGTTCTCTATCAATTGTTTCACAATGATCTCCGTGAGGGACAACAAACTTTTTAAAAGCATGTAAGCATTTGTCATATCTCATGAAACTGACCTAATGACTTCAACAAGATACTCTCCTTCCATGGGTTCTGAAGATCAGAGCAAAGAATATGCACATGAAAAATTGATGTTTTGATCCGTTCTCTATCAATTGTTTTGTGATGATTTCTGTGAGGGAAAACTGCAATTGGAAAATAAAAAGAGTGTCACTGTGATACGCAGGGATTTGCATTCCAGTAGCTTGTGAAGGTAGTTTTTCCATCAGATTTGTGAGAGTAGTTGAACTTAGGTATGAAAGGAGACCATATCTGTAGAGGAAAGCGAAGGGCATCAAAGTAACGCATAGAGCTGTAACAAAGGAAGTTGGACCGTGCATCATGAATATCAAATCGTGTTGGTCCTGCTTCTGGATGTGCGATTAGCGTCGACACTCGGTTGTCTTCTTTTACTGTTGACAAGATGTGGTAAAACTATCTTTCTTGATTTGCTAATGACCGGTCTGCCTATGGTTTAGTTGCGCCTGATCATTCTAACGGATGATGTCGTGTTCAAGCGATAGATTTCATTGCAAAGTTCTCTTCTTGGTTGTGACCGAAAGTCATCTTCAAGCCTCACCACTAAGGTCATCTTCACTCTTGGATATGCCCCTTTTTGTACGTTGGTTCTGGCATCTATCACGCAGCATGCAAAAACAAAATGTCTTTGCTAGCATAACAGTCGTGCTACCGTAAAAATAATAATTTGTTGTGAGCCACAAATTATTGATGGAGTGGATCCTACAAATATTTATGATTTTTTGTTATTTGATTTTTTGTAGTCTATAATAATTTGTTGTTTTTACAGTATGGCTTTTGTCATACACATTCACTGTATAGATGATATAATGTGGCAAAAGAAAAAAAAAATCTCCATAGGATAAAATATATGAACAAAATTTGCACATACTATTAGTCAACATAGTATATATTCTCATCATTTATGAATGAATATTACTAGAGAGGTTACAAGATAGGAACATTAACTAAAATTTGTTCTCAGAGAAGCGATAAAACCTAGGATAGGTATTTTCTTTCTTTGTATATCAATTTGTTCAGACCACTTTCAAAACACCACAATTGATTTGCCTCTCTGATAGATTTTAAGGGCACCTCCCTTATTAGGAAAAGTACCAAAAAAGTCATAAACATATTGCATTTATACTAATTCAGTTCTAAACCTTTCAATTGGAACAATTTAATCATAAAACTTTTCACATTGGTACTAATTCAGTTCATCCGCCAATTTTGGCCAGCCGGCATCGACGTGGACACCAGTTGGTGGCCTAACACTAACGTGGCAATTTTTAAAGTTTATAATTAAATTGATCTAATTGAAAAAGATTATGATTGAATTTGTATTAATGTAATAGATTTATGACTTTTTTTGTACTTTTCCCTCCTTATTTCAATATGATTCGTTCAGGATTTTAATGTGAAGTGCTCTGAAAAATAGTCGAACCGGAGTCCCACACCGCAGGGAATTGAGCAAACTTAGTCATCTAAACCAACATCTAATTGGTTGCCATTTGTATTTAAAAAATGCTTGACTCACTAAAAACTGATTTATACTATCGGTTTATTAAGTGATGTGCTAAACCGTTATTAATTCTTAAACACGACCCACTTTTTTTAAAAAAGCTTATCCACAATCTCACGCATTATTTAGTTTTTTTAATTCGCTATTAAAAAGTCCAGCACTGTTATTTGTATTTCAAAAGCCTATCCAATTTGCGAAAGAATTCCATTTCAGATCTAAACATTCATGCCAATCTTACGACATTCTTATTACCCTAACATTTCCCCTTTTCTATTGATACCAACCTGACTTCGAATTCAAAATGAATATATATACAAACCATAATTTGCCAGAACGAAATTCTCGTCGCGAAAAGTCTACTAACTAGCTAGATGCTAATCTTGATCTATCACGCAAGACAGCATTTTCACGTAAAAGATTTAATGCAACAGCGGCCCTCTCTTCATTTTTTGGGACGGTTCCTTTCACGCATCCTCCCTAGCACATCCATAATTAACTGCGCTACAGTCTTTCTTCTCTTCTTCTCATCTGTCTCTACCTGCGAAACCTTCACTTTCTCCTGTCTTCCTGTCCTCACATCATCATCATTGTCAGTGACGCTCCAGCAAAGCCGGCGAGTCACCACAAGAAGCCACATCAATGCAAAGACTATTGCATAAGCTCTGCCACACAACACCGTCCCCATCAGACTAATGAACAGCAGATATGCCATATCAAGTTTGGCTCGTTTAGTTCGTGACTGCGCTTGATGATCTGGGCTTAGCTCTTGCCTCATTGATGAGCCATTGTACAAGAATCCACCGTGAGACCACTGTTTGGACACGTAGTCCACGTACTCTAATGCCGAACTTGAACCTGAAGAAAGAGAGATAGACGAAAAATGATTTGCCTGATCGTTATTATCACATAACGACCCCCTTGGTTCGGCATCCATTGGAGGACAGTGTTTCGTCAACAATGAGTTTCGAACTGAACTACTTCTTTTCCGGTGGATAGTCTGAGCCTGCGAAAAAAAAAAAAAAATGGAGAAAAATGAGTACATATGGAAACCACTAAAATGTTCTCACATAGTTCTCAGACCTAAAGTGACATTTTCACGATAATAATAGTTTCTTCCGCAACATAATATGTAATCCTCGTTGGACATTTCTTTAATGGCACAAACTAGAAGAACGAAAAAAGTGGGATAACAAACCAAAGCGGTGTAGAAGATAGCGGGCTTCAACATGCGCGAAAAGCTATGCTTTCTCGATCGAACGTACGGTGGTTTCACGCTTGCTCTCTCATTGTCGTCCTCATCCATCAAAAGATGCATGAGCTGGTTCCGCCTACGCCCGGGCTTGAGCATCACGTCCTCGACGACGGGCTGTCTAAAGCAATGCAAGAACTTGATCCTCGACACATTCTTCATGGTCTCTCTCTGACGTTTCATGCCTTGCAGATCGCAACCCGTGTTTCGGACTCAATGGAGAAAAGAAACGAGGCAGGAAAAGATGGGTAGGCCACACGTTATTTTTGGATGGTTTCGAGTCGAAAGGCCATAGATTTAGTGTAGTTTTGGATCACTTGTTTTCTTTTTCTTTGGTGCAAGTGTAAGTACATGAAGACATCTCGAGTCTCATCTCTCTATATATAAATATTTCTATTTCCAGAGTGAGAATTACTATCGGGTGGTTAAGGATTTCAATGCTTGAATGAGAAGGTCAGAGAGAAGGGCAAAAGTGGATAATGGCTTGCTGCCGCGGATGGACAGACAGGTAGGAGGAGAGGGTATGACTACGCACGTCTTGGCTTATGGTTTTAGTGAAGAGAAATGGCTTTAAATTTGAATGGTCCTCATTATGATCGTCAAGACACCTCTAGATAATCAATCTCTGAGTGGGGTTAACTATGGTAGTTGCCCTCCAAGAAATTCTAAACTTATTCCTTTTATTTAGGAGTATCCACAAGAATTGAGAATTGCCCAGAATAGGACCAAACCCACCTAGAACCAGCGGTTCTCATGGGAACTGGTCCGGTTCCAAGGATGGAAACATCCACCTGAACTGGACCGGTATATATATACCGGTCAAGTTTTCTATCAATTCTAAAGTCCCTAGCAATAGACTTGCTTCTTTGATATCTTAATGAGGACATTGATGCTCTCTTCTTACTATCTAAATTGAGACCCATCTCAACTATTGTCATCGTCCTCCCTTCTATATCTTTTCCTTCATTAGGATCACATGTTAGTTTGGTGTCCATAAAACACACATTAGAAACATTTTCGCTTTATTCCTTCCTCTAGAAGACCGGTTTCAAGGATCCACCCGAGACCTAGATCGGTAACCAACGGATGGTTCTTGGTTCTAGGGGGGAATAGCCCACTACCCATCCTAAAACCAATCACCCTTGCATTCAATTCGAGAAATGTGTCACTTCTTCAAAATCCCAGCGGTGCCTTACAAATGCTTGTGCGAATAAGCATTTTGCTTGCACGCATGCTACAAGCCAAAAGTTCCACCTGCTTACACAATCGCAAGAAATCAAATCATGCCGTTTCAGTGGGTTAATAAATGCAGTGGTGGTCTGTGGGCATTCGAGCAAAGAAACAGCGGATGGGAAATCTGACGATTTTGCATATGTAACATTTGCCTTTCCTATCTACACGTCGAACAACCCTCTTGTGTTCGAAATTTGTGTGATGCGAGGTCCCACCCTGTCGTGACATCTTAATGTCTAAGAATCTCCAAAAGCTTTATGCATCACCCTTTGAGCATTATCATTAGAGTCTCCTAAAGAAATAAGTCGGCTAAGCCTGTTAAATGAGTGGGTTGGATTGAGTAAAAAAAAATGTCTATAACCCATTTAACCCGCATTAACCCATTTTTATGCTATACAATTTTAGAGTTCCATACCCAACCTGATTAGCACCTAACATATAACCGATACAATCCACATTACTAGAAAAATCCATATCTAACCCAATTCACTCAAACAACTTTAAGCCTTTCATATGAATCTATCATCTAGATAAAATTTTATATCAAATTAAAAAATAATAAACCAAATAAAAGGGGTTTTCGAGAAATGTTACCCCGTTTGGTAAATTGTAATCTCAACTAGCATTGAAATGTAACTTTAGCATAAATACCGTTCGGCAAAACTCACATTTGTAATGGGCTTTTACTTTTTTTTTTCTTTTTTTTTTATTTGAAAATCAAATTTGATGGCCGGCTAACTACGGGCAACTGCCAGATGGCTAGATCTGGCCGCCTAAGGTTGCGACCTTAGGGGACGCCGCCAAGGTTAGGCAAACGCCATTGTCTATGGTCGCAAAGGCCAGATCTGGCCTCCGGACTGCCAAATTTGGCAGCCTAAGGTCGCGATCTCAGGCGACGTTGCCTGGTTCACGTGACCTCAGGCGGCGCCGCTTGGGTCGCGGGTCGCACCACCCCAAATGGTGGTTATCGAGGACGTGCGATCCCCAAGCGGCGGTGATGGCTGTCAGAGAAGCCCAACTCTCAAGCGGGGAAGATGAAGACGAATGGAGAAGAATATGAACATTGATGCGGATGAACAGTGAACTTACATTTCCAAAATGCCAAATGCTCAAAGCAACTCCGGACCTGCATTGGGCTTTCATCATTGGGAATGTTGATATTTGGCCAATGAGCTTTCAAAAATGTTTGCCAAACACAAAATATTTTCCCCAAGCCCAAAGCCCCGTAAGCCAAACCAAACAAGGCCATAGTCCTCTGATGATGGATTTTTTCATTGATCTTCTAATATTTTTATTTGTCAAATATGAGACCAATTTGAGATTGATCATGTAATGTAATTACTTCTCATATATGATTTTAGTGTTCTTTAATTGTCAAATATGAGCCTTATATGAGTTTGATCTTTTAATGTATTATTTGTTAAATATGAGCTGATTATGAGATAGGTATCCTTATACTATTAAATTCTTTCAAAACTTCATATTGAACAAGTTTCTTTAAAGATAAAAATTGCTAGTATTTCGAGATAGAATCTATATATACATTAAAAGAAAAACTTTATTAGAGCATCTATTACCAAAAATATGCATAGTTCTATTAGAGAATTATGGATAAGAATATATGAAATTATACCAATAATAGATCTTATTATAAAAATTTGCATAAGACTAGAGATGTAGGGTTAGAGATATGTTAAGATTAAAGATTTGCTAAAGTGAGAAAAAAAAAAAATTACGGAGAGTTTCACACATAAGTGTGGGGCTAATTCCATAAAAAAGCATCAACTCTATGTCAATAGACAAATCTGGCCAAAACTTTTTTTTGTCTCATGAAAAAGCACAAACTTTAGGTCGATGAACAAATTTGGCCCGAACTTTTTTTTGTCTCGTAAAAAAGCACAAACTTTAGGTTAAGTGACAATTCTGGCCCCATTTTTGTTTTGTCTCATAAAAAATAACAAACTTTCATTTCTATCCAAAATCTAACCCTTACCATTAACTCTCTATTTGAAGTTAACCTTATTTCAAGAGAAAATGTTCTCGCTGTGAGGTTGTTGGATATCATCCATGGTTTCTCTTGACAAGCGGTGATCTACAGTTTCATATTACGACAAAACAATAAAGTCTAGTGAGAGAAATTCAATCGGGAGATTTTTTTACTTGCTAGTGAAGTATATGAGATGGCATATGTGACATCCCGATTTTTCTCAATTTTAATTTCAGTCAATTAAGTCGGGCAATTCATCTGTGCATGTAGTTCGTCTCTCAGAGTTGGCCACTTACGAGATAACTAGTTTATTGAGTGAAGTAATTAAAGAAATTTTACCGCGTCAGACTTGGGGACTGATCACCCCCGGGTCGGATGGAAGAAAACTTCCCCAAAAGCTACTCAGTAGATTAAGCGCGCTAAACTCGCATCATAGTGAAATTAACCGTGAAATTGAAATCGAATTCTGAAATTGGAAGTCAAAGGGTGTTGCAAATCTTATTAGGAACATTGGATTAAATCATGGACTTTAATTTGGACTCAATTAGAAGAGAATTGATGGAAATTAAAGTAATTGAATGTACAAGAACTTGGACCTCGGCGGAAAATGAAATTGAACCTATTGGAAGATGTTATGGAGGATTTGAATTAGTGGAGAGTGACATCAGCAGGTGATGTCATGGTGGAGGCCAAATTTAAGGAGAGCTTGACAAGTGTCACAAGCCAATTGGCTCACCAAAAGTGGGGGTGTCACATCAACTTCTTCTTCAACCTTGGAACCGGTTGGGAGGGGAAGAAGAGGAAAGGAAACCAGCGCCGGATCCTCCTTCGCTCGAGCTGCTCGCACGCCGCTTGGTCGTCGCCTTCGCGTTCTCCGCCGTCGCACGCCGTCGCCACCGCCGCTCGTCCGTGTGTGAAGCCTCGGGTGCGCGCTCGTCGTGTCCCTGTTGCGCCATCGTCTCTTCGTCCACTGCTGGTCGCCGTCCGCCGAAGCTCCCGTCATCGCCGTCCGTCCGGTCAAGCCTCCGCCCGTTGTTGCACAAGCTGTCGCCGGTTTTCCTCCGCCGTTTCTCCGTTGTTCAGCCGCCGTTCCGCCACCCTTCAAGCTCGGTTAGTTGCTGGAAAAACTAGCAAGAACCAGCTCTTTCCAAGCTCGGTTTGGCTCCCTTTTGGTCCTCATTTGGTGTTGATTCGTGTAGGTTTGTCGTCGGCGCCGTCGTGCTCTTCGCCGGAGACTCGTCGGAAAGCGATTCCAATGAGTTTACCTCACTAAACCGTGATTAGCGAGTTAATGATGCCTTAAGTATGTTTAGCTTAAGTTGATTGAGATTAGGTGGTTAGATTAGTTTAATTAGTTATGGATTAGATTAAAAGGTTTGTTTAATTTAAAGTGTGTTTAATTAAAGGCTAAGAGAGCTTATTTTAAAATAAATCTTGATGTGACTTAAAGGAATTTATTTATGCTTTAAATAAATGCTTCGAAATTGTTGGATTATTTAATAATATATCATATTCCGAAATTCATTAAAATATTATCTTTAAAAAAAAAACTCGAAAAATTATTTTTTATCCTAGTTGCTCAGAATTTCGTGCCGATCGCTACTGTGTATGTAGAATTTGAAATTGATGATTGGTTGTGGCGAATTGAGTGTGATTGTGATTTATGAGGATTCTTTATAAAATCTAAGTGTGGGAATTGATGGGAGATTGGCCTTGATTGACCACCTATTAGAGGTTGTGCCTAATAGGGCCGTGATGGACCACCTATGAGAGGTCGTGCCCAATGAGGCCGTGATGGACCACCTATGAGAGGTCGTGCCTAATAGGGCCGTGATGAACCACCTATGAGAGGTTGTGCTTAGTGAGGCCGTGATGGACCACCTAATTAAAGGTCGTGCTGAGTGGGGCCGTGATTGCCACTGGTTATTAAACCTTCCTATAGGGTCGGGATTGAGAGTAATAATTGATTTGCTAGAATGACATGTAATCGGCCGAGTCGATTGATCGCTGAGACGATCCGAGTGATTGAATTGTTATGATGATGTAATTGTGCCTTCGTTGTTGAGTTACTAGAATTACACGTGGTTGAATTATATAAACTGTGCTAACCTGCAGATGAAGGCTAAGGCGAGGTAAGTTTTCTGGATGTCGTGGCTAAGCTACTTTGGGGCGTATTTACTTTCTAATAGGGGTTTAGGAGGGGTGAACTTGCTGAGACAAAGTCTCATCCCGGTTTGGGGAAAAATATTACAGGATCGTAGATGGCGAGACCCCCGGAGATGAGTGGCCTGCCGACGGAGATTGACCAGACGACGGAGAGTGCTCCTGACCCTAGGAGTCCTTGGGTCTATCAGTTGGTTAGGACCCTCATCTGGGTCCAGGTGAACGTGCATGACAGAGTACCATACATGTTTAAGGCTTGGTTTCGTTCTGGAGCCGATGGCGTTAGGGTTGGCCCTCTGGATAACATGGATATTCCGCTGGCGATGATGAACGCCATTTTGGGTGAAGGCGTGGCGGATCTTCCTACTGGTGGAGTGATCAACGCCTCGCCCCCGGCCTCTTGGGTGACAGATCCTGAGGATGTGGGATCGTCGAATGAGGCTGACCAGTAGTCCTAGGGCTGTGGATTTTCTTTTTTTTTGGCGGACTGATCCATGTTATGTAGACTGACCCCTTTTTGATGCACATAAACTCTGACCCATTTTTGGTGTATATAGTCTTAGGATCATGTTGATGTATGTAAGCCCTGGATTGACAATGATGTATGGAAGTATGCTTGTTGATTTTGAATTGATTTTTCCTGCTGTCCTATCCCGTACGTTTTTGTCAGGGGTTTCTTAACACATTCCGTATGCGCATAACAAATTGAAAATTTGGGATCGGCGACACTACCTGGGAATGTCGCATTTACATGACCATGGTGGGTTGTTTCACGTGTCTCAGGGTTTGGGGCGTGACAACCCCGTTTAAGTGGTATCAGAGCATGGTTTGTGTATGGAGTGATAATGTGCGATGAATCATGGGATAGTTAGTAGGAAAGGCTTTTGATATCCTAATGCATGTGATTGTTAGTTGTTTGTTAGCTTGGTTGGAAGGTTACTCAAATTCTAATATGATATTGGAATTCTCCAATAGGTGTCTGTATTGAGCCTGTAGCATGAGTGACCGAGAGCCGAGAGCTGCTAGGAAGAGAGCAGCAGGCCCTGTGTTTCGGGGTGGGTCTTCATTGAGAGGTGGTGCCTGTGGTGCCCTGAGAGGAGCGTAGGCCAAGACCAGTGCTGGTGGTGCAGCTTTGCCGCCAGATGGTACAGCAGCCCCAGAGGATTCGAGATTTATTGGGATCATGGAGATGCTTGAGGTGATGGGAGACAAGATGGATCAGCAAGCCGTTGCTATCGCCACCGCGTTGAACACCGCCAATGCCGCCAATGCCACTGCTACTGCCGTTGCAGTTGCCACCGCACCAATTGTCGAACCAAAAGAGGAACCCGAGGAAATCCCACCTGAGGATGTGGCCGCTGGGAGGCCTAGGTAGAAGTTGGTGCAACATTTCCTGAGGTTGAATCCACCAACGTTCATGGGGACAGGAGACCCCGAAGCCGCAGCCTTATGGATCCTGGAGTTAGAAAATGCCTTCGAGTTACTGTTGTGCACTGAAACAGAAAAAGTCGTCCTGGCAGCCTATCAGTTGAGAGGGATCGCAGCTACATGGTGGAAGACTAACAGAAGGATAGTGTTCCTTGAAGGTGTGGTTCCAAAGTGGAATGCCTTTGTTGAGGTCTTCAATGAGAAGTACTTTTTTGATTGTGCTAAAGAGGTGAAAATGGCGGAGTTTCAGCGCCTTCGTCAAGGTGCCATGTCAGTTGATCAGTATGAAGCGAAGTTCGCCGAACTGTCGCAGTATGCCCTTGAGTTGGTTCAACGACCATCAGACCGAGCTCGAAGGTCTAGAGATGGGTTCCGACCGGAGGTGAGGAGCTTGTTGGTGCCATTAGATCTGAAGGAGTACAATGACCTCTACAAGTGGGCCCAGCTGATCGAGAAAGACCAGAATGAGAAAGCTGCCACATCTGGATCGCGGTTTAATTCAAGCAGAGATGATAATCGGTTTGGGAAGAGGCCGATGCCTGGGGGAAGGTACCATGTTCCACCCAATAGGAAGAGTGGAGTGGGGAAGCCGTTATCGAACTTTAATGGAGCATGTCATTCGTGTGGAAGGCGACATGGCTTAGCCCCGTGTCCTCCTAGGACGGGTGCTTGCTATGAGTGTGGCCAGCAGGGTCACATTGCTAGGGTTTGTCATAGGAGACAAATGAGACAGCCTCAATTGCCGCCGCCGCCACCACTAGGCCAGAAGAGGATTCGCACCGCAGATCATACCGCCGGGTGGATCGAACCGACCTCCAGCTCAGGGAAGGACTTATGCGTTCACCAGAGGACAGGCGGAGGATGCGCCTAATGTGGTCATAGGTATGGTCTTGCTGAACGACTAACCTGCTTATGCTTTGTTTGATCCTGGAGCTTCACATTCATTTATAGCTGAAAGATTTGTTAAATTGATAGAATTAATTCCTGAATTGTTGGAGTCTGTGATTAGTATATCTACTCCGTTGAAAGATAAAGTGTTAGCTACAGTAGGTTGCCTTGGTTGCAAGTTAGCGATTGGTGAGCGAGAGGAGAGGATAGACTTGATAGTTCTAGCGATGTATGATTTTGATGTGATAATTGGCATGGACTGGCTCACCAAGCAACGAGCCAAGATGGACTGTTATCGCAAGGCGATTCAGTTTAATCCACTAGATGGTGAGAGTTTCGAATTCATTGGGAGTCAAGGAGGACCCTCAATTTCCTTAATCTCATCGCTCGAGGCAACCCGCTTGCTAGGCAAGGGTTGTCGAGGTTACCTAGCGACTGTAGTGGACATGACAGTAGAGGAGTCGAAGATAGAAGACATTCCAGTGGTGCAAGAGTTTCCAAATTTGTTCCCAAAAGAATTACCGGGTTTGCCGTCGGAAAGAGAGATAGAGTTTGTAATTGAGTTAGCTCCGGGAACCGAGCCTATCTCCAAAGCTCCCTACCGAATGGCCTTGTCAAAGCTTAAGGAACTAAAGGTGCAAATGCAAGAGTTGTTGGATAAAGGATTTATATGTCCGAGTGCATCACCTTGGGGAGCACCGGTGTTGTTTGTGAAGAAAAAGGATGGTTCATTACGCTTGTGCATCGACTACCGACAACTTAACCAGGTGACAATTAAGAACAAGTATCCATTGCCAAGGATTGATGATTTGTTCGATCAACTTCAAGGAGCGTCGATGTTTTCTAAGATCGACTTGAGGACGGGGTATCATCAGCTCAGAATCAAGAAGGAAGATATACCGAAGTCGGCGTTTCACACTCGATACGGCCATTACGAGTTTACTGTGATGCCATTTAGGTTAACGAATGCCCTGGCTGCTTTCATGGATCTAATGAACCGGGTGTTCAGAGAGTATTTAGATTAGTTCATAATTGTCTTTATCAACGACATCCTGGTGTATTCAAGGAGCTCTGAGGATCATGAAAGGCACTTAAGAATAGTGCTTCAGACTTTGAAAGATCACGAGTTGTACGCTAAGTTCAATAAGTGCGAGTTTTGGCTAACTCGTGTGGCGTTCCTAGGTCATGTCATCTCTGGAGAAGGAATCTCAGTGGACCCCGCGAAGATTGAGGCAGTGATCAATTGGCCGAGACCGACGACAGTGACAGAAATCAGAAGCTTTCTAGGTTTAGCAGGGTATTACAGATGGTTTGTAGAAGGGTTTTCAAGGTTAGCATCGCCGATGACGAGACTTCTGAAGAAGAAAGAGAAATTTGTGTGGATGGACAAGTGCGAGAGTAGTTTCCAAGAGCTTAAGCATAAGCTAACTACCGCACATGTGCTTACTATTCCATCCGGTCCAGGAGGGTTTGAGATCTACAGTGATGCGTCATTTAAGGGACTGGGTTGCGTGTTGATGCAGCATGGCAGGGTTGTTGCATATGCGTCCCGTCAATTGAGACCTCACGAGTTGAATTACCCGACGCATGACTTGGAGTTTGCAGCAATCATCTTTGCCCTGAAGATTTGGAGGCATTATTTGTGCGGAGAAAGATTCCAGATCTTCACTGATCACCAGAGCCTCAAGTACTTATTCTCTCAGAAGGAGATGAATATGAGACAACGTCGATGGATGGAGCTCTTAAAGGACTATGACTGTGAGATTTTGTATCACCCTGGAAAGGCGAACAAGGTCGCCGATGCACTGAGTAGGAAGTCTTCAGTCGCTCAGATGGTACTCAAGGAATGGGGTATAATTGAGAGAGCACGAGATTCAGATTTCAAGTTCGAGGTAGGCCACCTTTCGAACCTTGTGGCCACCCTTAGAATTGAGCCGGAAGTACAGGTTAGAATCAGAACACTTCAACAAACAGATCCAGGTGTTCAGAAAATCGTACAAGAGAATGCAGAGAAGAGAAAAGCTGACTTCCAGATTTCTGAAGATGGAACGTTGAGGTTCCAAGGACGATTGGTTATACTTGACGATGTGGGGCTTAGAGAACAAATTCTGTCGGAAACGCATCGTAGCAATTACAGCATTCATCCTGGTAGTACCAAAATATATCATAATCTGCGTCAACACTACTGGTGGTGTGGCATGAAGGCGGATATCGCCAAGCACGTTGCCAAATGCTTGACGTGTCAACAAGTGAAAGCTCAGCATTGCAAACCAGGAGGACTTATGCAACCCCTTGAAATCCCTGAATGGAAATGGGAGCATATCACGATGGACTTTGTGACGGGACTACCGAGGAGCCAGAGGGGAAATGATTCGATTTAGGTAGTAGTTGACAGACTGACAAAATCGGCTCACTTCATTGTCGTTCGAAGGGACTTGAGTTTGGATAGATTTGCAGATTTGTATGTACGTCAGATAGTTCGTACGCATGGAGTGCCGATCATGATTACTTCAGACAGAGACCCGAGGTTCACCGCCGCTTTTTGGAAGAGCTTGCAATCTGCTTTAGGAACGAAGCTGCAGTTCAGTACGTTCTATCACCCGAAGACTGATGGCCAGTCTGAGAGGACAATTCAGACTCTTGAGGACATGCTGCGAGCTTGTGTCTTGGACTTTAAAGGAAGTTGGGAGGAACAGCTTCATCTGGTCGAATTTGCCTACAACAACAGTTATCAATAGAGTATTCAAATGGCTCCATTCGAAGCGTTATATGGCCGAGCGTGCAGGACACCAGTGTGTTGGGAGGAGGTCGGAGAAAGAAAGATCACCGGTCCAGAATTAGTTCACCAGTCAGTGGAGGCAGTTGCAGTTATTAAAGATAGACCAAAGACAGCTCAGAGTCGACAGAAAAGTTATGCCGATAAGCGTCAGAGGCCATTGGAATTCCAAGTTGGTGAGCACGTCTTCTTGAAGGTGTCACCGGTAAGAGGTACTTCCCGCTTTGGCAAAAAGGGGAAATTGAGTCCGAGATACATAGGCCCCTTCGAAATTTTGGAAAGAATAGGGACTCTAGCGTATCGCCTTGCACTGCCATCAAAGTTGTCATAGGTGCACAATGTCTTTCACGTGTCAATGTTGAGGAGGTATGAACATGACCCAACTCACGTTCTAAATTTCGAGGAATTAGATGTGGACGACAGGGTGTCGTATGTTGAAAGCCCAGTTCAGATTGTGGATCGCAAGGAGCAAGTTCTGCGCACCAGGACCATCCCAATGCTCAAAGTAGTCTGGCAACACCATGGCATTGAAGGAGCAACTTGGGAGACTGAAGAGTTGATGAGAGAATTGTACCCCCACCTTTTTTAGCAAAGTGTGTAATGGTTTAAATTTCGAGGATGAAATTTTTGTAAGAGGGGAAGAGTTGTGACATCTCGGTTTTTCTCAATTTTATTTTCAGTCAATTGAGTCGGGCAATTCATCTGTGCATGTAGTTCGTTTCTTAGAGTTGGCCACTCACGAGAGAACTAGTTTATTGAGTGAAGTAATTAAGGAATTTTACAGCATCAGACTTGGGGACTGATCACCCTCGGGTCGGATGCAAGAAAACTTTCCTAAAACCTACTAAGTAGATTAGGCGCGCTAAAATCGCACCAGAGTGAAATTAACCGTGAAATTGAAATCGAATTCTAAAATTGGAAGTCAAAGGGTGTTGCAAATCTTATTAGGAACATTGGATTAATTCATGGACTTTAATTTGGACTCAATTAGAAGAGAATTTATAGAAATTGAAGTAATTGAATGTACAAAAACTTGGACCCCGGCGGAAAAGGAAATTGAACCTATTGGAAGATGTTATGGAGGATTAGAATTAGTAAAGTGTGACATCATCAGGTGATGTCATGGTGGAGGCCAAATTTAAAGAGAGCTTGACAAGTGTCACAAGCCAATTGGCTCACCAAAAGTGAGGGTGTCACATCAACTCCTTCTACAACCTTGGAACCGGTTGGGAGGGGAAGGAAAGAAAAAAAAACCAGCACCAGACTCCCCCCTTCGCTCGAGCTGCTTGCACGCCGCTTGGTCGTTCACCTTCGCCGTTCTCCGCCGCCGCACGCTGTCGCCGTCGCCTCCCGTCCGCGTGCGAAGCCTCGCATGCGCGCTCGTCGTGTCTCCGTCGCGCCATCTGCTCTTCGTCCACTGCTGGTCGCCGTTCGCCGAAGCTCCCATCGTCGCCGTTCGTCCGCTCAAGCCTCCGCCGGTTGTTGCACAAGCGGTCGCCGGTTTTCCTCTACCGTTTTTCCGTCCGTTCGGCCGCCGTTCCGCCACCCTTCAAGCTCGGTTAGTTGCTAGAAAAACCAGCAAGAACTAGCTCCTTCCAAGCTTGGTTTGGCTCCCTTTTGGTCCTCATTTGGTGTTGATTCGTGTAAGTTTGTCGTCGGCGTCGTCGTGCTCTTCGTCGGAGACTCGTCGAAAAGCGATTCCGGTGAGTTTACCTCACTAAACCGTGATTAGCGAGTTAATGATGCCTTAAGTATGTTTAGCTTAAGTTGATTGAGATTAGGTGGTTAGATTAGTTTAATTAGTTGTGGATTAGATTAAAAGGTTTGTTTAATTTAAAGTGTGTTTAATTAAGGGCTAAGAGAGTTTATTTTAAAATAAATCTTGATGTGACTTAAATGAATTTATTTATGCTTTAAATAAATGCTTCGAAATTGTTGGATTATTTAATAATATATCATATTCGAAATTCATCAAAATATTATCTTTAAAAAAAAACTCGAAAAAATTATTTTTGATCCTAGTTGTTCAAATTTCGTGCCGATCATTTCTTTGTGTATGTAGAATTTGAAATTGATGATTGGTTGTGGCGAATTGAGTGTGATTGTGATTTATGAGGATTCTTTATAAAATCTTAAGTGTGGGAATTGATGGGAGATTGGCCTTGATTGACCACCTATTAGAGGTCGTGCCCAATGAAGCCGTGATGGACCACCTATGAGAGGTCGTGCCCAGTGAGGCCGTGATGGACCACCTACGAGAGGTCGTGCCCAGTGAGGCCGTGATGGACCACCTAATTAAAGGTCGTGCCGAGTGGGGCCGTGATTGCCACTGGTTATTAAACCTTCCTATAGGGTCGGGATTGAGAGCAATAATTGATTTGCTAGAATGACATGTAATCGACCGAGTCGATTGATCGCTGAGACGATCCGAGTGGTTGAATTGTTATGATGAAGTGATTGTGCCTTCGTTGTTGAGTTTTTAGAATTGCAAGTGATTGAATTATATAAACTGTGCTAACCTGCAAATGAAGGCTAAGGCGAGGTAAGTTTTCTGGATGTCGTGGCTAAGCTACTTTGGGGCGTATTTACTTTCTAATAAGGGTTTAGGAGGGGTGAACTTGCTGAGATAAAATCTCATCCCGGTTTGGGGAAAAATATTAAAGGACCGTAGATGGCGAGACCCCCGGAGATGAGTGGCCTGCCGACGGAGATTGACCAGACGACGGAGAGTGCTCCTGACCCTGGGAGTCCTTGGGTCTATCAGTTGGTTAAGACCCTTATCTGGGTCCAGGTGAACGTGCATGACAGAGTACCATACATGTTTAGGGCTTGGTTTCGTTCCGGAGCCGATGGCGTTAGGGTTGGCCCTCTGGATAGCATGGATATTCCGCTGGCGATGATGAACGCCATTTTGGGTGAAGGCGTGGCAGATCTTCCTACTAGTGAAGTGATCAATGCCTCGCCCCCAGCCTCTTGGGTGACAGATCCTGAGGATGTGGGATCGTCGAATGGGGCTGACCAGTAGTCCTAGGGCTGTGGATTTTCTTTTTTTTTTTTGGCGGACTGATCCATGTTATGTAGACTGACCTCTTTTTGATGCACATAAACTCTGATCCATTTTTGGTGCATATAGTCTCCGGATCCTGTTGATGTATGTAAGCCCTGGATTGACAATGATGTATGGAAGTATGCTTGTTGATTTTGAATTGATATTTCCTGTTGTCCTAGCCCGTACGTTTTTGTCAGGGGTTTCTTAACACGTTCCGTATACGCATAACAAATTGAAAATTTGGGGTAGGCAACCACGGTGGGTTGTTTCACGTGTCTCGGGGTTCGGGGCGTGACAGCATAGTTTCACTGTTATTCTTCAAGCTATGGCTCAAACAACAAGAAAATGGATGGTGTTAGCCAACAAGTGCACATGGATTAAAGACAATGAATGAATATAAGTTAAGGGTGGCCAGATTTAGGATTTAAGTAAAACTTGATGATTTTTTTTCCAAACAAAAAAATTTTGGGCCAAAATTGTCACTCGACCTAAAATTTGTGCTTTTTTACAAGACAAAAAAGAGTTTGGGCCAAATTTGTCCATTGACCTAAAGTTTGTGTTTTTTTACGAGACAAAAAAAAGTTTGGCCAGATTTGTCCATCGACCTAAAGTTTGTGCTTTTTTTTGGAATTAACCCCATAAGTGTGCTATATGGCTCAACTTCGCTCGAGTTTTACCCACTCTTATACTAGGTTGATGTTCCACTTGCACAAGAATAAATTTTACTTAGATTTTACTGAAACAGTTACCACTGGACACTTATTAAGTAACGAAATAACAAAATACTGTAAATTATAATGCATTGACTATTTTTGTGACATACACAGTTAATGTTTTGAAAATGGAATCTTTCTGCATTAAATATGTTTAACAAGTGTATCAAGGACACTTATTAGCAAGATCCATTTTATTTTCACTTCTCTTTTTATGTGGCGGGCGCAATCAGATTTTCTTCGGCGAATATGTCATCCATGTTGCTTGCAAAAAGTTACTCCATCTAGGGGCTTCAAGTGCCATCGAATGAAGGGGCTAATGGGGCCTTGTTGTGAAGATTTTTTTCTTCTCGTTGACCCTATTGCATGATAAATCTTTCCTTTAAAAAAAATATATATATATAATTTTAACACACATTCAGAAGTACGGGGATGATGAGTAAACAGTACAAAATTATAAATCTCAATCATAGTAGTTAACTTGCTCTTTAGATTGAGAGGGCATTTTATGGCATCTTGATCATTTTTTATATCCATGCTCGACTTACTTTACCAAGCCTTCATTAAAATTGACCTAGCTAGTCAAGTAAATCCATGAAAAATTGATCAACTTAAAAGTCAGTATAATCAAACCTCAAGTTATTGATTTGCTCAGGTCTTAAGTCAAAGCGAGTCTATGAGAGTGATAGTCAATATCGAATACGTAAATTCACATATAGATTCATAATTTTTTAATTTAAATGATACTTCAAAATTTGACGAAAAGCGGGAAATTGCTTTTTACTTTTCAAAAAGCTTAACTAAACAGCCTCTTGACTTTTTTTTGTTGTTGAACTAACAGCCTCTTAACTTAGATACTTAAAAGATGCCATAAAACATTGCTTGAAGCTTTCTAATATCTAGTATAATATTCATTTTTCCATCCGAATAGATGTTGATACAACCAAAATGCTTTTAGCACGTTAACCACGTTACAAAAAAATAAACAAGATCATTTTCGACTTCACATTTGTCGATATGAGGAATAGATAAATAATACTATTCCTCTAATTTATAGTATTTTCAGAATGTGAGCTCGAGCTTCAATTAAATTTACATTCTTATTGAGTTGAGTTGACGTTGGTTTTGGACAATCAAGTCCAAGTGAACTCAAAAATTAAAAGGAATGACAATTGTGAATCCAATGGTAATGGGTCTTTGTGCTATAAATAATGTACTCAAATCTAAGTGCTATCATTTCCTATTTTCTTTTAGGCCAACAAGTGCTTGACTTACTTCTTTTGTTAGGCATCGCAAAAACACATTGCGCCAGGAAATTGAGTACATTTAAAAGAAGATAGCACGGAAGGGATTACCTTGGGAGCAGCCATATATTGATATGGAGTGATAACTAATAAGCAGGAGCAGCGGGAGACTTGGTCACTGAGGTATTGGTTGTCTCAGAACCCTTGGGCCTTGACAGCATGATTCTGATTTATTTTGACAAGTAAATGAGTTCCATTACGATAATAAACTAGTATAAATTATGTTCCTTGTTTAAAAATCATCATGGTGGCTTGATCCTTTCTTTCGACTACCTAACATGTGGGGCTTGCTGTTGTTTTGGATACTAGAGATATTCTGGGATTTTAAATCAGCTGAGGTTTCATCTTTTCCCATAAAATACTTAATGCCATGCCTGGGATTTGCATTCTGATGTGGCGGTGCATTTTTTGTTGGTTTAACAGCTGATTGGCCTGAATCTTTCCTACACTATTTGATTTACTGTGACTTTTCAGGATGAGAAAGAAGCTAAAATCCATGAGTTGACTGCAGCAGCAGGGTGAGCGGAAGAGATCCGCTGCTTATCAGGAGTAGCTTGAAATGGTTTTGTGGGATATGGAAAAGCATTCGGACCACCTATCGAAAAATATCAAAGACATTGTTAAAAGTGTGAGAGATATCGAGTGGAGGAGAGCTCCTGTCACTGTCGGTTTCCTGTAACTATACTGTTCTTGTTCACAGCTTTTTCCTGTTGGGTTCAAGACAAACTGCAGGATGGGTTGAATCTTGTCAATATAGGGAATTAGTTAGTAGTGAGGCTGACATAACTAACTTGCGATTGATGTAGAAGATGGAAGGGCTAGTAGAATCAGCGGTTCGATTGTCCTAATTGAGATCTTCGAATTGTTCTTTATTATGCATAACTTTACTCTGTATGGCAAAACGGAGTTCTTCAGTTAGGACTCTGCTTGTTGCGTCACTTCGTCAGAATTATGCAATATGTTATTCATGAACCAAGCTGCATTTCACTCGAGAAGCATGAAGGAATCAAAAGAAATAAGAATTCGCTTCAGCTTCTCATTATTATAAACAACAAAAATTGGCTTTCAATTGCTTTGAACCACTTGCTCACTCTCATCAATGCACAAACGCATACACTGCAGTGGGTATATAAGCCACCAGAGCCAACAACCCGAGCGACCAATGCCGAAACGGCATGAGCAGCTGACTTGCTCTTGCAGGACAGCACCCCAAACAGAACAGCACATGTCTAAAATGATGACGATGATGCGAGGGCTTGTGCTTCGGATCGTCTACTACAGAGAGAGAGAGAGAGAGAGAGAGAGATACTGTTATCTTTCTTGTTTTCTGGACCGTCGAGTGTGATCCAATGGTGATACTGTCGACCTGAGCTTGGAGAAAGGGTAGTTATCCCAGGCTCTAACCTGGGCGCGCTGAGATGACTCGGGTAGTTGGGCCTCATGGCCCAGCCCATGCATGGCCCATTCTTTCTAATAGTATGATGTGCGGCCACTTCAAGAATAAAACACATGTAGCCGAACGGTTACATTCAAAATAAGAAAATGAGAGAAATTAACTTCCACAAAACTCAGCCCCTCCTCTTAATTTCACGACCATGCACTTCTCCTTACTTCTCAAAAAATGGCCTTCGAGGCTTGGAATTTGCAATTGACCTAAATCAACGATAGTACCTAACCCATATTTAAGATGGCTCACCAGCTCCAAATAGCTACTTTTTTTTTTTTTTTATGAGGATCGAATTTATGGAAGATGTTCAACATCGTGGACCTCCCCATTGATGAGAAGAAGGTCATCTGTATGGTATGTGCTGTGAAATGACCTTTGAAACCTAATGGTGGGAGAGGCCATTTGAAAAGGCATCAAGATATACATTTCGCTGAAATGGTCAACCCGAGGGAGCTCCGCCACCTCTCTTCAAACGGGCCAAATTTTGGAATTTTTTTTTTTTAAAATTCTGTACTAAATGTTATAAAAGTGTATTTGTTTGTATTTTAGTGATGTAATAAATGTGTTTTTATCAGTCTACTTAGTATGGTGCTTTTAATTATTAGGCTGTAAATTTGTTTATGAGATTGTATTTATCTAAGTTTGATTCTTATGTATTCGTACTTCCATAGGCACAAATTGGATGGAGTTGTTTGATTTTATGATGAGATGCATTCATTTAAGTCTGAGTCTTTTGTACTATGTCGTCATGTATTTCGTTTTTGTCCAATTATCCAACAACTCCCTATAACGAAAAAACCATGAAGCAGGAATAATTCATTCTACTGACATTTTTATTTTATTTTATTGAATTTTCAATTAGTTTTAAAAAAATTGAAAAAGAAATTGAAAACCAGTCCTTAGCGTAACGTGGCCGGGCCTGACATGGGAGCTAGCACACCCCGGCATTGTCATGGGCAAGCCGGCCCGTGCGCGGGATTTTCGTGCTGCGCTTGGCCCGACACATAAATTGACGGCCAGGAGTCATCACTACTTGCTAGTCGTCATAATAATTTCCTCAGTATATATAACATCCTAGCAAAAATAATTTCGTTATCAAGATGATAACTTTAAAGGCTGATGCAGCAAGATTCATCGGTCCGGTCCTTACTATTTATTGATATGTCGGTTATAAGCACATTGCGCTGAAGAAAAATAGATCAAATCCCCTAAGCAAGAGCCAATAGTCAGCAATGAGCAATGCTATTTATGGAGATTAATTTGCTGAGCTATTATGCGAAAGTACTAAAAAAACTTCGCTATCCTCTTCTCATGTGAAGCGAACATAGTGATCTTGAAATCATTAATCCCTAAGTAATTGTAGATACATAAATTTGTGGAGGGATTGGACATGTAAAGAGGGCATTTTCAAATTAGTTTTTCAAATTGTTTGGCCAAAAAAGAATTTCTTTAAATTAATTAACGTTTTTCGAAAACATTAGCAAGGGGAAGAAAATAACTATTTGCTCTCATCCTTATTGCTCATCTTCACAGTTTTAAAAGTAGCGACTTTAATAATGTCTAGCAGTGGAAAAGGATGAACGGATGAATTGCACAATCAGTCTTAACCAATTATTTATAGTTTTGCAATTTCAAGTCAAAATGACAAGTGAGAAATTCGTGTAATTTTCTCCATCAAACATTAACTTTCTTATATTGATGTCCATGCCAAATTTCATTTAAATTAATCACTGAAAGAATGAAAATAAGCATATCAAAATATATTAGGATTTCATTGGACCAACTGAAAGTTTATAAGATGAATGGCCCAATTGACAGTTCAATTATGACGCTATACACCAAACAAGTGCACAAGCTACTGATATCATTATTTCTTCCAGCGATAGAAGCTGTTGTTTGCATTTCTATTGAAGGAGGCAAGAGATGTAAATTTAATGCATTTTGCAAATTCACTGGCTGATCCCTCTGCAGAAAGTTGGAAATAATCATGAAAATAGATCTCCCCGAAGGCCGTCCCTAATTATTTTTGGTGCCACGATTCCAAACTTAAACATTGCAGTATTCATGTAATGTTGAAGCTAGCTCTGCAGTGAACATCGTAAATCACATAATTAGGATTAGTGAGAACTAAGAAAGTATTTAAAAGCCGATCGTCATCATGATTAAAAATTAAACGCAATAGCACATGAAAAAGTAACTTCAAAACTTACCAAACCCTGCGAATGCTCCAAATTTCTGACATTGAGATCGCGGAGTTGCTCTAAGGTGATAGCAGGGAGTGGCGTTTGTAGGGATGCTTGAACGCGAAGTTCACGGGAGACTTGTCTCATAGTCGGTCGAAGCCGCGGATTGGCTTGCAAGCACATGAACGCTAGCTTGGCGATTGAGACTACGTCTTGCGCATCTCGAAGACAAAGTCCATAAGGCGAGAGACGTTGATCCAACACATCCTTCAATAGTATCGGCGATTCAGTTTGGGTTGATGATGAACATTCCCCAAAGAGATGATCTTTTGGATGCTTTCCCATGATTGTCTCTAATGCGACGACTCCAAAGCTATATACATCGCACTTTTCAGTAGGAATCGAAGAATAAGCCAGCTCTGCAAGTGGAGAATTCATGGTTTTTTTATAATCTTGATGATAAGTTGTTTTCAAATTGACAACATTGCTTCCCATGAGGTATCAATTACAAGTACAAATGTCTACTTAATCTATGCTTATGACACTGATTTGACCATGGGAGTTTACGCTTTAGGGGCATTCAAAGGATTTTGTTTGATGCTCGCGTCATTTAGGTAACACAAATTTCATAACCATGAGATGGATCGATTATAATTTTTATCTCTTTTGCCAATTCTTCCTTCTTAGGAAAGTTAGAAGGCTTTCTCATCAACATCAAACTTGAATGCTCTAAATGTGTAAACGTATTTCTATAAGAAGATTAAATAACAAAAGAAGGGATGTTGAATGCCATTGAAATTGAAAAAAATGCGAAGTACCTGGAGCAATATACCCTATGGTGCCAGCGACAATAGTCCAGTTTGATGAATCCGGCCTCAATAGTCTTGCAGTGCCAAAATCGGAAACACGAGCCTCATAATTGCAATCCAATAGAACATTGTTACTGGTCAAGTCTCGATGAATCAAAGGAGGTGAACATTCGTGATGCATATAGGACAAAGCATCTGCAACTCCTCGAACCACATTTACTCTCTTGTCCCAATGAAATTCTACTGCTCTTTCATTATCATTCAAAATTGTTCTCAAGCTTCCTCTTTCCATGTACTCATACACCAAAAAATAGTGTCGGACATGAGAGCAGAACCCATAAAATTTCACAATATTACGATGGCGTACATTTCTTAAGGCTTGAATTTCCCTTTCAAATGGTATCAAATCAACAATCTCACTATCGTCTTGGGATGATAAGGTTTGCTTTATAGCAAATGTTTGACCCTCCGATAAATGAGCTTTATAAACAATTCCATATGCTCCTTCACCAACATAGTACTTCGAGTCAAATCCTTCTGTAGCCTCAAAGATTCGATCATAGAAAACTTTGCCATCATAATTCAAAATATGCATGAAATCCAAATCATTTGCCCATTCGTTGTTCTCTCTATGGATAATCATTCTTCGATGATGATCGATGAGTATAAGAACGATCAAGGTGCAAGAGAGGAGAATTGCCAACAACAGGACACAAAGAATAATTGCGATTCCAACTCCAACATGTGGATTAAGTTTCTTACTCTTGATAGAATTGCATTTCGGTAGACCAATAACATTTCCACAAAGCCCTTTGTTATGCTGCATTGCCTCAAATGGTGCCTCATTGAAAGCTTTGACATTCGGGAGAGGACCTTCCAGGTTATTGTAGGACAAGTTAATGGAAGTTAAGGCTGACATATCACCAAAAGTATGTGGAATAGAACCAGAAAGGTTGTTGTGGGAGATATTTAGAACTTGTAGCATTCTCAAATGTCCAAGTACTCCCGGTATGTTTCCAGTCAATAAATTATGACTTATGTCAAGAACCTCAAGGAATTGTGCATAGCCTATCTCTGGAGGAATGCTTTTCCAAAATTTATTTCTGCTCATGTTTAAGGTCAACAAGTTTTTGCATGAGCCTAATTGCACTGGCATCAATCCGCTCAAATTGTTTGATGCTAAGTTTAGATATGCTAAATGAGATAAAAGTCCAATCTCAATCGGGACATTTCCTATGATAATGTTGCTGCTTAGATCAAGTTCTAACAACATCGGTAGACTCCCCAATTCCCTTGGAATCTCCCCACTTAAAAAATTTGAAGAAAGTTTTAGCACCCGTAACGAACCATCCTTCCAAATATTGCAGGTATCTCACCAGAAATCTTGTTGTTTGATATCCTTAAACTCATCAAATTAGGACAACGCTTCCATCTCCATGAAAGTTCGCCATTCAAATGATTGTGGCTTAAGTCCACATAATTTAGATGTGGACATATTCCGAAAGCTTCTGTTATGTTTCCTGTAAGTTGGTTTTCTTCTAACCTCAATCTGATTAATGTGCTACAGTTCTTTAAGCTTGTTGGGATGGGACCTGTGAAATGATTTTTGAAGGCGCTGAAATTTTGCAATGATCTCCCAAGGCACACATCTTTTGGCAGCTCCCCCTCTAGTTTATTAGTATCCATTAACAACTGAGTCAAATGTGTTAACCTATTAAATTCAGAAGGCAAGGACCCAGAGAACATGTTGAAACTAAATAATAATTGAGTTAAATTGGCTAAGCTTCCAACGATGCGGGGATTGGATTTGGACAAATTATTTTGGGAGAGCCTAAGAAACAGATAAACTTGACAAATTTCCGATGGAATAAGGAATTGAGCTGGTGAGATTGTTAAATGATAGGTCAAGTTTATTGAGAGAAGTGAGCCCTCCGATTTTTATAGGAATGGATCCTGACAATCTATTTCCCCTTAAGGAAAGAACTGTCAAGCTCCTCAAGTTGCATATTTCATGTGGGACGGAACCAGACAAGTAATTTTGCGAAACATTTAGTTCAACTAAATTGCCTAATTTTCCAAGAGAGGTAGGAATACGTCCACTCAAGTTGTTGGCATAAAGGTACAAATAATGAAGACTCTCCAACATACCTATACTTGGGGGAATTTCCCCAGATAGTTCATTAAAGCAAAGAACAAGATAGTTAAGTTTGGAAAGGTTACTAATACTTGAGGGGAGGGAGCCATAGATCGAGTTGTTGGCAAGTTCAAAGCTCACCATACCAATTAAGCGCGAGAAGTCAAGGCCATCTAGAGTTCCCCTCAAACCGACATTAGAAAGATTTAGATGGGTGATGGCTCCGTAGTAGTTGCAAGCAACACCGGTAAAGTGACAAGGATTGTCGCCGTGCCATGAAGAGAGTAGAGATTGGCTATGATTGTCAAAAGTAGATTTCCAATTCAAGAGAGCCTCCAATTCATCCTTATTCCTGGTCGTGTGGATAGTGGAAAAAGAAGTGAAGGAAGTGGAAACTCTTGCCTCATGAAATGAAGTGGTGCCGATCAAGAAGAGCGAGGAGAAGAAGAAGACATGTAAAGGAGACAAGATGGACATCAATGATGAAGAAGCCATAATTTTGGGGGGATGGATGGTTTTTGGGAGGTAGAAGATGGTTTAGGTTGACATAACGTTAACAAGATGGATGCCATATTTATATATGGAATGTCATTCCTGAAGCTCCTCAATCAAGGCCAATGCCTTTTAAAGTTGAACATCATTTTCTCATGAATGGGGGCGTTTCATGAACAATATTTTATTCTACTTTGTCTGTGATTGACGATATATTGCAAAGTAATATCTTTTACTTTTCCAAACAGTTTAGTATGTGCCATTTGGATATAATAAGTAAATAATGCCAAATGATAAGACTCAATCGCTAGTCATCTTTGAACAAGAAAAAAAAGAAAAAAGAAATTGTTACTGAGTTGCCAATGCTCTCTCTCTATGCTCCTACCTCAGCCTCTCCAGAGGTAGACTATGCCCTAATCATCTCCCCTAATTCTCTTGAAATTCATATCCCTCCCTCCCTGCCTCCTTCTCTCTCTTTCTCTCTATTGCATTCTCTGTCAACATCATGGTCTCTCCTACAATCCTACCATCACCGGCTGGAGATTCTCCACCTAAATTTGAGGGAATATGATTGTAATTTGAGAATTTAGGATAATTGAGTTTAGACCATTTCAAACAGAGATTAAGAAAGCATGGGACTCCTTGATTTTTGGCCTTGTGGTGTAGAAAAAAGCCATATTAAGGGGGGAAAAAGGAAACTTTTAAGTTTCTTATTTCCAGCAACTATGTTGATTCTCTTCATAGACAAAACAAATGAAAAAACAAAAGATGTTTCATTAGTATTCACATATCGAAAAACTACTTAATGCGAACCGAAGTCCCTTACCCTTCAATTTAAATCTATGTACAATTGTAATGTCCATATGAAGATCAAGTAGCTTAATTAAAATTACTCAAATAGACACTTACTTTTTGCTCTTTACTTCATATAAATATTGGTTTGGATGCACTTTTACTCTTTCTTAACCCGAAATATTCAAAATTTTCACAATTTATGGATAATGATACATAAATTATAGTATGATTCACCTTTTCTTCAACTAGTTCTTATGAGGCACAAGCAAATGCTCCTTGCAAGGCTCTTGTCCTTTGGCTCAATGGAGCTCTTTCTTCCCAAGTAATTTCTTTTTTTTTCTTTTTTATTTATGTGTGAATTTTACATTTCGAAAGTAGTGCAACTCATGAGTTTGGGTCCCCTCTTTGTTTTTGGTCAACCAGTCTTCACCCCTTAAAACACTCATCCATGTATGAACACAAGAAATTCTCATAAACAACAAAGTCGACATCAGCTTCATCTTTTTCCAATCAATTTGTCTTAATCACGTGAAGGGCCTTGATCATGAAGCCCCTTTTTACTTTTCTTGATTGTGAAGTCCTTTTAAACTTTTTCACCTCCTTTTGAATTCCCCCCCCCTCCCCTCCTTCCTTCAAATGGTCTAATCATGTTATTGTCAATTCAAAGCTATTCAATTTTATAATCAAATTGAACTCAATCATTGAAGTAGTGACAATCAAGGATCCAATTAGAATGAGTTATCGTGCTATCATGTCATCAATTATTTTAAACCATCATTTCCTATTTTTTGGTTTTGACCTATAGTTTCTTCACTTACTTTTGCGGTCTTTATGGGCCTAGCTCCTCCTCGTGAGTCATAAATTCTCATCACGTTACAAGTGATGGGCCCAAATCAAGTCCGGTCCCACTTAAAAATTTTACATACTTGTAATTTTACGATGAAGGGACTTTCTCATCATGTTACACGTGATGAGCCTAGATAAAGTCCGGAGCCTTCAACATTAGATCAAAAGGTAAAAAATCTCAATAAGATTTGTTGAATGACTAAGATTTATTGCATTTTAATTCGATGGTAAAGGATTATACGGACACAATGCCACCTAGGAACCAATATATCACCTCATACAAATTATGTATTTCACAATTGATTTTGATTTTTAAAACTTGTAACTATATCTATATCAATGGCAAGAGAGAACATGTGTAATCAACAACTTAAGTAGAACGCATAGCAAATATAAAATAATGAACTTTTACAAGCTACACAATCAGCTGGTGGCTACATAACTTTTTTATAACACGAGTCATGTTTGTCGTTGTTCATTTTGCAGTTGATTGATTTATGAAGTGGCAAACTTTTTTGCCTACTTGTGATTTCTATTTAATGATTTCAACCATGACCCACTCACATAGGACATTTTGTATATATTTTTTAAGTGTTCGATGTTACTCGCAACCTGTCAAGTAGACATCATTGCCAAAACAAGGAGCGTGGCTCCCATTAAAGTATCATTGGGGGCAATTAGAAAGCTTTCATTTCAAAAATCATGTACATTTTGCATGGACAACACTATCGCCATGCAAAGGCTTTCGATATATGATATAGAGATAAGAACATCATGAGTATCATAAGATTGTCATGGCACTAACTTAAGTTCAATCTTTTTTTCTCAATCGCTTAAATGCTATAACTTCTAAAAAATGTTCACTTCATACTATAATTTTCAATTAACCACTTAGATGTCATAACTTTCCAAAACATTCACCAAATGTTGGAAATCTAAGATTGCATGTCACTTGAGGGAAAAATTTACCCAATCAGTTCTAAACCTATTATACAAATGTTGATTTAATCTTAAACTTTCCAATTTTGTCGATTTAATTCTAAACCATTGTGTTAAAATCCAAGGTGGTCATTCTAGCCAATTTTCGCCAGAAATTGCTAGCGTGGCGTGATGGTCTAGTCATCACCAACCGTTTCGAGGTGTGAGAGTGTCGTCTTGATTCCTATGCAACTAAAGATTCTAGGGTCGAGGACTTGATTATGCTAATGTTTATTAGCACCATTGTGGTGCCTCTTACTTCAAAGATCATTATCAAAGTGGTCACACAATCTTGATTATTAATTATGGTTCTAAGGGCATCAAAGTTGCTAAATGATAATGTAAATATTTTTGTAGGGCTCGTTTTCATCAAAGCCTAAATTAATCCTAAACATTCATATATAGAAATGACTTTAGAGTAAATGCAAAAAAAAAAAAAAAAAATAAAAAAAAAAAGAAGGAAACCCTATACAAGTTGGGCAAAGATTATACATGGCTATGTTATAAGTCCCAGGATATGATCCTCCATAAGCTAAAACCAAGTCATATTCAATTTCTTTCAAAAGGACACTCCATTAGGAATAAGCTACATGTATAATCAAGTGAAACCAAGCCACATCTAATGGTAAACTTAAAAAATAATGAAGACCTATTCCCAAGCATTTTCTTTTTTTTTTTTTTTTTTTTTTTCTTTTAAATATCTTCGATTTTTTTATTATTTATTTAAATTATAATAATTCAGAAAATGGTGAATCGGACTGGATCATTGAGCCCAGTCCGAATAAAAGGTAGAATTCCAGCCTCTCCGAGATGGGCTAAAGGGCGCAATTGAGTCCATCGTCAAACCCACTCCAATTCTAACCTTCCTAAGCCCGAATTTAGAAGACTCCCAAGTTAAGCCCATGTTCGTTTAATTTAAACCAAGCCCAAATTAAGAAGACTCACCACCAACCTGCTCTTCCACTGAAGCAATGCCAAACCCATACTAAAGCCTATTTCAAATAAGGATGGATTAAACCCAAGTCCATGTTAAACCCATTTGTCATTCTAGAGCCCATACCCTAATTTTCTATGTTTCTCGCTCACTTTCTCCTCACATTCAACTCATCCACAAAAACATAAGTCCATTGTTTTCAATTAGTGGACTGAGAGCTCATTAAATTTGATCCACTGACTCATGAACCTCGAGACTCACAGTTTCAGATCAACGCACCAAAATCTAGAGCCGCAAACAAATGGACTTCACCACTGGCTACCCATCATCATATACATTCCAGCCGTACACTCCATCGGCCTCATTTCCAGCAAGCATCAGGAAGGTAACCCTAGAACATGCAAAACGAGGAGCGAAGTCTCTACCCATCCCAATGAATCCAAGCCCACACTAAGCCTAACTCTGGACTCCCATGACAAGTCCGCTACACTAATGTCACTCTAAACCATTGCCTAACATCTCTAAAGCTGAGCCAACCCTCCATCACGTCGTTCTTCATCTCCTCTTTCTCTTCTTGTTTCACCAAATTTTTATAGCCTTCCCCAAGATGAACTCATAAAGCAAAACACAAAATCCAGAATATCAAAGATCCTGCGACAATATTCATCTACCACATCCCAAACCAAGGACGATATACTTTACCATCAAACACCTGTCTTCATTGGACCGACGCTGGCCACTGCTTCCGGTCTGCCATTCGCGGACACAAAGCAAGAAACGTGAACAAAATGGCGGTGTAGACAAGCATTTGATCGGGGGAATGACTTGAGGATCAATTAATGCTCTTGGATTACCAAAGGAAATGAAACTAACTTGCACAGTTTTCATAAGCATTTTGTCCAACAAGTTATGTGCGACCGGCTAGGAACAAACGAAGCTATCTAAAGATGGGATTCAAGGGTCGACTTAGACAAAAACATCAAAACAGGCACGAGATCAGTGAGAGAAACATCTCATCCCGGTCCATAGCACTTGTCAACATAGAGAGCTACATCCAGGCTTCGACTTCAACGAAACCGAACAGATGAGACCATCTAGTGAAGCGAACAGACGAGACCATTTACGGTAGTGAATCTCGTGGGTCTTTCTTCGACAAATTACATCCAACAATTTGAGTGTTTGTAGATAAGTAAATCTTGTGTAAGATTTGTTTAATTTTTCGTGAGATTGAGGTTATTTAGTGAGGAATTATGGGGCTAAACATTACGCATAGTATTGGGTGTAATTGAGACTAAGGAAATACTGAGAATATTTACATGACTTGAATATGATTGTAATCTCTATGTATCACTTGATCTACATTAAAATTTGTCATTACTTTGCCAAGGACATAGGTCACTACGACTAAATCATATAAATCTGGCGTCCGATTTATTTTCTTATTCTACTTATTTTATTATTTGATCACTTGCTTTTTATAACATCACGAAGAATTTTGTCTCTAATAAAATCCAAAATAGAAAAGAACAAAAAAGGTAAGAAAAAATCTTAAATCAAAATGGAGCGAGGCCGCAAAGGACTCCACCACCCTCCTTATCACCTACTCCTCCGACCAGAACCGTCTCCTCCAAGAACCACCACAGCCACTCCATGCTACTGCCGTCAGTGACTCCTCCACCTCCACCACCGATTCCATCTCCGCCATGTTTGAGCCGGACGAGCTCTTGAGCTTCATCAGCGATGCCCCTTTGCTTGACACTGAGTTGGACTGGCTCGCTGATGTGGCTTTGACGTTCTTGCATAGGTCAAATCACAAGGGAGATGCCGATATGGCGCTGGTATACAGAATGAGTAACGGTTTCATTTATCTTCACATTAGCATGGCTTTCTAATTATTTTGTGACCTTGGGACTTTTTTAAGTGTCAGAAGTTTGCAAGAGCTTAACAGGCGGATTAAAACCCAAACTTGATTCAACCGTGCATCAAAGACACCTGCGAGAGAATTACGGTGTCTTCTTGCACATCTTCTTACTGAAACAATGGGGATCTGACTAGAGGTCACAGCCTACGTGACGAGCATTCCCCATATTTTATGTTTCCCGGGCAATGAAGAAAAAAAATGTCAGGTAATGTACTGCAAAATTAACATCTTATTATAACAAAACCATGCCACGTACCATCGCGTTTGGTGATGGAGGTCGGATTTATGTGTTGAGAGATGTTGCTGTGAATTCCTTTATTATCACTGAACGTATCGAGTTCAGTTGTTCAACTTCTCAGGTAACGCGCCATCACTAGTGCTTACTGTAGAGGAGCTGTTGGCGCTTTACTCGCGTATGACGTCACCAGTACGTGCGACTTTGAGAACGTTGGAAGGTGGCTGAGGGAGTTGAGGGATCACACTGACCCCATCATCGTGGCAATGCTCCTTGGCGACAACTCCGATCTCCGCCACCTCGTGGCAATCCCACTGGAGGACGGGAAGTCATTCGCCGAGAACGAGTCCCTCTATGTTGTGGAGACTTCTGCATTGGACGTGACCAATGTGGAAGCAGCTTTTGCTGAGGTCCTGTCTCAGATTTGTCCGATTGTGAGGAAGAAAGCAGTCGAAGCGGGTGAATACCCAAGTGTTCCTTCTGTTCCCGCTCAGGGACAGGTGATCAATGTCAAAGAAGACGGGCCTGTTTTTAAGAGGATTGGATACTGCTTTGGTTAAGGGCGGTTTCTTTAGCTGCTTGTCGCTATTAGGGAGGGTCTGCTAAGTACTACCTCTGTGTATTATTTTTTTTCTTACGCAAGATGTCCTTGGATCCGAGTCCTGCGACGATTGCTAGCTACCTCGAATTTAATCCTGATCGAGGTCATGTGACCCCTATCTTGATCTAATTGGGAGACCTGTGAACTTTACAATAGAGCTGATGCGAGCCTTGAAAAGGTCAAGCTTACAACTCGAGCTCTAATGGTCACGAGCAGGGAGCTTCGGAGAGAGTGAGAGAGTGAGGTAGCGTTTGATGTTGCGTGGGGTTGAGTCAGTCTTTTTAGGTTGGGGGAGATACAAATTGTGAGTTTGATAAGAGATGAAAATCTCCATATGCTATCAGCAATTACGCTTTTTTTAATAACAATGGGGCATTCGGCACCAATCAATAACCAATTAAAAAAATCACGTGGGATAATAAACTCAAGAAAATCATAGTCTTACTCCCGTCATCTACTATAATAGTACTAAAGACGTTCACAGGGTCCATTGTCTTTGGTAAGATTTTTGTGGGATCACAATTAACTATTCTAAAAACTTAAAATCTTAAATGAAAGCATGATTTAATATTAGGTTACTAACAAGAAAAATCCTAAACTAGTACATTTGTGACAAATTTACCCAAAACTAATTTTTTGACCATTAAAAACTCCAAATCGGTATACTTTTGACAATCTTACCACAACTTAACTTAGGCACGAGTTTTGCAAGCATATATATTTGTGACAAATTTTTAGTTTCTATTATATTTAACCGTCAAATTGTTGAGTCGGACAACGCATAACAGTTGCTTGAGCTCTTCTGTCAAAGGCACCCGCACGTCAGCTTCAGCCTAGGACGGCAGAAATGTGCTAGGACATTCTCTCTCTCAGACCGCTTGTTGCTGCTTTGGCAATTACGTAATACATTTGAAGACGATGATAACAAAATTCTGTTTGCTTTTCTCTTGTCCGCTAAGTGTGTGGGTGTGAGAGTCGGTAGCTGAACCCTTGGTTTAGCTGCTAAACTCCTTGCGATGTTGAAGTTTTGTTCAGATCCAAGGTGGTGGAAATTGACCCTAGGCCAACCGCTAAGCGACACGCGTATGCCCTATGCCCTATGCCCTATGCCCTCAAAGGTCACCCTCTTCGTCGATGCTGCAGTAATTGGCAAGCGGTGTGATGTAGATCTGCGCCATGATTTACCCAAAGAAGGGAGCAAAAGGAACATCTTGAGAAGCCAACTCTTTTTCGCCATTTCTTGCTCCACGGATTGGGAGAAAAGCGTTGAAAAGATTCTTGGGACCTCTTGATCTTGCCTGGCGCCTTCCAAATTTGTACGTCCTATGAGCAAAAATAAAAGTTCATGGACTCTGCGGAAGTCATAAAAGAACGGGATTGACGAACGCCGTGTTAAAAACTTTAACCCAAAAAAAACTCAACTTCATAGGTGAATGAAGACTTCGACGTATATAATTAGCCTTTTTTTTAATGCAAGTGGGATTGGCTCTTAAAATTCGGTCGTCCCCTGAAGTTTTTCTTTAATAATTTGCAAAAGAAAAGTTTGATGATGTTGCGCACTATTTCTTGAGGAAACCATTATTGTGTCCGCTTCAAATAGCTATTCAATCACACCCGTGGTCAAATTAAACAGCACTCTCGCCCACGATCCGCGAGGAGGTTGAAGACAAGGACAGAAATAACCTCTTCACTGACCCACGTTTCTTCGTGTTCCCTCTGATTTCAGTCCCTAGAACTTTAGTTCAATTGTAAGTTTGACCATCGAGTTTTGGATAACCCAAAGAAGTTATGGATAATATCTGCCTAATGAACTTTCCATTGTCTCCCGTCATTCTAAAGCTCTGCAGATCAGCAGGTTGCCTTATCTCCCCCCACGTTGCCGACAACCCCTTCACTTCTTCCACTCATTGGTCTCCCCTCTTTGATTTTTCTATCTTATCCTCTCTCTCTCTCTCTCTCTCTCTCTCTGCTTCTGTTCGTTTTCATTTTTCGCTCACTCGCTGGACGTGGCTTCGGTTGTTCTTCATCTTCATTCGTTAGATTCCAGCCGCCTTAAAGCCACGCGGAGTCGAAGTCTTTTGCCATCCCCACGAGGTCAGCAAAGCAGGCCCAGCCGCGCCAACGAATTCAGCCGCAAGTTCAGCCCTTCTCTCCGCAAAATCAGTCGCTCAAATCAGCCCTTTAGCCAAGGAACCCGAGCAGAAAATCGGAAGCTTTGCAGGCCATTTTTCGGGCCCGATTCGTGCTCGAAAGCCGCCACCGCTTTGGAGAGGATCGAGCCCTGTTGCATCCCCATCGATTTGAATCGACCGGTTCGATAAACAAGTGAGTTTATCTCACTAATTCTCGCTTAGTCGGTTAATTACGTTTAAGGGTTGTTTAGTTTAGACTAAACTTGGTTTAGTGGATAATTAGAACAGTTTAGTAAATTAATTAATTATTGATACATGTTAGGTGGTTAGAGTAGTGTAGTTAGAGCCTAGACAAGCTCTAAAATTTATATAAAGTGGTTCGAAAATTTTCCGGGCCCGTTTTAGTATTTAATTAGACTTTTCAAGCCTAAGTGTGAACTTTTAGCATTTAATAATTAATTTTCGAAATTAATTAATTAATTTTTTTTTTTGGAAATTAGACCAGGATATCACGGTAAGGAATTTTATGCTGATTGTAGTGGTGTGGCTTGTTTATTTAATTGAGCTCTAATTTGTGTTGATTGTGCATGATTTGTATTTTTGGAATTTATTCTTAAATTCATTTAATTTGATAATTGAGTGGAAAATAACCGGGCGTCGATTTACAACGCCAAAAAAATTTTGGTGGATTTTATAAAATGGTGAGATTTATGAAAAGGAAATTATGGTAATTTGGCTAAGGTTGACCGTGTACCCACACATGATATTTTATTGAGTATGATAAAAATAGAAAAATAGCCTTAGAATATTATATCAGTGGATCTGGCAGCTTCTGATGAGCATAACAAATATATTGGATTAGTAGATCTGGTAGCTTCTAGTGAACATAATAAATATATCGGATCAATGGATCTGGCAGCTTCTGGTGAGCATAATAAATATATCCAATTAGTGGATCTGGCAGTTTTTGGTGAGCTATACTATCTATATATCGGCTAGAGTGAGCAGTCCTGGACTATGGTCAAACTCATAGATAGTATTGATTGAGATGACCGGAGAATGGTCATGTTGACATGGAATCAACTGAGTCGATTGATCGATGATTTGATTTGATTGAATGATTTGATGTGGTGAATTGATTGGATGAATTATAAATTGTATTGACCTGTAGGAAGGAACTGAGGCCAAGGTAAACCCTCTGACATGTGAATGTGCTTAGGCAGCCCTTAAGGCATATTTTCTTTCTAATCGGGTCTTAGGGGATTGAACTTGCTGAGACGTCCTCTCACCCCATTGTGGGATAACAATTCCAGGTCCCTAGTTGGCGGTCATGGAGGACCGAAAGCCCTAGAGTTTGGAAGGTGAAGGCTGAAGAATCGGCAATTCGATCTGACTAGTGGGTGTTAGGACAATTCCCTTTTTGTTAAGTTGACATTTTTGTAAACAAACTAATTTTGTAATTAACCCATTTGTCTATAAAAGACTTGTCTTGGTTTGAAAATTTTATTCTTGCTCTTCTATCCCAATTATTTGTTGTCTGGGATTTTATATCTGCTTCCGCATACGTATTTAAAATGAAAGGGTCGGCAAAGCGTCTTGGGATGTCGCTATTAATCGACCAAAGAGGGATGGACACACGCTCGAAGGATCGGGGTGTGACATCTTGTCTAATGTCTCTTCCAATTATACAAGACAACTTAGAACATAGAAAAAATTCAAACGGGCGAACTCATATTTAGAGATAACAAAAAATGGTACAAGTAGAAGAAACGTGACCACATGGGACATGACCAGGCTTTAGGGTATGATTTATGACATTTCAATCTGAAATCTCAATGGAAGTCGAACCTCCTTCTAATGATTTGTGAGAGATGAAAAATTCACTAATATAGCACAGAACAGCTCCAGCTGTAGCTCAACTAGAAAACTGATTTGACCATAAGTGGAAATCCTTTTCTTTGAATCCATGCATGAGCAGCACATGATTTGCCCATCAACACCCTATGACTCGGAAAACTAAGCAGCAGCACCATAAAGTGGTGAATCTGGCAAGCTCAATTGCACGGCGGATAGTATACCAAAACCCCACTTCACATACTAATCTAACCTCTAGATATTCAAGTATCAAACACAAAAGCCCCAATGTTCTCAAATAGTTCCGACGAACTGTGCACTAGTATCTTGCATCGAAAGGCCTACATGGCTTCAAAACTCATGAACATGGCACCGATCACTTCCTACACTGTTTCAGATGCAAGATCCAAGCACTCAAGGTTGGTATAGAAATTGCCCCATGTCATGCGACTTATGTAGAAGAAAAGCTTTAAAACCTAAAAATGGAAATTAGTTGCATGCATTTTCTCTTACAAGCGAAGGCAATAATGACAGCTATTTCTTCCAAAATCACCATAACAACAATTTTCTTTTTCCACCACCGGCCGCGGTGGCTCCACTGGATAAGACTCTGCTGATCCTCAACGAAGAGGTGAAGGGTTCAAAACCCAGGGGAGGCGCTAGGTGTATTAAGTGTGACTCAGGGGTGGTGGGTCCTCCTACTTAAGTGTCACTTGGGGGTTTACGGCGCGGCTGTCGGCTGTAAGCCGGTTCCTCCAATACCAAAAAAAAAAAAAAAAAAAAAAAAAAAAAAAAAAATTTTCTTTTTCCCAGCAAGCAATGTCAACCAATCAACTATGTGAGAAGACACATCAATATCTTTAAGAAGAGCTTCCTCAAAAGCCGAAGTGAAGCTAAACCATCATAGACTCAGAAGTCAGAACGGGAACCAGAAACAAAACATCGACCACATTCCCTAAACTAATAGTCAAGCAAAAAGTCAATTATGCCTCTGTCAGAACACTGCATATCTTGCTCAGCTCTCAGCATATAATCCAAGCGAATACAGACAACCACACAATCAATCACACTTGCAACTTGAGCACGCATGCAACATTCAGCTAACCACAAACATTTGTAATCAAACATCGACCTCGCGAACAACATTAATATCCAATCCAGATGAGGAATTTTTTGCCGAGCCCTCCCTCTTCCTTCTCAGACGCTCCCTGACCTGGGCTATTGTGTCATCGGCCAGAGCGGGCGAGCCCACTGTCGCCGCTTGCTCAGGAAGGGAACCCGACGAGCCATTCTCCCGGTTGACTCCACAAGATCCAAGGGCTGTGAGCTCCTCCGACGAGGACGCAACGATCCCTCGTTCCCTGGGGGACCGTTCCACCCCCAGAGCCAGCCATGGCCACAGCCACCACTCAAAGCACCCATTGAGAGATGGCAAAAAATCTGAGGTTGATATTTGCTGGATGGAGGAATGAGCAGAGATCAGTGGCTCTGCCTTATCGAAAGGCCGAAACAGATAGCGGCCTGGGAGTCCCATCATGCTCTAGGGATGCATTTGGCTGAGGAAAACAATCGAAAACAATTTCCAAATATCCATGCACAGAACTAGGAAGTGAACTCTTAAATTCAAAACGGTGAAAACACTTTCTAAAATTACTTCTCTTCAACCGATCACCGAGCCTTAGCGATGGCTGACAAATAGACATAGACGCAGGCCAATCCCAGGCGAGGCTCAATCTTGATGGCTTTGGTCAAGCTCGACCTTGTTACGATTAGCTCAAGCCTTGCCAGCCTCACCATGACAAGGTCGAGTTAGCCCGAGGCCAACCAGGTTGGCTCTTGCTAGTGGCTTGATATTCAAAAGAAAGGAAAAAAATTCAAAATTTTCTTTTGCATGACATTCATGAAATTGAAATCATTTTTCAAATGAGATTCAAACAACAAAAAACACTTTCAATCATATATCATCAAACAAAGAAAACTAATCACCTTCTTGAAAAATAATTTCCTTGAAAGGTATTTTTTTTTATCATAAAATTTTTCATAAATTTTGAATTTGAACAAATTCTGAATATTATCTATGTTAATATGTATAGATTGCAAGTCGAAGTACTGCCCTTCTAAGATTTAAATCTCGTTACAAGGTAAAAGGTAAAAGTTATTCCCAACGTCTTAGAATGATTTAAAACACATTATCTAAGCCTTTTTATGAGTAACAGTGTTAAACACTCTTGATACTTCTTTGGATCTTCAAAACATCTTAGGTATTTTAGTAATTATACCCACCATGTTATTTATTTATTTATTTAATAATCATAGTTGAACATGGTTGCTTGGTAGATGAAAAATTTAAATCTCCAGTGTTTAATGTAAAAGGTGAGCTCATTTGTTCAAGTGACTTGATAGTTACAATTCCGGATATCATTCAATAGTATATGTATGGCAGTTAAGATAAAATTCAAGATTTATTATATCCGGAACTTGATGCTCGCTCAAGCCAAGATAAAGTATGATATAAAAGGAATATAACTCATATAAAATTATTCCATAAAGAATGTGAGATAAAGGTGAATAAAATTTCTAATATTCATAACACAAAAATTATTTTTCTCAAATAAACAAATTCTTAAATTAATAAAATTAAAATAATATTTTTTTATAAATAATATTTAACCACAATATAAAGATAACACAAGAATAACAACAATTTCGTTTTTCTTCTAATCTTAGTTTTATGGGTTAATACCCTAAAAAAACTCCAAAATGGTAAACATGTGACAAATTTATCTCAAACTAATTTTTTTACCATAAAAAACCCTAAACTAGTACACATTTGTAATTTTACCACAAACTAATACAATTATAATAAATTTACCTACTGTTAGTTTCAATTAAATTTTACTGTCAAATTGCTAAGTTGGATAATACACGACAATTGATTAGTGTACTAGTTTGGGATTTTATTCTCCGTTTGTTATAGTTATATAATTTTTGTGGTTTTATGCGATATTATCCAATTTAACAGTGGATATATTTATAAAAAATATACTAGTTTTGGGTTTTTGACGGTCGAACTAATTAGTTTGGAGCAAATTTGTCTTAAGTGTTTTAGTTTGGAGTTTTTTGTGGTCGTTTAAGGCAAATTTATCACGGGTGTCTTAGTTTGGAGTTTTTCATAATCAAAAAATTAGTTTAGAGTAAATTTTTCACATGTGTACCTATTTAAGGTTTTTCAAGATATTAACCTATTTTTATTTGTATATTCAAATTTTTTTCTATGTTATAATATACATTTAATATATAAATATATATTGAGTATGTATATATATTACATATATTAGATATTTTAATATTTTAGGTATATAAGTATAGTTCACTATTTAATAAAATTTAATTAGAGAATGATGGAAGGAAAAAAAATAAAAAGTGTGGAAAAAATAAAACAACAAATAAATAAAAATGATATAAACAAGAGTTATTAGAGATGCTTACGATCTCCGTTTGTACGATTTTTAAGTTTATTTATACTAGTATGTCATTTATACTAAACAATGTACATAATATGATGATATATATATAGTCGGCTTTAATTCTGCAAGTCACAAAACAATAATAGGATATAAAAAAATGCTTGAATTTCATATTCTATACTATCAAATCATATCGTATCTGACTAAGAATCCAAACGATTAAGCGAGTCTCTAGCATTGAGATTCATTTATCATTTTCAATGATATACATGTGTCGTAAGCACCGAACCTCAATGATTTTTCAGCTTGTAACATTTCTCTTTATCTATCATGTTCAAAAGAAGGAAGAAAAAAAAAGGGACCAATGCGGTTTGATCCAATTGAACAAGTAAAACTAACACGTACTTTGAAAAAGCAGGGTTATTCACTCGCGACAATGTCCGGAACTGGGTCAACATCAGTACTCCAATACAAATCGTCCACTTTGGAAGTATGCTCAAAACCAGACATGTAAGCATGCACCATGAAAATGCCAAAAACCATACTGAAGGATATCCTCTGGGCAAACAAGTATGGCCTAAGTATATATTACATTTGCATATGGAATCCGTACTGCTGGAGTGCCACTGCCGCTATTGATCTAGCAGCGTTTCCTGCATCACCTCCTTCAAACTTTGGACGATATACGATGAGAGCAATAGTGGCTTGGAGAAAAAGCAATGCACATAATAAGCAAACCAAAATGATAAATAGACTTGATAAATTTTTGTATCCAATGATCAACTATCGAATTCATCGATGTAAGACAGGATGCGACTAAGTGAAACTGCTAACTGAGGATAGAGACATGACTTGCTAGCACAATATCTATAGAAAAGTAAAGAAGCAGTACTCCCATACTTGAGAGAACCATATCCATGTACTCAATTGAAGTGTACCACGGCACGGGGAGAGATTCTTGGGAAACTGAAAACCTTCTTCGAAAATTCCACAAGCATCTCTGAGGTAAAATCCTCTTCTAGGGCGATGTCATAGCAATGTGCTTCATTATTTCGAGTGAGTCCGGTATTCTTTTTAGTGGAGATCACCATTTTCTCCAAAACCAATGCATTCCCAAGTAGAAACTCAATGAACTCGATTACGTATGGTTGGGTCACGTATGCATAGATCATGATGTTCTTCAGGTGGTGTTTTAGGCAATAGAATGTGCCCTCAATTGAATTCCAGTACCTCCTGCCATCAAATTTACATCTTCGCTTCCACTTTTTTCCCTGACAAATAGCCAAACAAAGTGCAATGATCAAGCATTGGTAAAACATACACATTCAAATTCCAAAAGAGATCTGCTTCTGATATCCAATATCCATAACTCAGTCTGAAAGTTAATATACTTGACAAGATTTATAGAAGGGGTCAAAATTAATCTACATAATGAAGAGGTGGCCAGTGTTCTCTATGGAAGTAAACATAAATTTGTCATTAAAAAAAGATATTCCTTATTCATGCAGCACTGTAGGCTAAAGCGCACCTGAATATCATGGGGCACCACACGATAAACATATATGGTGAGTGTCTCTAGAAAATTGCAAGTCTCTAGTAAGTAAGAAATCCCGGGGAGGTGCCATTTAGCTAAATTAAGGATCGTTGTCACAGACTTCCAGTTGAAAGATGGGCGTGGTTGATTCGTTAGCTTCCATATGCTGAAGACCTGGAGATCGAAAAGAGAGAATCATTGGAGGAACACATCTTTTTAAACACAAAATAGGACATACAATTACTTTATGATGTAATCTAGAAAAGGAAAGGAACAGCATCTGCTCAATAATGCCCGATGTTCTGATTATTAAACTAAATTAGAAACATACAACAACAAACAACAACTATGCCTCCCACGCCTCAAGAGCTACAGTTTACTGCAGATGGTAATTGATGGATTCAATCTCCACTACACTTCTATCACACTAGTTAGACAACTAGAATGCCACACATTACACAAGCTGCAGTCCTCACTCCTCAAATTTAATCCGAAATTTACCAAGTGTCTATTTCCTTATCACCCACTAGTCTTTTTGCTATTAACTGATATACACCTCCGGTGATATAAGTAAGTTTTGGAAGAATTGACCTAACAAGCACCCATAAAAGTGAAGGCATCGGTCAGTCATTGATAACTCGTAAAGAGTCCAAACAAAACCTTCCTTTAACAAATATACAAGATTACATTGGACTTTTATCAACACAAACATCAAAATGCCAAAATTCCACAAAAATAGCCCACAAACCTAAGCAACAAGATTGAATTTTAGCGGAAAGCATGTCCCAGCAAATGCTAAGTTGTCCGTCAAACACGCATGAGTTGACACAGAGTAAAGACTTTAAAAGACCACAGAAAAAAACCAATAACATCCATCTTTCAAATCAACAAAGGAACATATCAGGATCTTCAACCAGTTGGCTCGACATTGACATCTCATACTGAACTAATGACAAATAAAAGAACAATACATAATGCTATTCAAACTGGCTGATGACAAATGAGTAGATAATTTTGACAAGAAAGCAGGACAACAGAAAAAGATTGATTCATATTCAACAGCAACATCATATCTTATGCACAATTAGCTGCAGAAGTTGGAAGAAGAACTCAAATACTTGTAAGGAGCCAAAGATGAGAAAAATGCAATGACAAATTTATAACACGTGAGAAAAGGGCCGTGATTAAGCCAATAGTACAGTACAGTGGAAAATCTAAACAAATAAGTTTCGCATTAATTCAACTGGTGCCACACTCAACTCGCCTATATCAAGCTAAAACAACTTAAAAAACTTCAAATCATTTAAAAAGGATGGAAACCTACCAGTATACTCCCATTGCACAGAGTAAAATATGCAGCATCTTGGAGCTTAGCCAGCAGCATTTTAACCTCAGGATATTCTTGAAACACACCATTAAATCCCCCTCCAAATATGGAGGCCCATATCAATTACGGAAGATCCACAGGTAATATTCACTCCTTTTGTTGAACCATCCAGTTCAAGTGTCACGACATTTGGACAGGCTATCTTCCTCAACGAATCATTAATAACGATTGCCAATATTTTGATGCCCGATCGAGCAACATCAATTTCTTTCAGGCCACGAGAAGTACGAACATATAATTCTTCGAGCGATGGATGACTTTCGATCTTTAAAACTCGTAGGCCATGACAATTCCGAAGAGATACTTTGTTCAGTGATGGGCTACCCAAAACAAGATTGCACATCACCTCATCGCTTAAATTAACATCCAGAAAAAATAACTCTCTGAGCGACTTCAACTGAATCTGTCCAAGCGATTCGACATTACAAACACGCAAACAGAGCTCAGCGAGCCTATTATTAAGAAGGGCGCCCGTCATCCTATAATGAGAAGCCGGCGATGCTTTGAGGACAAAACCACACCCAGCCAGGTGAATATCAAGGGCCTTCACCTTTTTCATCAGTGCGAACAATATGCACTTATCCAATCTATTTGCCACTTCACTATTATATCCTTCAGATTCGGGGTTAATGGAACCACTCGCATGAAAATCCAACTCAATTCGGAGCCTATCGATTTCGCAGCTCTCGTGTAGGGCCAACACATTATCGACGAAATTCAAGAACCCTTGGCGACCACGGCAACCGGGTTCGGGACGGCGACGATAGCAACTGTGATAATCGCACTCTTCAAAAGACAGACTGCGAAGAGATCTCCATAGGCCACTGAACGGCCTAAGAATCAACGATGTGCGGACGGCGTACCTGAACGGCAGAAAGGAGAGTATGTGGAGGAGGAGCGAGTCAGGCAAGCCGCTGATCCGGTCGACCGCCTCGTCTTCGCTCCTTCGCGGATCAGAACCGCCGCTTCTCTCACTGCAATCATCAGTTCTCTCCATGGCTTCCCTCACACGAGACGCAGGAAGCCCAAGTGAACGGACCGGTGCGATCAACGCCGGCGGAAAGGAAAACCTATGTGACCGCGAGGAATCTTGAGCTTTCAAGGGGAAAGCAAGCTCTGAAATTCTACTTATACCTTTCGGAGCAACCGTGAGTTCTTTTAAGGTTGTGGATATAGTTTTCTATTTTGATAGTTTCATGATTTTAGCGTTCGAAAAAGTTTTTTAATGAGAAAATATGTTAAAATTGAGAAAACTAAATGGGGAGTTTTATCAATAACTCTTTTGCATTTAATGTTTTTGAGATGAAACATCTATGATAAGCATTAATAATTTAAAAACTTTGTGATCGTATCAATAACTTTTGAAAGATTTGTAATGAAGTAGCACAGACCCACGAGGGGCTGCTCTTATTATTTACATGCATCCAGTGACTTCTCCTATTTATGGTGAGCACAAATTACTGCTGGATATTTTTATTAATATTTTTTCAATTAGAAAACGATGGAGAGAAAAACATCTTTTGTTTGTCAAGCATGCATTGCATGGATTGTTGATTTCATATCATATATCAAAAGTATATTCTTACTTGTTATAACTATTGAACTTTCGCTACGTTTCAAAAAAGAAATATTCCTTTTTGCAATTCACACATGCTTTTCGAGTATTATGTGGCTGTTGACTAAAATAATCACAAGACATTAATCATGATGAATTCTCTTACTATTTTCTTAAAGTGATATAGCGATATTCATCGAGATTTAACTTGCGTCTTAACTTATCAATGAGGTTAGTGTAATATTCACAAACCAAGATGAGAAATCTCTCATAAACAAAATTATTTGCTAAATTTTTTATAGATATATGTTTCACGACGTGGGAAAATTACCAAAAAAGTTTAAGGCTCATACTATTTCTACCGTCTTTAACAAATAATCTTAAATTAAGAGTAAGGCCCACATTTAACTTTGTTAATGATATTTGAGAGAATCATATATTAAAATATGTCTCCAGATTATGTCTCCATATTGAGCTCGTTAAATGACTTGTTTAGAATTAATTTCTGTGATCGACCCAGGAAAGCTCAATGGCATCATAAATATTAAAGATATTATTTCCATGTTTTTTTTGGGTCAGTTATACTCTATTCCTACTCTACACTCACTCGCAAACTTGTGCCCTGCCTCTTGCGGTGAAGATGGGAAGCGATATTAACTTGGGCTTTCTATTGGATAATGTTTTGTTTTAAAACTGACGAAAATTATCCTCAGTTTAAGTCGGCCAAGGAGAATAGGAAATTTGAGGAAAGTTGACCGTGGACTTTCCTTTTCCTCGTTGGACTCTTTTTCATGAAGGGTTTTCTTTTCTTTCTTTTATATTATTAGAGATTGGTCGTTCTGTTTGTTTTGCGGACAGAATGATGCGTCGTCGTTGATCAAAGTGCGACGGACATTCGTGCCGTCTGTCCAAAGAAAGAGAGGAGACTTGAGGCGCCGAAACGAGTGCTTGGCGTGAGTCTCGTGGGTCTCTGTTCGGCAAATTACGTCCAAGAGTCCGAGCGTTTACGGCTAACTAAATCTTGCGTAAGATTTGTTTGATTCTCTGTGAGATTTAAAGATTATTTAGTGAAGAATTGTGAGGCTAAACATTAGGTGCATTATGTGGTGTAATTAAGGCTTACAGAAGTGTCTGCCTGACTCAAGTATGATTGTAATCTCGTATCACTTAATCTATTTGATTTATAATAAAATTTGTAGCTACTCTCCTTGTGAACATGGTCATGATGACCGAATTATATAAATTTGATATCCAATTCATTTTTTTATTCTGTCTATTTCATCATTCAATCGTTTACATTTAGCAACATCATAAATAATTGTCTCTAATAAAAAAAAAGACAAAAGGGTAAGAAATCATCTTTAATCAAAGTGGATTTATGTGTTGAGAGACGTTGCTGTGAATTTCTTTATCATCACAGAATGTATCGAGTTCAGTTGTTCAACTTCTCAGGTAACGCGCCGTCACAAGCGCTTACTGTAGAGGAGCTGTTGGCGCTTTACTCGCGTATGACGTCACCAGTACGTGCGACTTTGAGAACGTTGGAAGGTGGCTGAGGGAGTTGAGGGATCACACTGACCCCATCATCGTGGCAATGCTCCTTGGCGACAACTCCGATCTCCACCACCTCGTGGCAATCCCACTGGAGGACGGGAAGTCATTCGCCGAGAACGAGTCCCTCTATGTTATGGAGACTTCTGCATTGGACGCGACCAATGTGGAAGCAGCTTTTGCTGAGGTCCTGTCTCAGATTTGTCCGATTGTGAGGAAGAAAGCAGTCGAAGCGGGTGAATACCCAAGTGTTCCTTCTGTTCCCGCTCAGGGACAGGCGATCAATGTCAAAGAAGATGGGCCTGTTTTTAAGAGGATTGGATACTGCTTTGGTTAAGGGCGGTTTCTTTAGCTGCTTGTCGCTATTAGGGAGGGTCTGCTAAGTACTACCTCTGTGTATTATTTTTTTTCTTACGCAAGATGTCCTTGGATATTAAGGGTGCATTACAAAATTTGTGAAATAGAAATGAATTTCTATTCCTCGGACGAGCTTCTGAGCAAAAAAATCCATTTAGTAACGACTGATGCTACTTGACCATTATACAATAAAATAAAATTGCATAGCATATAATTTTAGGTGCATTTGATATATTCATTAAATCTTTTATATATTCAAACGATATAGCGAGAGATATATTTCGTTGAAAATTGGAAGGTTTCGATAGAATATTTCAAATGAGATATATATTTGGCGTTAATCTTCGGGTAATATGCATTTTCGACATAATAAAAGAAATATAAGATCTTTCAATTGTCAATGGGCATGAACAAAGGAAAGAAAATGAAATAAAATTGTTAAGATTATGCCTTAGCCGTGCAAGATGCAATTGAAAAGAAGAAGGAAGTTTTGCTTCTTCCATATGTGGGCTCAATTTTGTGACATCCTGAATTTTCAGATTTTATTTTCAATTAAACAAATCAGGCTTTTCATCGACATGTATAGCCTTTTTCTCTGAGTTGGCCACTTACGAGATAACTAGACTATTTGGGAAAATAATTAAGGAATCTAAATGCAATAAACTTGAGAATTTGACCATGAATCAACTGCTTGACCGTGCTAATCTACAATAGTCATTACAGCATTGTCGAAATCGATCAGAGACCGGAGATAGTTGATTCGGCGAGATATGTAATCAAAGTGTGGGTGATTTCATCTTTGTTGACACCTAAATTTCGTTTTTTTAATTAATTAGGTTTTTTTTACATTTATTTGCGTTTTTCGGATAGTAAATAATAAACAAAAAAAAACAATAAACAAGAAAAAACCAAAAAAAAAAGCAGCCCTCGAATGGGCCCTTACGGCCCATTTCTCCTCCAGCCCGGCCCCCCCTTTTTCCTCCTTCTTCTTCCTTCTTCTTCTTCCTCGCTCCTTCTTCCTCCGCCTCTATAGTTCACGCGCAGAAGACGACGACGTGCGCAAAGGACGGTCTACGGCCGAGGGGAGTAGGCCGACGTCGGCCGAAGAGGATAAGATCTCAGGCGCCATCAACGCCGAGCATGCTTCGCTGATGGGACGCCGGTCTAGCCAAGGAGAACCGCTCGGCGCGCGAAAGGGACCGCCGGTTGAAGCTCCGTCGACCGGACCTCCTCGCCTATAAATAGGCCCCCGTTTCCGTCATCGAGAGGACACGCCAGAAAATCGTGAGCTTGGAAGCTTCCTCCTGAGAGACTTCGGAGGAGGTTGAAGAGCGAGCGAGAGAGAACTCGGGTCGCGAGTTCGGCTGACCTCCCACTGAGAGACTTCGGGGGAGGCTTCCAGCGAGCGAGTCCGAGGTGGTCAGATCCGGCCGGTGGAGGCTCGGATCGGCCGGAAGGGGAAAACGAGCGAAGAGGAAGCTCGGATGCGAGGAGGAGCGAGGGCCGGATACGAGGAGAAAGGAGGCACCTGCCAAGCCACCACCGCCACCCCGAGCTGTGCCCCGACGCCGTCCAGATCTGAGTGAATGGGTTCCGGAAGGTAGGGGTTCTGTCGTCGTTGTTGCGCCCGCCGTCGCTGCACCGAACTGCTATCGAGCCGTGCTGCAGTCCTCCCCCGACGCGGTCCCCGACGATTCGCCGAGACCCCTGTGGTGTTCGGCCGCCGTCGCACCTCACACCGTCACCGTGCTGTTGCCTGCGGCGACGCCACCGCCGCTTGCCGCGTCGCCACCGTCGCCGTGTCACCGCCCTGTGACGTCTCAGCCTCCCTCAGCAGCGCCGCGAAGACACGAGTGTGGAGAGAGGCGCCCGTCGGGTCTGAACCGGGTCGGGCGAAACCCCAATCCGGGTAGGGTTTCTCCCTATTCGAGTCCTTTGGGCCTAACCGTGTGGGCTATTTTTGTGCATAAATGGGCCTGGTTTAGTTCAGGGGCTTGGAAAAAGAAAAAAGGAAAAAAATCTGAGTCGGGCTCGCGTTGCGGGCCGGGTTCTGCGTTCTTTGGCCGGTCGGACCTAACCCGCGGATCCGACCCGGGCCGGTTTTTTTATAATATTTTGAATAAATAAATAATTTATTTTCCAAAAATAATAATAATATATTTTCTTTTCGAAAAATATTAAAAAAATATTTTAATTTTCAAAAAAACAAGAAATACCCAAAAAATATTTTATTTTTCAAAAAATATTAAAAAATGTTTTAATTTCCAGAAAATCGAAAAATAGTGATAAAAATATTTAATTTTCCGAAAAATCGAAAAAAAATCAAAAAAATTTCATATTTTCCAAAAAATGCTAAAAATCCAAAAAAAGCCAAAAATTCATGAAAAAGCCAAAAAAATTTCAGAAAAAGCCAAAAAGACCAAAAAAGGTCAAAAAAAAAATTCCCTTTCATGTCAAAAAATAGAAAAAGACCAAAAAAATGTTTTTCTCCAAAAATGCATGGAAAACCCCTCGAACATCCAAAATGCGTGCAAAATCCTCGAACATCCAAAAAGCCTCAAGGTTTAAACAAGATTAGGTACCGAAAGGGCATTAGTGATTAACTAGTGTAATCAAGTCCCCGATCCTAATTTCTCGGTTTGCGCGGGAGCGAGTATTTCTCCCGATACTTCGCTTGGGTTTCTAATCAACCCACCTCAAATCGATTAGTGGCGACTCCATTTTAAAAATTGATTTACGGGTTAAAAACTGAACCATTAAGTCGTGAATTGGTGGACTTGGGAGAGTCCGGGCTTAATAATTTCAGCCGAGCCATTAGCCTCCTTAGGCGCTCATACCCGATTGCGGGCGTTGAAAAAAAAAGAGGTCGCGACAGCTTGGCGACTCCGCTGGGGAGTTTGAAGACTTAGGCCATGTTTGTCTTGTTTAAATTCTTTACTGACTTGTTTTTATTTTTTTCTTTATGCGAGTCGGTAGTTTAGAAATTTGTTTTAATTTTGTTTAAAATATATTATCTTGTGATTATAAACTTGTTGTGCATGCTTCTTGTTTTAACACTACACATGGCACACACAACCGGCCGCCGGACACGGGCCGCCATAGGATTTCTAGGATGGTGTTAAGAAAGATACAACCTCGAACGCGAGACTGCGATGTAGAGGTTGCCTTTCTTTTCCCCGAATTTCTTAGCCGAGGTTAAGGGGGTATGCTGCTAACGCGAGACTGCGATGGGCGGATACCCTTTTAATTTCATCAAGCCTTCTGAGTTAGAAATCGAGCCGCACATCCCATCTATATGTCTTTGTGCTTGCCATTTTACTTAAAAGCAAAGTGATTTCTTTACTTTTACTCATTCTTTTTATTTGGCCCATGGCAATTTAGGATAAGCTTTTCAAATTCCAGTTTATGTGCGATGGGAAAAGACGATATCCAGTTCATTCCTGCTCCCAAGGCGGAGCTCTTCAGATGGTGGGGTCAATTAGATCAGTTTGCCCAGGAGCGCATGAAGGCCAAAATTGGTCATCTCCTATCGTTGATCCAAATCACTGTTCATCCTGAAGTCATACAAGCCATGGCACATTTTTGGTGCCCGAAGACAATTACTTTTATATTCGGTAGGTTTGAGCTAACCCCAACCCTGGAAGAATACAGCATCATCACTGGAATGCCTCTTGAGAAAAAGCTTGTCAAGCCATCGATAGGCGCCCTCCCATGGCGCAGGTTAGCACGACTTTTAGGAACTGAAATCCATGTCATGAGACAAATTCTTGAAGGCAACCATAATACCTGCCCACTAGAATTTTTAAATGCTTGTTTCCAAAATCAGCCTATGACCAAGAAAAGTGAGATTTTCCTCCTAGCTTTTTTCGGGCTCATCATCTTCCCCCATCAAAGAAATGCCATAACTCCTAAGATGGCATGGATAGTTGATCGAGATCTTAAGAGGGGGAATTATGTCAACATGATTTTAATCTGAAACATTCTTGTCTTTTAATCGTTTTAAAGACAACTCGGAGAAAATCGTGCGAGCCTCTCCTGAAATTTTACAAGTCTGGTTCTTTTCTCACCTAAGCGAATTTCGAGACTTCATGCGATCGCTTTGAAGCAAATGCTTTTGAAAATCCATTACAAAAATTTATGGTTTTAGGACCGTACATTCCCAATCAAAGCTGTTTAAATTGGGTAAGCTTCCTAAGAAACCCAGCTCCTGAGGCATTCCAATGGTGTGCTGGTTGGTTCCATGAAAAGAGGGTCCGCTTTGCTTACATGCGCACCCGCCCAATTCCGTTGCTCGGTCTCACCGGCGTCATTCCATTCTACCCGTATCGGGTAGCACGACAATATGGAGCCCTTCAGGAGATCCCACCGCCTTTCAAGATGATGGTCCCTCCAGTTCTTTTCAACACAAGCCGTGACTATGAATTCGAAATTTCTACCCGAGGAAACCGGGACAAGTGCCATCGTAAAAGGATTGTGATACCGAAGGGCTTGAGGGAGAAGAAAAAGCTCACCACGCCTCCATGTCCTACATCCACAACCATCGTATCCCGACAAGATGGAAGCCATTAGTCCCTCACTCAATCAGCGAAAGCAGCCCTCACGAGCAAGCAGAGCTCATGGAGAGGGATTTGGGAATGGACTGGATGCACACCTTAGAGCCCGCCTAAGGAAGCAGGCATCCTCGCAAGAGCAAGGCTCCCCATCGCATATAAATTGGGAATCATGTGCCCCTTAGTGTTAATAGTGTGAAATTTTTGTCCCATTGTTCAGGGACTTTTGTTTAATATCTAGTATTTTATTTTGTCATTTCAATTTCAAGTTCTAGATGTTAGAAGTCTGCGGTCTATAAAATCCTCTTTTGATGAATAAAAAAAGCAGTTAGACCATTGCCATGGGTCAATTTTTTGTTTACTTTCGTGCTCATTCATTATTTTCGCAATGACGGGTAATTATGAATCGTCAGCCACCAATCGCCCGTGATTGGCCTCATGCAATAGGACCCGATCAGAATGATGTACAAAATCGTCTCATTAACATTGAAGACGGCGTAGGACAGATGTCCATTGTCCTTCAACAACTCTCGAGACAAATGAAATACACTCAAGCTGAGCCCAACTCTATAGTTGCCTCAAACACCGTCATGATGCCCGCAAATTTGCCAGAAAATAGCCAGTACCATAGACAATTTGAAAAGATCATGAAAAAGTTAAACCAGCTACAAGAGCAGGATCCCATAGACCTGTCCAATGACGCCGGCATTGAAATCCCTGAAAAGCTCAAAGCACCTGAATGCGAAAGGTATGCTGATATCTCCCGCCCAGAGACCTACTTGCAGGCCTACCTGGTCCGAAGGATGATTCAATCGTACCAATCAAACTTGACTGGCCCTGCCTTGTGATGGTACATTGTCAGGAAGATTAGTTCCCTTAAAACTTGGAAGGAATTAATTCATGTTTTCCATCAAGAATACGATATTGACATCACCCTTGACATCACCTTGCCCTACGAAGAGCCAATGATCGCGGAGCACGAGGAGCTGTTAGCCGCTGAGATAGGAGAGGAGCATGTCAATGAAGCCTTGCATGATAAATGGGCAGTTGAGCAACATCTTGTTACTGGAAAATTTCCCACTAGGAAAGGCAAGGAGCCTTTGTACAAGGTCAAAGACACAGAGTCTGTTCAAGAGTGGGGCACGACTGGACAACTTCCCAAGCTTACTCCAAGAGCTAGGGTCCAAAGAATACCAACCCCTATCAACCTGGAAGGTGAATCAGACAGTGAAACTCTAATGTCTCTCACTTCCCTTAACAGAATCAAGTTAGCAAAACGAAGGGCCTTACTCAAAAGGTCTGGACCAAAGGCAAAGAAAAGAAAGCCTAAGCAGATCAATGCAGCATCTACCGACGAGCCACCGCGCCAAAGCTTCGAGCATTCCCAAGAATGCAGCCTTGAAGGCCCCCATCCTCTAGAGTACAATCCTGAAGACTTCCCGACCCTAGAATACAATCCCAAGGACTTCCAGCGTTATTTCAACAATGAAACTGACGATTCATCGTATAACTGTTTCCTACTCTCATTCGGAGATGAAGGCCCGTCAGAAGAAGAAGCATACGTCTTTATCCGCTATGATCCTAACGAAGTACTAAGCTTGTCCTCTGACCATAAGGATAGCTTCAATACTTTATCCTCATTCGGAAATTTTGACATAGAAGAAAGCAATGGGGTAATTTCGGCAGAGTCCAACTTTCTTGAAACAGAAGAATTCACCACTACAACGAATATGCAATGGGAAAATCAGTGGCTTAACCAAGATATATCAAGCCCATCTTACGCTCATAAGATCACGACCCCTGGAGAGATGTGGATACCTGATTTCCGTAAGTATAATGGCACAACTTGTCCCGTGGCTCATTTGCAATATCTCCATGCGGAAATGAGTCGGTACTATGGCCCGATGTCGTTCACAACTCAGACCTTCCAAGAAAGTCTTACAGGGTCTGCATTGCAATGGTTCGTCACAACAGATATCAGCCTCATGAGGGATTGGAATGAGCTGTCTTCCACATTCCTGCACCAGTACCAGCACCAGATCGGAACTGAATTGCCTTGTGAGAGTTTGGCTCACTTCACAAGAAGACCAATGGAGGATTTCCAAGCATACGCAGGGAGGTGGAGAGCTTTCATGATGCAAACCCGCCCTCAACTGGCTGAAGATGAGTTAATGAAGCAATTCATAAAAGCTTTGTCCTGCAAGCATCGCTGTTGGCTGCATGGGTTACACTTCCATAACTTCAATGAGGTAGTCATCGCATGCGAATACTTCGAGTCTACTGAAGGCGAGGAATTCAAGCACGCTTAGCTTCAAGACCAGCACTATCAAAAGCACTCATTTACACAAGAGTTTTCAGGGGTTTTACTTGTTTTTGTAATTTCATATTTATTATCTTGTCTGGTGTGCTACTGTTGTATTTTCCATTCCAAGTACTCTATTGTATAGTTCTAATGTTTTGTTTTAAGAGCATGAGGCGGTACTCCAAACCAGCCCAGTGATGTTATCCAACCATGAAAAGAAAATATCATCCAAGGAGAATCGAATTTGGGCTTCCTCATGCTTTTTCTCCCCGAAGACGTATTTTGAAAATAAAAAATACTTCATCACCCAAAAGCTTTTGTTAAAACAAGATGATAAATTTAACCATATTTGTCTTTCGACCCATTCACTTCATGTCTCGAAGATCATTCCCATCCCCTTTGACTTAGTGTGACATGGGGCATTTGAAGCAAGCGCATCGAGGCGAACTCACCAAATTCAAAGACACCGCCAAGAAAACAGGGCAAATAGAAAGAATCATCCTACACCAAAAGAGGGTAAGTCTTATCCTCGAATATAATTTGGAAATGATGTATTCTCTCTTCTTTTTACAGGATACAAAAGATGAGATGTAATAGGTACGGGCATAGAGTTGAGATCGAAGCATCCATGACATACCTCACTCCCGCTTGACTCCATCCTAAGCTAAAAGACTATCTTGTCGCACGACGCGCCCAAACGGCTAAATGTTACAGTATCAACTTCAACATAAGAAAGGAGTTCCTCCTCTTCCTTTTAAGTGATTACTGTCAACAGGGAGAAAATCTAGACAGTCAAGGCGATCTATGGCCCCACACCTTGGACAATGACTTTGGAATCTAGAAAACTTCACTCCAGACACATGTTCTTACAAGAAATAGTTGCCATCACAAGGCTTGGGATTTTGATCTCAGATTCCATAGAAGCTTGAGGTACATGACTTTGCTCAATGCTGTTAATGATGCTATAGTTAAAGACGAAGAAGAAATTCCACGAAGGAAGGCGTTGAAGATGAATCAACGACCAGCAATCATGCATATGCGGCCACAAATGAGGAAGGCCAATTGAAGGAAACATTGAACTATGCCAAGATAAAGAGGCCATCATCGACATTCAAATATCTTTAGGAGCTAGCACAGACAAACTCTGGGGAAGGGTGATTTGGTATCGTTTCCAATACTCTCATTATCTGAACCTGCTTTTGACGTATTTCCCTATTTGACAGGAAGTATCACAACTCGAGACCAAACTCAATGGTTAGGTTTGGCAAATCAATATTGGCCAAGCTAGTACGTGGAAATGACCCACATCAAATTTACCTGGCTTCGTGTAAAAAGACATGTCATCCATAAGCCAATTAAGGAGAATAATTGACCTGAGGAAGTGGAAGACACAAGACTTCATGTCCTCCTTGTACTTCAGGTTCACCCAATCATCTGCAAACCAGTGAAGGGTAAAGTTGTATCGCTTCCAGTTATTCGACTCTTGAAAGAGTTCATGACTAACACATTCCCTCTTGTTTGTTGCAGGATCACCTGACTGTCAAAAGCAAGGATAACGAATCAATGAGAAGCATGTCTTGTTTGTTGCAGGATTATCTAACTGTCAAAAAAAGATAACAAATCAATGAGAGGCATGACAAACTCTCCCAAGCAAAATGGCGTCCCAAGTATTGCCAAAGCAAATGACAGAGATCCTTCAGGCCTCAATTCACCTTTTTATTTTGGCCTGTTGATTGATCCATTTTCATCTTCTCTTCTGCAAGGGCAAAAATAGAGATGCCCGATCAGATCCCCAACCCCGGCTGATCCTTCATGTGTCATATCCCTAATCAATAGGGATAACTATCGACACCCATTTGCAAATAACCCTTTTGATGTTCAAAATTTAACATATTTGGAAACACCATTATGTTAACTCCTAAAGTTATCAATAGGGCCTTTTTTGAGTCAAAACCATTCACTTGTTTTAAAGAGTTCAAACTCCATCATATTCAAAATGTTGCATCCAGATGAATTCTGCATGATGATTTTGTCTGTCTAAATCACTGATTCCATTGAGAATTATTAGAATAGACAGCTAAGTGAAGAATACAAGATTAACCGAGCATGCTGGATGAGGCGCGTCAGAATGATGAAAGGCAAGCCATATCCTAAACATAGTCCCCCATCTATACACTTGTGAGATGAGTGCAGAAGATTCCATGACTGCAGGGTAAAGAGTTCTCTCGCGAATAGTACGATAACCAAAACAGTGAGAGGTATTTCATTGCTCACCCCATTGAGCCCCATACATTGGTGAAATTTCTGTCCTACCCCCGTCAAGAACTACCCTACACTAGGGAAGATCGGAGGCGAAGTAGTATCACAAGGTGAGAAGAGAGATAGAAATTTTCTTGCTCGCACTTGCATCAATCTTCGGGTGTCTTTATTGCATATGAACACTCACGTTAATTTAAGTGCCTTAGAATGACGAAGAGCAATTCTTTTTCTACGCACTTGTATTCATTGTACAACTCAAGTGAGTCTGTAATCTTACCCTCACATCGAGACGAAACAGAAGTTACTACCATTTGAACAGCATAGCTCGGAGCACTAGCTGAAGACGAAGACTCAAGAGTCTAACAACAGTGTCGTGATTGAACTTGCCTAGGCTAGTTCAACGACAAGAATGAAAAAACAAGGGCATAAAAAAGCAGTGTACCTGGTAAAAGCAAGGTCAATGCCCATAAATGAAGAACTGGAATAAAAATAGGGACATGAAAAAAGCAGTGTGCCTGGTAAAAGCAAGGCCAATGCCCCCTGCAAAAAATTACAGTCAATTGTATTCCCAAGAGAAGTTGCTGTTCAATTGATAGAGCCTCCATCTGATAGCGAGAAGAAAGACTGATGACAAATGCCAAGGCAATCACCAGCTCTCACCCTTTTACACATAAGTCCAGCCTACATTGCATCCCATTGTAAAAGTCTCTTCAGACTAGGGGCACTTCAATTAACGTAGGATTTCATGTGTACATAAGCATCGCTCGAAGAAGTACGAGCAAGATTACTCTATCTCTTTTCGCAGGATTCTTGACTTGCAAACCCGGAGATGATCGTGCGGCACTTCATGAGCCTTGACCTCGACGGTCCCATTTGATGAGCCGTTAACCAAGTCTTCATCACAATTTCAACAAAGACCTCTCACATTGGTAAAGTCGTACCGTTTGCGAGAATACTCGGACCCCTACTGACATGATGATGGTGAGATAGTGTGGTCCTTATAAATCCTGTATCAATGGTCAGGATAGCCTTTTCCATGAAAGTGAGCAAAAAGTCCCTTCAGACTGAAAGTCCCTCATCTGGCATGCTCAAGACATCTACATTCTAAATGAAGGTTGTCTTTCAAAATCTTCCCCAGTGGAAATCAGATGATGCCAAATTGACAAAATTGTCATGCATGAATCTCATTTGAACTCATAAATTTACAACATATACAATCATGTGTGCATATTGTACAAATAGCAGACATACTCTCAGAGATTAGAGGTATTGCTAGGTAAGCATATCCCTATCCCCATTTGTCTTAAAGTACCTACCACTGTCCAGGTACTCTCTTCTTGACACTCGACTTATTCAAATCGTCCCTTGAGTTTGGATGCTTGTGATTGTCCAAGTATTCTCTTGTCTTCGAGTACCGGCCATTGTTCGGATAGCCCCTTTTCATGACACTCAACCTGCCCGGGTTGTCCCCAAATGATATAGTAGCTGTCCAAGCACTCCACTGCGTTGTGCACCTGCGGTTACCTAGGTATGCTCTCTTATCATCATAATACTTGGACCTGCCTGAGTGGTCCCAGATCATATCATTAAATACTTGTGTTCATCCAAGTATTCCAGTACATTGTATACCTGTGGCTACCCAGGTGTTCTAGCCCTTTTGAGTGTCTGTGGCCATCCAGGTAAGCCTTGTGCTTCATTCAAATTCTCATTACCAGGAGGTGAGAGACCTTCATGAATATCCCAGGTACGTCCTCGATATTCCCAATTACCAGGAGGTGAGAGACCTTCATGAATATGCGAGGCACGTCCTCGATATTCCCAAACTACCAGGAGGTGAGAGACCTTCATGAATATCCCAGGTACGTCCTCGATATTCCCAATTATCAGGAGGTGAGAGACCTTCATGAATATGCGAGGCACGTCCTCGATATTCCCAACTACCAGGAGGTGAGAGACCTTCATGAATATCCGAGGCACGTCCTTGATATTCTCAACTACCAGGAGGTGAGAGACCTTCACGAATATCCCAGGTACGTCCTCGATATTCCCAATTACCAGGAGGTGAGAGACCTTCACGAATATCCCAGGTACGTCCTCGATATTCCCAATTACCAGGAGGTGAGAGACCTTCATGAATATGCAAGGCACGTCCTCGATATTCCCAATTACCAGGAGGTGAGAGACCTTCATGAATATGCAAGGCACGTCCTCGATATTCCCAATTACCAGGAGGTGAGAGACCTTCACGAGTATCCCAGGTACGTCCTCGATATTCCCAATTACCAGGAGGTGAGAGACCTTCATGAATATGCAAGGCACGTCCTCGATATTCCCAATTACCAGGAGGTGAGAGACCTTCATGAATATGCAAGACACGTCCTCAATATTCCCAATTACCAGGAGGTGAGAGACCTTCATGAATATGCAAGGCACGTCCTCAATATTCCCAATTACCAGGAGGTGAGAGACCTTCATGAATATCCCAGGTACGTCCTCGATATTCCCAATTACCAGGAGGTGAGAGACCTTCATGAATACACGAGGCACGTCCTCGATATTCCAACTACCAGGAGGGGAGAAACCTTCACGAATATGCGAGATCCATCCTCAATATTCCCACTACTAGGAGGTGAAAAACCTTCACAAATATCCCAGGGATGCCCTCGATATTTCCCAATTGCCAGGAGGTGGGACACCTTCACAAATATCCAAGGTATGTTCTCAATATTTTCAATTATCAAGTACTCCTTCGATACTTGTGATCATCCAAGTATTCCCCAAAAAATTTTGTATCTGTGATCGTCCAGGTACGCCTTCGATACTTGTGATCATCCAGGTATCCCCAAAGAGTTTGTACCTGTGATCATCCAGGTACCCCTTCGATACTTGTGATCATCCAAGTATCCCCCAAGAATTTATACCTGTGATCATCCAGGTACCCCTTCGATACTTGTGATCATCCAAGTATCCCCCAAGAGTTTGTACCTGTGATTGTCCAGGTACCCCTTCGATACTTGTGATCATCCAAGTATCCCTAAAGAGTTTGTACCTGTGATCATCCAGGTACCCCTTCGATGCTTGTGATCATCCAAGTATCCTCCAAGAGTTTGTACTTGTGATCATCCAAGTACTATCTCCCAACAAGCAGATGCCCTAAGAAAGGTCGGCGCATCTCCCGTCAAGGCGACCGAAGAAAGGTTCGGGTCCTAGACAAATCATGGATTGTTTTAACAGGCGACCGAAGAATGGTTCGGGTCCTGGAGGAGCAGCCTCCCGTCAAGGCGACCGAAGAAAGGTTCGGGTCTTAGACAAACCATCGATTGTTTTAACAGGCGACCGAAGAATGGTTCGGATCTTGGAGAAGCAATTTCCCGTCACGGCGACCGAAGAATGGTTCGGGTCCGAGACAAACCACTGATTACTCCAACAGGCGACCGAAGAAAGGTTCGGGTCCTGGAAGAGCAATCTCCCGTCAAGGCAACCGAAGAAAGGTTCGGGTCCTAGACAAACCAACTTATTGCTCTAACAGGCGACCGAAGAAAGGTTCGGGTCCTGGAAAAGCAGTTCCCCGTCAAGGCGACCGAAGAAAGGTTCGGGTCCTAGACAAACCAACTCATTGCTCCAACAGGCGACCGAAGAATGGTTCGGGTCCTAGAGGAGCAATTTCCCATCAAGGCGACCGAAGAAAGGTTCGGGTCCTAGACAAATCATTGATTGTTTTAACAGGCAACCGAAGAATAGTTCGAGCCTTGGAAAAGCAACCTCTTCATATCACCAGGTAAGATGACGCCTTGATACTTGCCAAACTCGGGGTTCACACCCTATCTCACTCACTCTCGGTAAGTAACTACAGGTATCTTCTTATCTGTCTTAGTATATGTAAAGTTATATTGCTCTTTTTCCACATAGAATAATAAGTCCCAAATAAAATATAATCTACTACGCGTGCATGGATAAAATTTAGGCATCAATTTGTCTTTGAATGCAACCTCTGCGAACTCACCTTCAAAGAGGGGCAGCTGTTGACACCTAAATTTCGTTTTTTTTTAATTAATTAGGTTTTGTTACATTTATTTGCGTTTTTCGGATAGTAAATAATAAACAAAAAAAACAATAAACAAGAAAAAACCAAAAAAAGAAGCAGCCCTCGAATGGGCCCTTACGGCCCATTTCTCCTCCAGCCCGGCCCCCCCTTTTTCCTCCTTCTTCTTCCTTCTTCTTCTTCCTTCTTCTTCTTCCTCGCTCCTTCTTCCTCCGCCTCTGTAGTTCACGCGCAGAAGACGACGACGCGCGCAAAGGACGGTCTACGGCCGAGGGGAGTAGGCCGACGTCGGCCGAAGAGGATAAGATCTCAGGCGCCATCAACGCCGAGCATGCTTCGCTGATGGGACGCCGGTCTAGCCTAGGAGAACCGCTCGGCGCGCGAAAGGGACCGCCGGTTGAAGCTCCGTCGACTGGACCTCCTCGCCTATAAATAGGCCCCCGTTTTCGTCATCGAGAGGACACGCCAGAAAATCGTGAGCTTGGAAGCTTCCTCCTGAGAGACTTCGGAGGAGGTTGAAGAGCGAGCGAGAGGAAGGCGAGCGAGAGAGAACTCGGGTCGCGAGTTCGGCTGACCTCCCACTGAGAGACTTCGGGGGAGGCTGCCAGCGAGCGAGTCCGAGGTGGTCAGATCCGGCCGGTGGAGGCTCGGATCTGGCCGGAGGGGAGAGAGCACGAGCGAAGAGGAAGCTCGGATCTGAGGAGGAGCGAGGGCCGGATACGAGGAGAAAGGAGGCACCTGCCAAGCCACCACCGCCACCCCGAGCTGTGCCCCGACGCCGTCCAGATCTGAGTGAATGGGTTCCGGAAGGTAGGGGTTCTGTCGTCGTCGTTGCGGCCGCCGTCGCTGCACCGAACTGCTATCGAGCCGTGCTGCAGTCCTCCCCCGACGCGGTCCTCGACGATTCGCCGAGACCCCTGTGGTGTTCGGCCGCCGTCGCACCTCACACCGTCACCCGTCTTTGTCGCGGCGGCGCTTTCACCGCCGCTGCCCCGCGTCGCCACCGTCGCCGTGTCACCGCCCTGTGACGTCTCAGCCTCCCTCAGCAGCGCCGCGAAGACACGAGTGTGGAGAGAGGCGCCCGTCGGGTCTGAACCGGGTCGGGCGAAACCCCAATCCGGGTAGGGTTTCTCCCTATTCGGGTCCTTTGGGCCTAACCGTGTGGGCTATTTTTGTGCATAAATGGGCCTGGTTTAGTTCAGGGGCTTGGAAAAAGAAAAAAGGAAAAAAATCTGAGTCGGGCCCGCAACGCGGGCCCGTTTGCGTTTCGGGCTAGCCCGGGTCGGACCTAACCCGCGGATCCGACCCGGGCCGGTTTTTATAATATTTTGAATAAATAAATAATGTATTTTCCAAAAATAATAATAATATATTTTCTTTTCGAAAAATATTAAAAAAATATTTTAATTTTCAAAACAACAAGAAATACCCAAAAAATATTTTATTTTCCAAAAATATTAAAAAATGTTTTAATTTCCAGAAAATCGAAAAATAGTGATAAAAATATTTAATTTTCCGAAAAATCGAAAAAAAATCAAAAAAATTTCATATTTTCCAAAAAATGCTAAAAATCCAAAAAAAGCCAAAAATTCATGAAAAAGCCAAAAAAATTTCAGAAAAAGCCAAAAAGACCAAAAAAGGTCAAAAAAAAAATTCCCTTTCATGTCAAAAAATAGGAAAAGACCCAAAAAATGTTTTTCTCCAAATATGCATGGAAAACCCCTCGAACATCCAAAATGCGTGCAAAATCCCTCGAACATCCAAAAAGCCTCAAGGTTTAAACAAGATTAGGTACCGAAAGGGCATTAGTGATTAACTAGTGTAAGCAAGTCCCCGATCCTAATTTCTCTGGTTGCGCAGGAGCGAGTATTTCTCCCGATACTTCGCTTGGGTTTCTAATCAACCCACCTCAAATCGATTAGTGGCGACTCCATTTTAAAAATTGATTTACAGGTTAAAAACTGAACCATTAAGTCGTGAATTGGTGGACTTGGGAGAGTCCGGGCTTAATAATTTCAGCCGAGCCATTAGCCTCCTTAGGCGCTCATACCCGATTGCGGGCGCTGAAAAAAAAAGAGGTCGCGACAATCTTATTGCAAAATACTTGTCGATCGGCACTAGACCGATTTTTCTATCGTTTTGGTACCTGGCTTGTATTTGAAACATTGAGATTTTCACGACAACCGAGAGTCGCCAATGGGTCGAAGATGTACGTTGTGACTTGAGAAAAATCGATCACAGATCAATTGCACCAAAAATTTCTAAAAATTACTCAGTAAACTAGGTCACGTTAAAAGCACGCCGGAGTGAAATTAACTGTGAATTTGAATCCGATTTCAGAAATTGAAAGTTTTGTGGTATCATGATCTATTTTAAGAATGTCATCTCATCCTCCGAAGATTTTTTAGAAATTCCGGGATTTTTACAGAAAATTGATTCGAACGTTGCGAAAATTAACGGAAATTCGAACGGGCCGAATTGAAGTGAAATTTGGACTTCCAAGCTGAGGCTTTAAGTGTTGGGGACTTACAGAAAATTATTCAGGATTTTTCTTCATCAAAATTGAACCCCAATTTGGAGAATTGGTGAAGAAATTGAGGATTATTTAAGTGAAATTCGGAGCTGGTGTTTGGGGCAGCAAAATTAGCTTCAAAAATTGATTATTTGGGGAATTATAATCAAGAAAATAATTGGGGGACAACATAGGATAAACTTGAAGACTTTTGGGCAAGCCATTGATGAATATAGATATTTTTAGGGGTGTCAAGAACCGAACCGAAAACCAAACCGAACCGAATTCGGATTTTTTGGTTCGGTTCGGTTCTCATTAAAAACCAATATTTTTTTTATTGGTTCAGTTTTTATCGGTTAACCGAACCGAATGGAACCACAAATCGATAAAAATCAAACCATTAAAAATTCAGTTCTTTTTTTGAGCCCAAATCAGCGAAAGTTGCATGGAGATGTCGTCTTTTGCTCCTCCGAACGTGGGGAAGGATACTAGTTGCAGAGAGCTGGTCCATTTCGACAGAAACTCATTTGCTCTGTTTTTTTATCGCGAAACAAAGCAATGCAAGAGAGGGAGAATGTGATGCTAGGGACCAGAGCTGATGAAAGCAAGTAGAGCAAGTAGATCTCTATGATCTGGCAATTGAATTATTTGAAAAAAGTAGGGAGTTGGAGAGAGAATATTTGCTTTGCAATATTGCTTCTGGGTCTAGCAAAGCAGAAGGGAAAAAGAAGGAAGACTCTATTAGTGAACCGTTCACTCAAAGGTCACTCCTCTTCATCTGCCGAGTTCCAAAAAGTTTCTTCACCACCAATCAACACCATAATCCACTGATCACCATCTCTGACTACTAGCTTTCATCGTCGCATCCCATAATTGAACACCGCAAGATCGGCCATAATAGGATGGGGGAAAACAAAGCATTAGTTTTTAGAGTTACAGAGGGTTCATTGAAAGATCTTTCTCATCGATTGCTCTCATTCTCATGTTTTCTTCGTTGATTCAATCACCGTAGCCGCCATCGTCTTGATGCATTGCGTAGAGACCCACCAAAAGAAACGACATGGAAAAGAAGGGCCACGATCACAAATCCAACAGCTAAGCAAAATAAGACAAGTACTTATCGATGAAGATGGACGGACAAACTCTATCAAAGAAAAATGGAAGCTTTTTGGCTGCCGCCCTCAAACGAAGAAGAAAAAAGAAAAAAGAAAAAAAAAAATCGAAAACCAAAAGCTAAAAACCAAAAACCGAAAAATCGAACCAAACCGAACCAAAATTTCGATTTGGGAGATTTTTCTAATGGTTCGGTTCGGTTTGATTTTTTTGAAAAACCGAACCGAACCGAACCGTTGACACCCCTAGATATTTTATATGGACTTTTCTTCCCCTCAATGTCTTGAGCACGCCTCCTCCGTTCCCATCTTGTTCACGGCTTCTCTTCATTTTTTTCCTTCTGTCTCAGCTTCTGCTTTACTTTCATGTGGTCGAAGTCGCTCCACCGAAGCCTCAAGGCCACACGTCCGCCCATCATTTTTCTTTCCATCCATCGTCGAGCGGCAGCAACTGCTTCCTCGCATGCGGCTTCAATCCATCGAAGCTTGAGCTGCCAGCTCACAACACCCACATCCCACCAAAGCTTCTTCCATTTTTCTCTCTACCGTTCCCTTCATTCGGTCACCGCCACCACCAGCAATTTCAAGCGGCCATGTGTCCACTTCCCCTCTATCTTCGTTCCTTGGACCTCTACCCAGCAGCGACGTCTGTTGCTTTCCACTAAAATCTCCAGTCAACGATCCAGTGGAGTTTTTCCCCATCGTTGATTTCTCCAATTCGCGGCCTTTCACGCCATGTCTTCTTCGACCGGTCCACCGAAGCCAGCGAACATCACAGGCCTAGCTTCTTCGTGCCAGCAACCCAAGAAGCCGGCCCATCTCTAGCAAATCTTCAGCCCACGTGATCCATCGAATCAGCAGCTCCTTTGGGCTTTCTTGTTCAGCCCGTGAAGTTTAGCAAAATTTCAAGTCCAGCAGCCCAAGAAGCCAGCATTTCGGCCCAAGAATTCAGCAGTTAGATCCTTCTTGAAGCCCAGCAAATTTGGGCCCAGCCAAGCCCATCAACAGCCAGCGATTTTTGAAGTCCACTTGAGGCCCGCAAAGCGGCTCAAGCCCAAAGCCAAGCCTAGCTTTTTGTTGTGGGCTTGCAAGGCTTTTAGGCCCAGCCTGAGTGTTCGTCAACGCTGTCGAAAATTCAAGTTTCAGCCGCCGTCATGTCGTCATCGCAGTGAACCGGTTTCCGCAATTAATCGATGAGTTTATGCACTAAACTCTTCTTAGTAGGCTAATGACGTTTACGGGGTGTTTAGTTTAATTTAATTAGGACTTAGGTGGTTAGTTAGAGTAAATTAGTGATTTAATTAGTTAATTGTGCATGTTAGGTGGTTAGATTAAATTAATCAAGGCCTAGATAGGATGTCTTGTTTATCTAGATGGGTTTGGGAATTTTCCAGGTCCGTATCAATATTTAATTTAGTGATTTTGACTTAGGTTAGTATTTTTAGGAATTAAATTGATTTATTTAATTAATTTTCGTAATTAATTAATTATTAATCATTTTTCCAGAAATTAGATTTGGATAACTGGTTATTTTTGGAATTTCGTGTTAATTGCAATGGGTGGTTAATTTCTACAATTGAGTATTAGTTTGTGCAAATTGAATGCTGATTGGAATTTTGAATATTTAATTCCAAAATTTATGAAATTCCAATATTTATTCAGAAAATCCCGAGTGTTGGGTTTTGACACGAAAATGGATTTTAATTATTATATCAAATAGTGGGGGTTTGAAAAGGAGAGATATCACTTTTAAAGTTGGACTAGATTGTATACCTACACACAATTATTTTATTATGTATGTATTTATAATACGAAGAAAATATGCCAGGTCCACCATTTTAATCAAGACATTTGTGTGCAATGTATGGTGTCCTGGACCGAGATTGATTGGTCGTGTGTTGATTAAAAAGAACCCGTCCTAGCATTTAAGCTAGACGTTACTAAATCCCACTTTCGAGTTACCCATGCGTTAGGGTAGCGGGTCGCAGTAAATTCTGAACCTAAGTTCCTTCGGGATAGCCGTCAATGTGACGTAGCCGTGCTCTATGGGGAAGAGAGGATACCTGGCTACACCAGCAGACAGCTGGACATGGAAGTCGGCAGTGCCTTGAGTGGCTTAACTAACAATTGGAACGTATGATTGTCTGAGTTTGATGCACCGGATTATGGGACAAAATTGTGTGGTACAGTATGAGACGTGTCATAATGATTTGGCCCTATAATGCTTACTTGAGAATTTCAATATGGCGTTCTAGTTAATTGAGCTTAGTTACTACTCATGCTTTCATGCTATCTGAGATATAAAATGTACTGACCTGTAGGGTGAATTTGAGACGAGATAAATCTCATTGATTGTGTGATTGTGTCATTAGGACGCCTCTGGGCGTATTTCCCTCCTAATCGGGATTTAGAGCATGGACTTGCTGAGACATTGTCTCACTGGTTATTGTATAACCATTTTCAGGGTTGTCAAGTGGAGGACTTGGAGCCGAAAGGAGATGATCGAAAGAGTAGGTCAGTTAGGACCATTTCTTTTTGGAGAGCTAGTCTTTTGTAGTCTTTTGGTCACAAACTTTGTACATGACTCAATATGTTTATAAAGGCATGTTTGTTTGTGATTTTGTTGTCCTACTTTTTTATCATGAGATGATTACTGTCAGGGTGCAATAAAATAAAAAAGGGTCGGCAACTAGTTCTAGGAAGTCGCAAGATATTATTGACTAGAGAGGATTGGGCATGTGCTTGGGGTTCGGAGCGTGACAAAATTTCATTGCATATAAAAAGGGGGCTTTTCTCATACAATGGGGGGGTGAATCCAGAAAAAAAAATTCGAGAGAGAATTCGTGACAAAAAAAGGCTTTTCCTTCGTTCTTCGAGAGAGAGCAACACAAAAGGGAAAAAGCTTTAGAAGAGAAAAATAAAAAATCATCAGATCTTTGCCAAAAAAAAAGGAAAAAGAAAGAAAGGGAGCAAGGAGAAGCGACGTGTTGTAGAGGAAAAAGGAAAAATAAGAAAACAAAAACAGCACTATTCATCTTCTTTTTCTACTGCTGCCCGATCCAACCTGTCGCCCCGATCGCCGTCACCAGTAGCACCACCACCTTCGCGCCACCTTGCCGTCGCCGCTCGCCATTGCCCAGACCACCTATACTGGTCCCTGCGCCTTCGCGCCATGGCGCCCCCTCGCCGTGCCTCCGCACGACGCAACCAGCAACCAGCTACCGCCTCTGTCCGTTGCAATAGCAGGACCACCTTGGTGTCACCTCGCTGTTGTTCTTGCCCCCGTGAAGCTGCTACCGCCTGATGCCACTGCTTACCACCACCGCTGCTCTACCTGCGACCCAACAGCACTGACGTCGCCTCCACGCCTCACTTGCATCACTGTTTCTACTGCTACCCGTCGCCCCGATCGCTACCACCAGTGCCTCGCCTCCACCTGCTCTCGTTTGCAACTCACTCGACACTGCAGCAACCCGCTGCTGCCGCGCCTTAGTTTCTACAACCCATGCCTTCGCTTTTGCTCTACCTATCGTTACACCCGACACTGCTCATTGTCGTCGCTACACTAATATTGACATCTCCGAACACCACCAAATGCTCGGACACCCACAACCAGCCTCTGCCTCTGCCCTCGACGACTAGCCAACACCTCACCTCCGTTCTGCCGCAGCCCGCAAGCCCCCCTCACCTTGCTGAGCCTCTGCCACGTCTCCGTTCTCCACCGTGCCTAACTCGCAACCTGCAACTTGACTTGCTGCACCCTACTCGTCACTGTCCTCCCTCTGACGACCCAATGCCCAACGCCCTGCAACACCACTAGAGCCCGACACCGCCGTTGCTGTTTCCCTCTCGGCGTCGTTGCTATGCTGCCTAACGCTGAGCACTACCTCGCCTACAACCCCCCGCAACACTTGCTCGCTGCGCCAGCATCTCCTCGCACCAGCTATCTCTGCTCGACCCTTGCACCTCCAACACCACACTGGACGTCACGGCTTTGCCGGTCCCCTTGCCAGAGTTCCCACGCTGGTCACCATCTCCCCGTCGACACCGCTGTCTTATTGAGTCCCATTAGGTGGTTTTATTTATATTTTTATTTATATTTTTCATTTCTTTTATTTTATTTATGTTTTTATGTTTAGTTATTTAAATTGAAACATTGGATGTCAATATTCATGAAATGTAAGCATTAATCACCGGGATTTTTCCCTAAAATTATTGTAATTACTCATTTGATATGTAAGACGTCGGATCATTTTTTTTTAATTATTTTAATTTTTTTGGGCATTTTGATAGTGTTTTAATTGTTAAACCATTATAATTATTAATTTGTTCCGTAAAGGCATATCTCTAGATGGCTTAATGCTTTGGGAGTTCCATATCAAAGATGTAACTTAAGTGGAGCAACCTAAGTTTGATAGCTGTAATTCTTCAATCTCAACTAAGTAATTGTTTCAATAATAACTTCTAGATATGCATATGAAATTCAAATTCTTTAAAGAAAAATATGGTTCAAAGCTTCGATTGAAAAATTAATGTCCAAGCCCTATAGTTGTTCTAACAAATCAATTCCAAGGGTTGTTTGTTCACATAATTGTCAAATTACGTTAAATGGCTCACTAGATGAGCAAAGTATCAAATTGATGGTGCAAAGACCTAACTAATAAAAGGGGCTACCAAAATAGTTAGCCACCAAAGTATACACCATATTCATCTACCCTTTTATGCTATACACTCGAAACTTCAACAGTTCAAAGCTAGCACAACTCCTCACTAATCATTAACAAATTGTGATAAGCATTTTAGAGAATAAATTCAAGAAATGAGAGGAATCAAAACAATTGCTCCATGAAGTATATCAAAACAAATTGTTCTCAACACTCATGTACTTCCAAAAAACGCACTATTAAATCTCATATTGGAAAAAAAGAATTCCCAAAAACCTCCATACTAGAACAAAAAACAATTAATTTCTTAAGGGCATCAAACCCAAGTTTCGCATAACATCCTCAAGCTAAGCAACAGACATATCAGTAAAATTCAATCCATCGACCAGCTCCCGATCACGCAATATGATTTGGATAAAAAGAAAATCACATGCCGCGGTGTTGCAAACATTTCAATTGGACCAAGGCGAGATCTTTCACCAGCTCTCTCTCTCTCTCTCTCTCTCTCTCTCTCTCTCTCTCTCTAAACTGATTTCTCCCCTACCTACGAAGGAAGGAAATAAAATATTCTATGACAATCTATGACAATCTTGTATTTCCTAATGTATTATTTGGCAATTGCACAAACCTTAAAAAGACGAAATGAAGACGAACACAACTTGCCAAAAACAAGAAAAGAAACTCATGACTCTTTTACTATAATAAAATTAAGTCTAAATCTGCCCAAAATAAACTTAGGACTCTTCTGCTCTATTTCCCTAAACCTTTCAACGTCTTCTTCTTCAAGCACGCCTAGAAAACCCAAAGGATTGCTTATTAATTCAAGAACATCAATACTCCAGCCATGAACATTATGCTTCACTTCATCGAAACTCCATCCACACATTCAAGACTTACACTCACAGCTATAAAATGAACATATAGGACATCCACAGCAATATATCAAAGCACAAAGCAAAGGTGGCCGAAAACTACAAAATATTTGGACTTGGTAGAAAGAAATCTCACAGAGATGTGGGAATCGAAAGTAAGAAGCCGTCAATAGGATACCACTTGTTGCAAGTCATCAGACGATGCCGATTAATCACAGTAACCCAGACACGTTGAGAAGAAGAAAAAAAAAGGCCCAAAGTCATACCCTATTCAAGCGACCATGAAAACTCTTAGGGTTGAGGACGGAGTCAGAGATAAAGCATGAGCGAGATGAAGAGGCAAAAGCCACCGATTACGTGGAAAGCCAGTCAATCACAATTACCCGGAGGCATCGAGAAGATATACTCGTGCAATCAATGAAGGTCTAGGGTTGAGGACGAAGTTGGTGTCGATGACGACAAGTGGACTGAGTGGATGCTTGCAAGTGGACGAAGTGGATGCTGGCGAGAGGAAGGAGTCAAAGTCGATGGCGGTAAGGAGGACAAAGTCAAAGTCGATGGCGAGGTGAACGACGATGTGACCGGCGAGAGGACAAAGTCAGAGTCGATGGTGGTAGGGAGGACATAGTTGCAGTAAATAGCGAGATAAGAGACGATGTGACCAACAAGAGGATGGCAATGGCATTGGAGTCAACTGTAGCAAGAAGGATGGAGTTGAAGTTGATGGCGAGGTGAGCAATGATGTGCCTAGAGTTTTTGGTTGAAGCGTGGCTCTATTGAGGAGGATGGATGCCCAAATAGAAAAGCCTGAAGTTTGTAGAGGGAGGATGCGTGAAATCTATAGAAGGAGGATGCCCAAATTCTCTTAATTGAAGAGAAGAATAAATCATTTCTATTTCTATTTTAGAAATAGAAAAGTTAAAATTTTAGTTTCTGATTTTTGCTTCAAATCTATTTCGGAATAGAAGTCTGTTCCAGAAATAGAAAAAAATAAAATTGTGTTACCAAGTGGATTTTTATTCCAAACCTGTTCCATGGAACAGAAAAACAGAAAACAGAGAAATAGAAATTTTGTCATGCACACCCTAAATGATTTAGGAATTGTTGATGCAGGAATTCTGGAAAGTTGGTCTAAAACTAGTTAAGCTAGTTGAATTCAATAACTAGGTCGAATTGAAGCGGTGGTATTCTGACGGTGACATTATATTAACCAATACAATCATGATTATTTCTCCAATGAGCCGAAATTGAAAGCAATTTCTCTTGGACAATGTGGCAATGCAAGTGTAAAACCCATAATCTTTTGTTTTCCCCATCATAGCAATATGTAGAATTTGAGGTTCATAACGGTTATAAAAGCTATTTGTTGTGGACTAGGCTAAGATTGAAAGTGTTCTCATTTCTAAGCACTTCTTCAAATAATGCTCTTTATAGTTTGTAATTGTTACTACAACCATCGACGTCCCATAAGGAGATCGTTGGTGAAACTGTGTCCTTTCTTGTGGCATATGGTCGGTGCCGAGTTGATGAATACAAACCTCTTGATTGAATGACCAGGACTTGTGCCAGGCTACATTGCTAACAATGATCCCACCTTCAATTTAATATTGTCAACATTAGATTTCATTGACATTTTAAAATTAAATTGCAAATAACTATGGTGATCGCCCAATGAAGGATAACTATCTTGATGGAAGACATTTTCTGTAAGGATTTGAATGGGCATATAAATAGGTCGTCTAAGCCAAACCATTTCATTATTTTGATTATTTGAAAATCGCAGAAGACACCATCAATGTTGAGAGTGCAATTTACTAGAAGTGCCTATTCATGACTGTTCAAGTTCCGCATATTAGTTCTCTATTTCATTAATGGCTGGAGGTTATTACAGAATTTACACGTTTCCATATTCAATTATGATTATTGAGATCTTGGTTTTCCGTAAATTTCTAACAATTGGTACCAAAGCTTTTTATATCTCTGTCTTGATGATTTTCATCGGGCATTTTTTATTGAATTAAAAAATTTGGGGCAAAATCTGACTGATATAAAAATTGATGATTTTAGCAAAATTTGAGCAACTCACCACGAGTTTTTGGACAAGTACGGTCGCATTGCCAAGGGCAACAAAAGCCCTAAGTTAATTCGGCATTATGATGATTGTCAAAGGTGTATTAAGCCACGAAAGTCATGGTGATTAGGGTTTGCGGTTTGGGGAAATTTTGCTTTATTCAAAGCCAATTTCTTGGCTGCTTTCGCTGAATCTTGGACTTGTGTGGTTGTGCCAATGTGGACTCCAAAACCCGTGACCTAATTTACTTTGAAGTGGGTTGTCGGAGGAGACCTAGGCGGTGGCAATCGCGATGAAGAAAGCCTCAAGCACGTGTAACACACGTGCCCGTGTGCATGTGATCCACACGCCATGTTGGCCTCAGTTGCCTGCGCTACACCCAACTATGGTCAATCGCAGGTGCAAGCGTGTGTGCTGCACGCGCCAACGCATGGTGACAGGTGCCCATCGGTCCCATTGCCCGATTGTACAATTTTGCCCTCTCCTTCTAATTTTACTATTTTTTCCTTTGCCTAGGCGATTTTCCTATTCTACCCTTGGTCTTGTTAGTTTCCTATTTTGTCCTTGCATGCAAAAATTAAATATCTAGTGATTTGTATATAATTTTATTTAATTATAGATTAGCCACAACATCCCTAATTATCTTGAATTATATATATTAAGAGGTTTTGGATCACATATTGAAAAGGACATTGATTGTAAATAATCATGTTAACATAATAAATGTTTTCTCATGGAAATTTTTATTATATTGATATGATTAATTATGATGAAATATCATATCATTTTTCTTAATTTAGCCATAGAGATTAAGAAAAGGAATATACTGCGATAGTTTTTTCATAAAGTAATTATAAATCTATTATTTAACCTACATACAATTTTTATGTTATGTGATTCATGTTTTGTAACATGTTTTACATTGTTTAAAATGATTTATGTAAATTTTGCCTTAAGTTTTTTTATATAAGCATGTTGTATATATATAGTTTCATCACTTATGAATTTTTTTGATTTCAATGTTCTCGAGTTGAATGGTGACAACTATAAAGTTTATAATGAATTGATTCTTCTTCAATTGGGGTGCATAGACATTGATTATGTTATTCAAAAAGATGAATGACTTTTCCCTACCGATGTTAGCATTCCGGTTGAAGTTACTCTTTATGAACAATGGGAGTAGTCCAACTACCTTAGTGTATTGTTCACAAGGACTAAACTTACTACTAGTATTCGCGGTTTAGTCGCTTAGCATAATAACGCCAAAGTTTTGCTAGAAGTTATCGGTGCACAATTTAAAACTTCTGAAAAGGCACATGCCATGACTAATTATAAAGTTTTCATCATTGAAGCTCACTCATATTAGAGGTGTGCGTAAGCACATCATTAAGATGAAGGAAATTGTAGCTAAGCTAAGGAACCTTGAAGTTGAGATATCTGAAAATTTCCTTGTGGATTATATTTTGAACACTCTATAACAACATTATGCACCTTTCAAGATCTCTTATAACACATATAAGAATAAATGGTCAATTAATGAACTCATAATCATGTGTGTTCTAGATGAAGAAATGTTGCATGTGGAATCGAGCGAAAGTGCTCATTTGGCAACACAAGAAAAGTTTTAAGAAGTAAGGCAGGCAAAAGAGAAAGGATCAAATACCTCCCTAAGTTGACATTAAGAAATAATCCAATTGCTTCTTTTGTAAAAAGAAGCGCATATAAGGAAGGATCATGTTAAATTTAAGACTTGACTCAAGAAGAAATGTAATCGAATCATGTACTTGTTATGAATCTAATATGGTTGATGTAAGTCACAACACTTTGTGGATTGATTTTGGATCTACAATCCACATTTCCAATTCCTTGTTGAGTTTTCAAAATCACAGGAAACTAGTGGGAAGTGAACAATGCATCTATTATGGAAACACGATGCATTCACATGTAGAAGCTATTAGAATATGCAGATTAGTTCTCATCTATTATAGAAACATGATGCATTCACATGTAGAAGCTATTAGAATATGCAGAATAGTTCTCAATAGTGGTTTTGTTTTGAATTTGGAAAAGACCTTTTATGTTCCTAATTTCTCTAGAAATTTATTTTCAGTTTCAAAACTTTTCCCATTAGATTATTCCTTTAACTTTTTCATATTAACGTTCAATTTGTCGTTAAAATCTGAAATTGTTAGGAATGGTAATTTGTCTGACAGTATCTTTTTGAATTAAATTTACAAGGCAATTGGTTTTATAATATGATGCATGTTCATGATAACACTGGTATCGGATTATATGTTGTGAATTAAGATTTTTCTATGCTATGGCACTGAAGATTGGGACATATCGCCATGAATAGATTTAAGTGATTAGTAATGATGAAATATTTGGTACTTTGGATTTTACTGATAATGACATTTGTGTGGATAGCATAAAAGGAAAGTAGATCAAAAAGACAATAATAGGTGCTAAGAGGAATAAATTTATGTTAAAAATCATGCATAATGATATCGTAGTCCAAATATAGACTCTTATGATTAGAAAAATTTCATCTCTCTCATTAATGATTACTCGGGTTTCATATATCTCTACTTGCTTCATAATAGGAACGAAGCATTAGATGCCTTTAAGGTATTTAAAACCAAAGTAGAGAAAAAATGCAGTAAACAAATTAAGATTGCGAGATCATATAGAGAAAGTAAACATTATGGTAGATATACTAATGATGCACAAGCATCTAGCTCGTTTGTGAAGTTTCTTCTAAAGCATGTGATCATAGCTTATTACATTGTGCTTAGTTCTTCGGACCAAAAAAGTGTAGCAGAAAATAGAAATTAGACATTATTGGACATCATCTAGAGTATGCTTAGTTAAATTTAATTTAATTAATTTTTATATTAATTTTTTATCACGTCAGCACCAAAATGACATTGTTTTTGTATTGTCTAGCCATGTCGGCATGCAAAACGGCATCGTTTGCACTTCCTTCGTTAGAAAATTGCAACGTCGGCATTTTGGCTAGATTTTGGCCGGAGTGACACTTAAGTGATCCATTTTACTCCGATTTTGGCACTTAAGTGTAACTTTTCTAACTTTTGACACTTAAGTGTCATTCCGTGCCAAGTTTTGGCACTTGAGGTGTACTTTTGCCTAGAAAGAATCCTCCAAAACCACTAAAATAGAGGGCCACATCATTAAGGAAAGATCCACAATTCAAATTTACTTCATATGAATCCCACCAATTTTTTTTTTTTTTTTTTTTTTTTTTATTGATTCTACTCTACTCTCAATCTAACTTTCATTCTTAGACCTTTACCATGCCTCATTGTAAGGCATAAGAGTCAAAACTGTTGGAAGATATGAAGTCAAAACTGTTGGAAGATATACTTAATATATCGGAGATTTGCCCAAATTATGGTTGATATGTTCGGGATTGTAATTGATTGTTTGTGACGATCTATGATTAAATTTGATTTACCTAGACTAGAAGTATACATTCTTTCCTTTATTGAACATTCTCTGTATTATTTATTGATCCCCTTGTACATTGAATACAATCAATGAAGTGCACAAAATACATTCTCTGCCACTCACGATATTCTCTCTTCTCTTCTCGCTTCCCTCTCAATTTGTGACATGGTATCAAAGCAAGCATTCTTCATCTAGCTTCTACATTTTCTGATTGCCCTCTTGATTGTATTATACCTTCGTTGTTGTGGGAACACTAAACCTACAAAACAAGGTTAACATTCCGGTGTAGGAATCAGTATCTAAACATTCTTAAAAACGAGAAAACCAAAATTTTGTCTTACCATTTACCGACACCATGCCTAAAGAGCATTTATCAACTTCTGAATAGAGAACTCCAGAGGAGTCAACGATGCAACAAAACACGTCGATCCAAGAACACACCTTAGATGTGCCTTTTGAGATCGTGAAGCAGGAACCAATAGTCCAGGCCCAACCCAATTAGGGAGAGCCCATCATGGGTTAACCCTTCGAGGAAACCAATTGCAAGCCAGCCCGATTCAGGGCAATCCATCCAATGGTTGCTTGTTTCGATGGTGCCCAACCCATGGATCTATGGGCCCACATGAACAAGCCCATGGCTGATGAGTCAAGGCCTTGAAGAACCAGTCCACCTAGAGGTGGCCCACTAACCATGTTCAAGGCAAGCCCGGCCACTAGGCCGAATTTCACACACGCGGGTCATATGCCCGAACCGGGTACTTTAGGTCCAGGATTGAATCCCTATCCTATTTCCCAACTCGGGTTCCTGCTGTACCATTTTCAATAAAAGGAAAAACTATATACTTCTAGTCTAGGTAAATCAAATCTAATCCTAATTGATACAAACAATCAATTACAATCCGAACATATCAACCATAATCGGGCAAATCTCCAATATTTTGAGCATATCTTCCAACACTCCTCCTCAAGTTGGTGGTTTGCGTAAGTCCAAGATGCCTAGCTTGCTTAAAAGATATGCATGTTGCCATTGACATAAAGGTTTAGTGAACATATTCATAGGTTGCTTGGTGGTCCTGATTCCTCTAGTCTTGATTAATCCTTCTTGAATCTTTTCTCGAGATAAAGCGACAATCAACCTCTATGCTTTGTCCTCTCATGTACTATGGGATTTGCCGCAAGTTTGAGACCTACACTCCGAGATCTAGAAGTAGGCCCGTAACCAAATTACTTCACACACGGTCTTAGCCATGGATCAATACTCGGCTTCAGCTAATGATAGGGACATAGCGGCCTATTTCTTTATCTTCCACTAAAGCAACAATTCTACAAATTTGATGCAAAAACCAGTGATGAACCGTCGACGCATGGGACAAGTCGCATAATCTACATTGCAGTAAGCTGTCATTTCCATGTTACAATTGCAAGAAAAAGAATCCTTAGTCCTAGGCATTTCTTCAAATTTTTCACAACTTTCAAGTTAGCATTCATATGAGACTGTTTTGGGCTATGCATGACATTTGGATTGCATAACATATGTTTGGTTTGGTCATAGTGAGATAGATGAGTTTCCCAACTAGTCTCTAATAGCATGACGGATTTTGAGTAATGAATCATTATTTGTAGATTGTAGACTTGCATCATAATTTGTTCTTAGAACAAATTTGCTCTTGAGAATAAATTTGGAATCAAATCAAAGAGTAGAAAAAGGTTGTTTCTTTGTTCTCGGGAGTAATACGTAATCAAGCCAACTCATTTTCCTTTTTCCTATTTTCCTTTTTTTACTCTTTTCCTTCTCTCTTCTTCTTCCTCCCAACCGGTCACTAGCCACCACCACCACTATCGCTACCGCCAGCGATCATCGATGATCAGTAGGTTCAGCGAGCTTTGCCCAACCGACACAAGGTCGGTCTCGCCTTGGCCTGGTGAGGTCAAGCCATGATGAGGCTCAAGCTGACATGCCTCGTGGTGGCTTGGCCAAGCCGGGGGCCAACGACACTCTGATCAGGTCGCCGACCAAATGACTAGAGGTAAGAGAAGGAGAAAAGGAAAAAAGAAAAAGAAAGTAATAAAATTATTTGAAAATTAAAAGAAATTGATTTTGATTGCCTGAGATTAGAAATAGTTATCAAAAGTCTTTAAATGCTCGGAAATTCATTGAAAAAGCAAAGTAAAACAAAAAATCATTTCTTAACAAAATTGTTTCCTAAAACAGAATAATTACTAAATACACCATTAAACTAACATCAAACATCCACAAGTTTTGAAGCGATTCCAAATGAATCTTAAATTCGATATTACAAACTTCCTATTTAAGCTCCACCAGGCTACTAGACCCGAGAACAGCACTCGGCACTCTAAAGTGAAGGGCTGGCGATGCTCCCAACAGCTAGGGCAACATCATGGATTTTCGATTCTTTTTTTTTTTTTTTCCAGTGCCAAGCATATCCAGTTATCCAATTTATTTGACATAACTCCCACCATCAAATTGAGCCACCTGCATGGAAGTCCAACTCGATAAGGTACATATGGACTTCCTGGCTCTCGTGTAGCGCCAACACATGGTCCCCGAAATTCAAGAACCCACCGCTGCCAGCTCCAGAACGGCCACCACGGCAAGCATGGAAATTGCACTACTCCTTTCCAAAGGCCACGGAACGGCCAAAGCATCAACGATGCGCGGACAGTGCACCTGAAGGGCAAGAAGGAGAGTATGTGAAGGAGGAGGGACTCGGGGCAAGCCGCCGATCCTGTCGACTTCCTCATCCTCTTTACTCTTTCGCGGGTCTGAACAGCTGATTCTGCCTCTGCGATCACCAGTTCTCCTCATGGCTTTGATCACAAAAGTACAAGAGGCACGAGCGACCTCTTCAGCCCAAGAGACGCGGGAAAAAGCAAAGGACAGGGCTATGAACGCGAGCTGTGGCTGCGACGAATCCCAAGCTTTCAGTTGGAACGCAAACCGTACTTATGCCGGGCGAGCGATGGTGAGTTTATGTGAGACCGGCCCAATAGGCGGGGCTAACCTTTTTCCCCCATAAATGAATATAAGTATTTTTTTTCTTGTCAAGGTACTAGATAGCTATTTAGTTTTAGGAGTTAATATCACGAAAAGCCTTAAATTGGTATATATATATAATAAATTTATCTCAAACTAATTTTTTGACTTTTAAAAACTCCAAACCGGAGCATTTATAATAAATTTTGATAAATTTATCGCAAACTAATTTTTTGGCCACCAAAAATCCTAAATTGAAAGATTTGTGACAAATTTACATTCCGTTACTTTTCGTTAAATTAACTTAATACCAAAAAAATTAACAAATACAACTATGATAAATGGAGGATAAAACTCCAAACTGCAGTGCGTCTGTCACATGTCATATAACTTAATAATTTGATGGTAAAATCATGAATAGATCACAAATTGATCAATTTGGGATTTTTGGTGGTCAAATAATTAGTTTGAAGTAAATTTATTGTAAGTGCATCAGTTTGAGATTTTTTTTGTAGTATTGATCATTGCTTTTGCGATTTTAGGGATAAATGCATTGAAAATCCTAAACATGTCATGAAAGTGTAATTGAATCCAATTTTAATTGTCAAAGTGGTGCAAATGTCGACTTTACTCTTTTTATTGTTTTCTCTCTGACATTGGTGAGGGTAAAATGACATCGTTTTGATTTAAATACAATTTTTTATTTTAAATATTATTTAAATTATATTGACAATAAATGAAATTTATTTAAGAGAAAAAAGGAAGGAAACTAACTGCTGCCCCGACCATCGCCACGAAGAGCCGATGATGGTGGATGATAGCTATTCAAGAGTCGGCGAGGGTTGCCACCTCACCCAGATGAAAAGAAACCAGGGCTACAATCGCCTCACTTACGAGCACCGTCTCTCAAGCTTGACATTGCGACATTCGTTAAAAGTTCAGAACTGACTAACCAATTTGTAAATCTAAACTTAAACAGATTAGAGAAATCTTATCCAATCTCAACAAACGCGATAGCATAGTGAAACATGCAACTGTAATGAGATTTGTGACACAATCGACGAGAAAAAGAATTAGCGTCCATAGAATCGAAACTTCGAAATTAAATTGACAGGAAAGATCGAACAAGAGGACCAGAAGGCGGACTGGGACAGCAGGTTGGGTATGCCGACGCCTGAGCCGCCAATCAGGACCAATTTGAAGAGGTAATATGCTCGTCGTTAGCTTTATAGCCCGCCATGAATACGAAAAGAACGCCTTTCTCTTTAGTCCAGGTCTTGGAGGTTCGAAAAGAGGAGGAAGAAGAAGGTGGAGACAGCCGGGTTTGGGCTGATTTGAAGGTACCAATGGAAGCAGTATGTTGGCTAGATTTGAGCTGTAATTTGGGACCATTGCTTTTAATTTTTCCTCTGCTTCTCCTAATTTAAAACCAATATATACTATTATATAAAATAAAGCAGATCTCCTTTTAAGGAGTCTCAATAGCCTTTCTCTTCTCTCAAATATCTTTAATTACTTAAATTACAATTTTTTTTTTTTTTTTTTTTTTTTTTTTTTTTTTGTAAATGAACGTATCTGTAAATTTTATTTTAGCCGGCACATTTTTGTTTTAGCATTGAAATTTAGAATTTTCAATCTTATAGTAACTTTCTTAAGGAGATTTTAAATCATGTCATCATTTCACAAGAACCTATGCAATTTATTGAAATTATGCATCTTAGGAAAGTTTTTTTGTTAAAGTGCATCTTAGGAAAGTTCGTTTCACAAAAGCTTAAGATTTGGAAAATATTTTCTCAAAAAATGATCGATTACAAAAATAAATAAATGAAAAAAAAAAATTTATAAATACGAAAATAGTCAATCATAAATTGTTATCAATAATAAAAATATTTTCCTTTAATTAATAGCATATTTTATTTTGAAAAATATTTCTCAAATCTCAAGCTTTCCATGAATCAAATGAACTTTTTTGTTATCGAAATTTTAATTTTTTCACATGTATCTATGCCATTTATTTGTAGTCTGCATTTTAATTATCAATCTCTTTTAACTCTTTGATGATTCAAATACTCCGGAGCAACTTCGCAAGGTCAAGTATGTAAGTTTACCCGGTATTGACAAATCAAGTACCAATTAAATTTTTCCATGCAGTGCACATGATATTGTAAGATTAGATAAAACTATAAATTTCCTTACCTATGAAATACATGTGAACATGTGAAGCATTAATGATTAAGAAATACTCCCAATTAGTCAACATTAGTTTATTGAAAGAGTTTGCAATTTCAAAAAAAAAAAAAAATCAAATAAATGCTGACGATTTGATATAAGTAACAGTGACTTCCTAAAAAAAATTGCACAAGCAATTCGCTGGTCACAATTTTCTCCTACAAATCATTACCAGCAAATTAATGATAATTCAATTCTACCTCTTGTAAACCGAACACCGAATCCTGCAATTAGACGCGAAATTGGGCGATAAACGTTGTTTCCGCTGACCACAACAAATTAGAAGAACCAAGCATGTTTCAAAAAGCAAGCAACCTGAAGATCAAAAACCAAGGATTTTTGTCCGCACGAAGCTCTCCAATAAATTTTACAAATTCTGAAGTCTTCAATTAACCATAAACAGCAGATCAATACTGAAGCCATGGCTTCTATCTCAAGAGAAGACGAGAGGGAGCCAAATGAGGTTCGGCATATACAGCTACTTGCTCACGGTGGAAGACGAGCAGAAGTTCCAGAAGATGGAGCCCATGAACATGAAAAGCACACGGCTTCAAGAGGGACCATGAACATGAAAAGCACGATTTTTCCGTGCGATTGCGAGTCGTATTTCGAGCGTGAAATCGGACTATCAATCGTATGCACGTTGTGAAATTAGGAAAAATTCATAATTCATGAGAGATCAAGAAATCTCTTGAATATGGCAATATCGATCAAACATTCAAAGAAATATTGCGATATTATGAATTAGGCAGCGACATATATGAAAATAAGATTATTCAAGAGTCTTACCTAATTCATGATGTCACGCGAGTGACACTTCCAAATTCAGACGGATGATGGTGGCATCAACGATGGCTTATTGCTCCATGGTCTCGATGGAAACAGGTTAAAACGTCAACGGTGGTGGGCTCCGGAACTCGCTAGGATGCCGAGGAGCAAGTGGGGATGGATGTGCACCAACAATGGACTCCCGCGTGAGGAATTATTATACTTCTCTGCAAGACCAAGGAAACAGCGAAGCTCACGGTGTGGTAACTCTCACTTGTGAAATCCACACCTCGATATAAAATTCGCACGCTTGATGAAAGTCAACAAATCTGCAAAAAAGAAGAATCGTGGATTGGAGTAGCATTAGATTTGCTGGGCTTGGTAGTGACCAAAAGCCTACTAAGACTTCACTGTCGAGGCACTTGTGAATTTGCTGGATGTTGCTGAAAGTCACACCAAAATCACGATCTTCGCGGGTCAACCTGCAAATAATTCACCGAAGAGTTCAAAGAATTCGAGACAGGTTTGATGACATGTCAACCGGAGCCATACACGATGAAACACAGCGCTGCAAACGCTGCGAGGGGTGAAAGACAAAAGCTCCGTTGGAGTGGGTGACGCTCGATGGCTTCGGGGCACAACAAAATTATCGACGTTGGCTCGAGCTGTCGCGGGATGAGGGGAAGCTCTGGCAGCAACGGGTCAGGAGCGTTGGGTCACGCGGCGTTGCTGGCTTCAGGCGAGACGGGGCAGAAGCGTCTTCACGGGGCAAGGGCTACGGAAACGGAGGCACGGCTGTGGATCACTTGGCTCGGGTAGAAGCTGCAGGTCGGCGATGGTGCAGCGAGCGGGAAGATCAGGACAGCGGTAGCTTCGCGGAGTGAACGGAGGAGGCGCGGGCCGGCGGAACAGAAGCAGCAGCGTCAACACTCGCGGACGATGGAGGTGCGGCGCGGAGGCGGACTGCTGCGGGGGCGACGGAGGCTCAGCTGCAGGTCGCGGGTTTTCAGCGGGCGCGGCGACAAGCGGTTTGACTGGTGGTCGCTCAGGCGTCGGGAGCAGCGAAGGCGGGCCGCAGGAGCAGCGGTGGCCGGCGCGGGGAATGGGCAGTGGCGGCGGCACTGTGCAGGGACGCGATTCGAGCAACCGGCAGAAGACCAGCACGCTGAGGAAGAAGACCAGTCTTCTGTTTTTTTTTTTCTTTTCTTTTTTCTCTTTTTTCTCTCCTTTTTTAACTCAGACGTCCCCTCTGTTATCACATCTCCCTCACGTCACTTCCCTCTTATGCCCCCCCTGCTCTCACGTCCAATCTCTCTTTTCCCTTTTTTTTTTTTTGACTTTTTTGTGTTCCTTTCTTCAACGAACCCTAAAGAAGCTCCCCTTTGTATGGCCGTATGTATCAATAGTGTGGCCTCCTTAACCCTACGTAAGTTTACTTATTTATAGCTAACGGATTAGGATTTTTTAAATTTTCCAAATCCATATCCACAATGATTTCTTTTCGAAACGCAATATTAGTTTTTTTCCAAACGTAATATTTGCTTTTGAATTGAAATCTCATAAAGATAAATCCTTAAAATATCTGCGAGGATACGGGTTTGAACCGATTTACTTTCTTCGTGGGCTTAGCCTAACTCATCAACTTAAAGTTTCTGAACCATCAATTCGAATCCATCCGTCACTAGCCCAATGTAAATGCAAATAAAAAATAAATGCACCTAAAACTATATGCTATGCAATTAACTATTTTTTTGAGGGATAAAATTAACCCTTAATTTTTTAATGTAATAAATGACTAAACGGATTGCCAAAATTTAGGTGTCAACAAAATGGTTTCAAAAATTTTGTCCACAATGCCAAAATAGTGCCTCATCGGTGGTATCTGCGTGATAAAAGAAAAGAAGAGCAAAGAAAAACTTGCAACTCCGACACTTGAAAGCCCAAAAGAAAAAGAAAAAACTCCAAACAACCGCCACGAAGCCCATTCCCATTAACTCAGGTCAACAACACAAATCATTCTAAGTTTCAATGCTGCATTTTGTACCAGATCCACCCAAATATCCAAGTAGTCCAGAATCCTCAAACATACATCCAGATAGGAGTCACCTGAAGATATAAACTCGAAATTAACAGCATAACCACATCCTCATCATTTTTCTCCCGCTTCCAAGCTATGGCACCTTAAGAAACCATGGGAATTTGACATGTGTGAATTTATCAAACCAGGTGTACTGACAAAAAGCCACTATTTGCTCCAACAAGTTTTCGATTTCTACTGTCAGGTAAGATCATGGAAACCACAGGAACATACCAAAAATTCAATGCACAGACAGGGATCTAGAACCCAAATCCGGCAAAGAAGAGGTACATAGCTAACACATGATTTTACCAAGCATCAGATAAATAAAGACAGCATAGGAGAATGAAGAGCACTTTACCGTAAAGAAGTGTGAGAAGAGCATCTTTTTCATACTTTTAAGGAGCTCAGATAACTTCCCTTGCCATAAGTTGTTCCAAGCAAAAGAATTGCAATAACTGAAGGGCCTAGCATGATTTGGTTTAACAATAACTTCAAGAAAAATGAAGTTAGAAGATTAAGCTCTTATGTTTTGGACCAAATATTTAAGGATATTGTATCAGAACTGATTGTACCTTCATCATCAAGTTCTCAACCGTTGACTTAGGCAAATTTCGATCAAGATACTGATACCAGACATATGAACCGGGGCCACAGAAAAGAAATCTTTAAGAAGTCATGCGAGGGGCCCAAAACTAGTCGTGATCTAAAAAAAGAATGCACGTGATGTCCTGTGTCATAGATTTGGATCAACATTTTTGCACAAATACTTCGCCAAAGCAAGCACTAAAACTCTAACAGAGGAACAAAAACATTGGACCCTCGTGAAAGGATAAGAGTTACAGACAAAAAGAAGTTTGCACCATCCCAACCTTAAGAATTAAGATCTTTTGAAAAGACAACCTACTTCCTAAACGAGAAAAAAATGAACCGAACGAATGGAAACACGCACATCCTTTCCTCTCTCTACAGAAAGCAAACTTAGTAGTTCACAGACTTCTCAAACTTCTTGTGTGACATCTTGGATTTTTCACTTCTGCTTTCAATTAAATTAATCAGGTATTTCATCGACGCGCCTATAGGGCTGTTTTCAGAACTGATCACTCTCGAGATAACTAGATTATCTGGAAAAGCCATTACAGAATTTTAATGCAATAAACTTAAGAATTCGACTAGGAATCGATTACTCAACCATGCTCATCTGCCAAGATCATTATGGCACAGTAAAAATCGATTAAAAATCAAAGATAGGTCGGTTTGCATGATTTGTATTTTTGGAATTTATTCTTAAATTCATTTAATTTTAGTAATTGGGTGGAAAATAACCGAGTGTCGGTTTACAACGCCAAAAACATTTTGGTGGATTTTATAAAATGGTGAGATTTATGAAAAGGAAATTATGGTAATTTGGCTAAGGTTGACCGTGTACCCACACATGATATTTTATTGAGTATGATAAAAATAGAAAAATGGCCTTAGAATATTATATCAGTGGATCTAGCAGCTTCTGATGAGCATAACAAATATATTGGATTAGTAGATCTGGTAGCTTCTAGTGAACATAATAAATATATCGGATCAATGGATCTGGCATCTTCTGGTGAGCATAATAAATATATCCAATCAGTGGATCTGGTAGTTTCTGGTGAGCTATACTATCTATATATCAGCTAGAGTGAGCAGTCCTGGACTATGGTCAAACTCATAGATAGTATTGATTGAGATGACCGGAGAATGGTCATGTTGACATGGAATCAACTGAGTCGATTGATCGATGATTTGATTTGATTGAATGATTTGATGTGGTGAATTGATTCGATGAATTATAAATTGTATTGCCCTGCAGGAAGGAACTGAGGCCAAGGTAAACCCTCTGACATGTGAATGTGCTTAGGCAGCCCTTAAGGCATATTTTCTTTCTAATTGGGTCTTAGGGAATTGAACTTGCTGAGACGTCGTCTCACCCCGTTGTGGGATAACAATTCCAGGTCCCTAGTTGGCGGTCATGGAGGACCGAAAGCCCTAGAGTTTGGAAGGTGAAGGCTGAAGAATCAGCAATCCGATCTGACTAGTGGGTGTTAGGACAATCCCCTTTTTGTTAAGTTGACATTTTTGTAAACAAACTAATTTTGTAATTAACCCATTTGTCTATAAAAGACTTGTCTTCGTTTGAAAATTTTATTCTTACTCTTCTATCCCAATTATTTGTTGTCTGGGATTTTATATCTGCTTCCGCATGCGTATTTAAAATGAAAGGATTCGGCAACGCGTCTTGGGATGTCGCTATTAATCGACCAAAGAGGGATAGGCACACGCTCGAAGGATCGGGCGTGACATCTTGTCTAATGTCTCTTCCAATTATACAAGACAACTTAGAACATAGAAAAAAGTCAAACGGGCGAACTCATATTTAGAGATAACAAAAAATGGTACAAGTAGAAGAAACGTGACCACATGGGACATGACCAGGCTTTAGGGTATGATTTATGACATTTCAATCTGAAATCTCAATGGAAGTCGAACCTCCTTCTAATGATTCGTGAGAGATGAAAAATTCACTAATATAGCACAGAACAACTCCAGCTGTAGCTCAACTAGAAAACGGATTTGACCATAAGTGGAAATCCTTTTCTTTGAATCCATGCATGAGCAGCACATGATTTGCCCATCAACACCGTATGACTCGGAAAACTAAGCAGCAGCACCATAAAGTGGTGAATCTGGCAAGCTCAATTGCACGGCGGATAGTATACCAAAACCCCACTTCACATACTAATCTAACATCTAGATATTCAAGTATCAAACACAAAAGCCCCAATGTTCTCAAATAGTTCCGACGAACTGTGCACTAGTATCTTGCATCGAAAGGCCTACATGGCTTCAAAACTCATGAACATGGCACCGACCACTTCCTACACTGTTTCAGATGCAAGATCCAAGCACTCAAGGTTGGTATAGAAATTGCCCCATGGCATGCGACTCATGTAGAAGAAAAGCTTTAAAACCTAAAAATGGAAATTACTTGCATGCATTTTCTCCTACAAGCGAAGGCAATAATGACAGCTATTTCTTCCAAAATCACCATAACAACAATTTTCTTTTTCCCAGCAAGCAATGTCAACCAATCAACTATGTGAGAAGACACATCAATATCTTTAAGAAGAGCTTCCTCAAAAGCCGAAGTGAAGCTAAACCATCATAGACTCAGAAGTCAAAACGGGAACCAGAAACAAAACATCGACCACATTCCCTAAACTAATAGTCAAGCAAAAAGTCAATTATGCCTCTGTCAGAACACTGCATATCTTGCTCAGCTCTCAGCATATAATCCAAGCGAATACGGACAACCACACAATCAGTCACACTTGCGACTTGAGCACGCATGCAACATTCAGCTAACCACAAACATTTGTAATCAAACACCGACCTCGCGAACAACATTAATATCCAATCCAGATGAGGAATTTTTTGCGGAGCCCTCCCTCTTCCTTCTCAGACGCTCCCTGACCTGAGCTATTGTGTCATCGGCCAGAGCGGGCGAGCCCACTGTCGCCGCTTGCTCAAGAGGGGAACCCGACGAGCCATTCTCCCGGTTGACTCCACAGGATCCAAGGGCTGTGACCTCCTCCGACGAGGACGCAACGATCCCTCGTTCCTCGGGGGACCATTCCACCCCCAGAGCCAGCCATGGCCACAGCCACCACTCAAAGCACCCATTGAGAGATGGCAAAAAATCTGAGGTTGATATTTGCTGGATGGAGGAATGAGCAGAGATCAGTGGCTCTGCCTTATCGAAAGGCCGGAACAGATAGCGGCCTGGGAGTCCCATCATGCTCTAGGGATGCATCTGGCTGAGGAAAACAATCGAAAAGAATTTCCAAATATCCATGCACAGAACTAGGAAGTGAACTCTTAAATTCAAAACGGTGAAAACACTTTGTAAAATTACTTCTCTTCAACCGATCACCAAGCCTTAGCGATGGCTGACAAATAGACATAGACGCAGGCCAATCCCAGGCGAGGCTCAATCTTGATGGCTTTGGTCAAGCTCGACCTTGTTACGATTAGCTCAAGCCTTGCCAGCCTCACCATGACAAGGTCGAGTTAGCCTGAGGCCAACAAGGTTGGCTCTTGCTAGTGGCTTGATATTCAAAAGAAAGGAAAAAAATTCAAAATTTTCTTTTGCATGATATTCATGAAATTGAAATCATTTTTTAAATGAGATTCAAACAATAAAAAACACTTTCAATCATATATCATCAAACAAAGAAAACTAACCACCTTCTTGAAAAATAATTTCCTTGAAAGGTATTTTTTTTATCATAAAATTTTTCATAAATTTTGAATTTGAACAAATTCTTAATATTATCTATGTTAATATGTATAGATTGCAAGTCGAAGTACTGCCCTTCTAAGATTTAAATCTCGTTACAAGGTAAAAGGTAAAAGTTATTCCCAACGTCTTAGAATGATTTAAAACACATTATCTAAGCCTTTTTATGAGTAACAGTGTTAAACACTCTTGATACTTCTTTGGATCTTCAAAACATCTCCATGTTTTTTTTTTTTTTAATAATCATAGTTGAACATGGTTGCTTGGTAGATGAAAAATTTAAATCTCCAGTGTTTAATGTAAAAGGTGAGCTCATTTGTTCAAGTGACTTGATAGTTACGATTCCGGATATCATTCAATAGTATATGTATGGCAGTTAAGATAAAATTCAAGATTTATTATATCCGGAACTTGATGCTCGCTCAAGCCAAGATAAAGTATGATATAAAAGGAATATAACTTAGATAAAATTATTCCATAAAGAATGTGAGATAAAGGTGAATAAAATTTCTAATATTCATAACACAAAAATTATTTTTCTCAAATAAACAAATTCTTAAATTAATAAAATTAAAATAATATTTTTTTATAAATAATATTTAACTACAATATAAAAATAACACAAGAATAACAACAATTTCGTTTTTCTTCTAATCTTAGTTTTATGGGTTAATACCTAAAAAAACTCCAAAATGGTAAACATGTAACAAATTTATCTCAAACTAATTTTTTTACCATAAAAAACCCTAAACTAGTACACATTTGTAATTTTACCACAAACTAATACAATTATGATAAATTTATCTGCTGTTAGTTTCAATTAAATTTTATTGTCAAATTGCTAAGTTGGATAATACACGACAATTGATTAGTGTACTAGTTTGGGATTTTACTCTCCGTTTGTTATAGTTATACAATTTTTGTGGTTTTATGCGATATTATCCAATTTAACAGTGGATATATTTATAAAAAATATACTAGTTTTGGGTTTTTGACGGTCGAACTAATTAGTTTGGAGCAAATTTGTCTTAAGTGTTTTAGTTTGGAGTTTTTTGTGGTCGTTTAAGGTAAATTTATCACAGGTGTACTCGTTTGGAGTTTTTCATAATCAAAAAATTAGTTTAGAGTAAATTTTTCACACATGTACCTATTTAAGGTTTTTCAGGATATTAACCTATTTTTATTTGTATTTTCAAATTTTTTTCTATGTTATAATATACATTTAATATATAAATATATATTGAGTATGTATATATATTACATATATGAGATATTTTAATATTTTAGGTATATAAGTATAGTTCACTATTTAATAAAATTTAATTAGAGAATGATGGAAGGAAAAAAAATAAAAAGAGTGGAAAAAATAAAACAACAAATAAATAAAAATGATATAAACAAGATTTATTAGAGATTCTTACGATCTCCATTTGTACGATTTTTAAGTTTATTTATACTAGTATGTCGTTTATACTAAACAATGTACATAATATGATGATATATATATTCGACTTTAATTCTGCAAGTCACAAAACAATAATAGGATATAAAAAAATTCATGAATTTCATATTCTATACTATCAAATCATATCATATCCGACTAAGAATCCAAACGATTAAAAGTAGTCTCTAGCATTGAGATTCATATATCATTTTCAATGATATACATGTGTCGTAAGCACCGAACCTCAATGATTTTTCAGCTTGTAACATTTCTCTTTATCTATCATGTTCAAAAGAAGGAAAAACAAAAAAAGGGACCAATGCGGTTTGATCCAATTGAACAAGTAAAACTAACACGTACTTTGAAAAAGCAGGGTTATTCACTCGCGACAATGTCCGGGAACTGGGTCAACATCAGTACTCCAATACAAATCGTCCACTTCGGAAATATGCTCAAAACCAGACATGTAAGCATGCACCATGAAAATGCCAAAAACCATACTGAAGGATATCCTCTGGGCAAACAAGTATGGCCTAAGTATATATTACATTTGCATATGGAATCCGTACTGCTGGAGTGCCACTGCCGCTATTGATCTAGCAGCGTTTCCTGCATCACCTCCTTCAAACTTTGGACGATATACGATGAGAGCAATAGTGGCTTGGAGAAAAAGCAAAGCACATAATAAGCAAACCAAAATGATAAACAGACTCGATAAATTTTTGTATCCAATGATCAACTATCGAATTCATCGATGTAAGACAGGACGCGACTAAGTGAAACTGCTAACTGAGGATAGAGACATGACTTGCTAGCACAATATCTATAGAAAAGTAAAGAAGCAGTACTCCCATACTTGAGAGAACCATATCCATGTACTCAATTGAAGTGTACCACGGCACGGGAGAGATTCTTGGGAAACTGAAAACCTTCTTCGAAAATTCCACAAGCATCTCTGAGGTAAAATCCTCTTCTAGGGCGATGTCATAGCAATGTGCTTCATTATTTCGAGTGAGTCCGGTATTCTTTTTAGTGGAGATCACCATTTTCTCCAAAACCAATGCATTCCCAAGTAGAAACTCAATGAACTCGATTACGTATGGTTGGGTCACGTGTGCATAGATCATGACGTTCTTCAGGTGGTGTTTTAGGCAATAGAATGTGCCCTCAATTGAATTCCAGTACCTCCTGCCATCAAATTTACATCTTCGCTTCCACTTTTTTCCCTGACAAATAGCCAAACAAAGTGCAATGATCAAGCATTGGTAAAACATACACATTTAAATTCCAAAAGAGATCTGCTTCTGATATCCAATATCCATAACTCACTCTGAAAGTTAATATACTTGACAAAATTTATAGAAAGGGGTCAAAATTAATCTACATAATGAAGAGGTGGCCAGTGTTCTCTATGGAAGTAAACATAAATTTGTCATTAAAAAAAGATATTCCGTATTCATGCAGCACTGTAGGCTAAAGCGCACCTGAATATCATGGGGCACCACACGATAAACATATATGGTGAGTGTCTCTAGAAAATTGCAAGTCTCTAGTAAGTAAGAAATCCCAGGGAGGTGCCATTTAGCTAAATTAAGGGTCGTTGTCACAGACTTCCAGTTGAAAGATGGGCGTGGTTGATTCGTTAGCTTCCATATGCTGAAGACCTGGAGATCGAAAAGAGAGAATCATTGGAGGAACACATCTTTTTAAACACAAAATAGGACATACAATTACTTTATGATGTAATCTAGAAAAGGAAAGGAACAGCATCTGCTCAATAATGCCCGATGTTCTGATTATTAAACTAAATTAGAAACATACAACAACAAACAACAACTATGCCTCCCACGCCTCAAGAGCTACAGTTTACTGCAGATGGTAATTGATGGATTCAATCTCCACTACACTTCTATCACACTAGTTAGACAACTAGAATGCCACACATTACACAAGCTGCAGTCCTCACTCCTCAAATTTAATCCGAAATTTACCAAGTGTCTATTTCCTTATCACCCACTAGTCTTTTTGCTATTAATTGATATACACCTCCGGTGATATAAGTAAGTTTTGGAAGAATTGACCTAACAAGCATCCATAAAAGTGAAGGCATCGGTTAGTCATTGATACCTCGTAAAGAGTCCAAACAAAACCTTCCTTTAACAAATATACAAGATTACATTGGACTTTTATCAACACAAACATCAAAATGCCAAAATTCCACAAAAATAGCCCACAAACCTAAGCAACAAGATTGAATTTTAGCGGAAAGCATGTCCCAGCAAATGCTAAGTTGTCCGTCAAACACGCATGAGTTGACACAGAGTAAAGACTTTAAAAGACCACAGAAAAAGACCAATAACATCCATCTTTCAAATCAACAAAGGAACATATCAGGATCTTCAACCAGTTGGCTCGACATTGACATCTCATACTGAACTAATGACAAATAAAAGAACAATACATAATGCTATTCAAACTGGCTGATGACAAATGAGTAGATAATTTTGACAAGAAAGCAGGACAACAGAAAAAGATTGATTCATATTCAACGGCAACATCATATCTTATGCACAATTAGCTGCAGAAGTTGGAAGAAGAAGAACTCAAATACTTGTAAGGAGCCAAAGATGAGAAAAATGCAATGACAAATTTATAACACGTGAGAAAAGGGCCGTGATTAAGCCAATAGTACCGTACAGTGGAAAATCTAAACAAATAAGTTTCGCATTAATTCAACTGGTGCCACACTCAACTAGTGCCACACTTAATCTTGTGCCACACTCAACTCGCCTATATCAAGCTAAAACAACTTAAAAAACTTCAAATCATTTAAAAAGGATGGAAACCTACCAGTATACTCCATTGCACAGAGTAAAATATGCAGCATCTTGGAGCTTAGCCAGCAGCATTTTAACCTCAGGATATTCTTGAAACACACCATTAAATCCTCCTCCAAATATGGAGGCCCATATCAATTACGGAAGATCCACAGGTAATATTCACTCCTTTTGTTGAACCATCCAGTTCAAGTGTCACGACATTTGGACAGGCTATCTTCCTCAACGAATCATTAATAACGATTGCCAATATTTTGATGCCCGATCGAGCAACATCAATTTCTTTCAGGCCACGAGAAGTACGAACATATAATTCTTCGAGCGATGGATGACTTTCGATCTTTAAAACTTGTAGGCCATGACAATTCCGAAGATATACTTTCTTCAGTGATGGGCTACCCAAAACAAGATTGCACATCACCTCATCGCTTAAATTAACATCCAGAAAAAATAACTCTCTGAGCGACTTCAACTGAATCTGTCCAAGCGATTCGACATTACAAACACGCAAACAGAGCTCAACGAGCCTATTATTAAGAAGGGCGCCCGTCATCCTATAATGAGAAGCTGGCGATGCTTTGAGGACAAAACCACACCCAGCCAGGTGAATATCAAGGGCCTTCACCTTTTTCATCAGTGCGAACAATATGCACTTATCCAATCTATTTGCCACTTCACTATTATATCCTTCAGATTCGGGGTTAATGGAACCACTCGCATGAAAATCCAACTCAATTCGGAGCCTATCGATTTCGCAGCTCTCGTGTAGGGCCAACACATTATCGACGAAATTCAAGAACCCTTGGCGACCACGGCAACCGGGTTCGGGACGGCGACGATAGCAACTGTGATAATCGCACTCTTCAAAAGACAGACTGCGAAGAGATCTCCATAGGCCACTGAACGGCCTAAGAATCAACGATGTGCGGACGGCGTACCTGAACGGCAGAAAGGAGAGTATGTGGAGGAGGAGCGAGTCAGGCAAGCCACTGATCCGGTCGACCGCCTCGTCTTCGCTCCTTCGCGGATCAGAACCGCCACTTCTCTCACTGCAATCATCAGTTCTCTCCATGGCTTCCCTCACACGAGACGCAGGAAGCCCAAGTGAACGGACCGGTGCGATCAACGCCGGCGGAAAGGAAAACCTATGTGACCGCGAGGAATCTTGAGCTTTCAAGGGAAAGCAAGCTCTGAAATTCTACTTATACCTTTCGGAGCAACCGTGAGTTTTTTTAAGGTTGTGGATATAGTTTTCTATTTTGATAGTTTCATGATTTTAGCGTTCGAAAAGGTTTTTTAATGAGAAAATATGTTAAACTGAAAAAACTAAATGGGGAAATTTTATCAATAACTCTTTTGCATTTAATTTTTTGAGACGAAACGTCTATGATAAGCATTAGTAATTTAAAAAACTTTTTGATCGTATCAATAACTTTATGAAAGATTTGTAATGAAGTAGCACAGACCCACGAGGGGCTGCTCTTATTATTTACATGCATCCAGTGACTTCTCCTATTTATGGTGAGCACAAATTACTGCTGGATATTTTTATTAATATTTTTTCAATTAGAAAACGATGGAGAGAAAAACATCTTTTGTTTGTCAAGCATGCATTGCATGGATTGTTGATTTCATATCATATATCAAAAGTATATTCTTACTTGTTATAACTATTGAACTTTCGCTAAGTTTCAAAAAAGAAATATTCCTTTTTGCAATTCACACATGCTTTTCGAGTATTATGTGGCTGTTGACTAAAATAATCACAAGACATTAATCATGATGAATTCTCTTACTATTTTCTTAAAGTGATATAGCGATATTCATCGAGATTTAACTTGCGTCTTAACTTATCAATGAGGTTAGTGTAATATTCACAAACCAAGATGAGAAATCTCTCATAAACAAAATTTTTTGCTAAATTTTTTATAGATATATGTTTCACGACGTGGGAAAATTACCAAAAAAGTTTAAGGCTCATACTATTTCTACCGTCTTTAACAAATAATCTTAAATTAAGAGAAAGGCCCACATTTAACTTTGTTAATGATATTTGAGAGAATCATATATTAAAATATGTCTCCAGATTATGTCTCCATATTGAGCTCGTTAAATGACTTGTTCAGAATTAATTTCTGTGATCGACCCAGGAAAGCTCAATGGCGTCATAAATATTACAGATATTATTTCCATGTTTTTTTTTTTTTTTGGGTTAGTCTTACTCTATTCTTACTCTACACTCACTCGCAAACTTGTGTCCTGCCTCTTGCGGTGAAGATGGGAAGCGATATTAACTTGGGCTTTCTATTGGATAATGTTTTGTTTTAAAACCGACGAAAATTATCCTCAGTTTAAGTCGGTCAAGGAGAATAGGAAATTTGAGGAAAGTTGACCGTGGACTTTCCTTTTCCTCGTTGGACTCTTTTTCATGAAGGGTTTTCTTTTCTTTCTTTTATATTATTGGAGATTGGTCGTTCTGTTTGTTTTGCGGACAGAATGATGCGTCGTCGTTGATCAAAGTGCGACGGACATTCGTGCCGTCTGTCCAAAGAAAGAGAGGAGACTTGAGGCGCCGAAACGAGTGCTTGGCGTGAGTCTCGTGGGTCTCTGTTCGGCAAATTACGTCCAAGAGTCCGAGTGTTTACGGCTAACTAAATCTTGCGTAAGATTTGTTTAATTCTCCGTGAGATTTAAAGATTATTTAGTGAAGAATTGTGAGGCTAAACATTAGGTGCATTATTTGGTGTAATTAAGGCTTACAGAAGTGTTTGCCTGACTCAAATATGATTGTAATCTCTACGTATCACTTAATCTATTTGATTTATAATAAAATTTGTAGCTACTCTCCTTGTGAACATGGTCATGATGACCGAATTATATATATTTGATATCCAATTTATTTTTTTATTCTGTCTATTTTATCATTCAATCGTTTACATTTCGCAACATCATAAATAATTTTGTCTCTAATAAAAAAAAAAAGACAAAAGGGTAAGAAATCATCTTTAATCAAAGTGGAGCGGGGCTGCATGGACCCACCACCCTCCTCATCACCTACTCCTCCAACCAAAACCGCCTCCTCCAAGGACTACCACGGCCGCCTCCGTGCTTCTGCCGTCAGTGACTCCTCCATCTCCGCCACCGATTCCATCTCCGCCATGTTTGAGAGGGAAGAGCTCTTGGGCTTCATCAACGACGCCCCTTTGCTTGACACTAAGTTCGACTGGCTCGCTGATGTGGCTTGGACGTTCTTGCATAGGCTAAATTACAAAGGAGATGCCGATATGGCGCTGGTATGCAGACTGAGGGACAAGGAGCGAATAACGGCTTGATTTATCTTCATATTAGCATGGCTTCCTAATTAGTTTGTGACCTCGAGAATTTAGTAAGTGTTGGAAGTTTACGAGAGCTTAACAGGCGGATTAAAACCCAAATTATTCAACCGTGCATCAAAGGCACCTGGAAGAGAATTAGGGTGTCCGATTTAAATTCTTGCACATCTTCTTACTGAAATAATGAGAATAAAAATAATGAGAATCTGACTAGAGGTCACAGCCTATGTGACAAGCATTCCCCAGACTTTTATGTTTCCCCGGCAATGAAGAAAAAAATGTGAAAGGCAATGTACTGCAAAATTAACATCTTATTATAACAAAACCATTCCGTGTACCATCGCGTCTGGTGATGGAGGTCGGATTTATGTGTTGAGAGACGTTGCTGTGAATTTCTTTATCATCACAGAATGTATCGAGTTCAGTTGTTCAACTTCTCAGGTAACGCGCCGTCACAAGCGCTTACTGTAGAGGAGCTGTTGGCGCTTTACTCGCGTATGACGTCACCAGTACGTGCGACTTTGAGAACGTTGGAAGGTGGCTGAGGGAGTAGAGGGATCACACTGACCCCATCATCGTGGCAATGCTCCTTGGCGACAACTCCGATCTCCGCCACCTTGTGGCAATCCCACTGGAGGACGGGAAGTCATTCGCCGAGAACGAGTCCCTCTATGTTATGGAGACTTCTGCATTGGAAGCGACCAATGTGGAAGCAGCTTTTGCTGAGGTCCTGTCTCAGATTTGTCCGATTGTGAGGAAGAAAGCAGTCGAAGCGGGTGAATACCCAAGTGTTCCTTCTGTTCCCGCTCAGGGACAGGCAATCAATGTCAAAGAAGACGGGCCTGTTTTTAAGAGGATTGGATACTGCTTTGGTTAAAGGCGGTTTCTTTAGCTGCTTGTCGCTATTAGGGAGGGTCTGCTAAGTACTACCTCTGTGTATTATTATTTTTCTTACGCAAGATGTCCTTGGATATTATGAGTGCATGACAAAATTTGTGAAATAGAAATAAATTTCTATTCCTCAGACGAGTTTCTAAGCAAAAAAATTCATTTAATAACGACTTAAAATTTTTTTTCTGGAACAGAAATTTCTTTGATAATAGAATAAAAATTTCTATTTCTAAGAATAGAAATTGATTAGATAACAACATAAGAAATCCTCAAATATAAATAACAGTCGAAATAATAGCAATACATTACAAAAGTTAAAAATACAATTTCATGGAATTTCCGACATATTATGGTCCCTTGCCATTTTATTGGCGATACTTTTCCTAAGCGTATCCATTTGGTTTCCATCCTCAGTCAATGTATTGTTTGCAAGCTCATCCTGCGTAGGTTCAAACAAGTACTGCGGATCTCCATATAGGGAAAAGTTCTTATCCATCTTGTCCTAATCATAGATGTAATTATAGATGGCACAATATGTAATTACAATATGAACTTGTTTTCGAATTACAAATGAAGGCATGTGCTTTAAAATGAAAAAGCGATTCTTTAATGTCACAAATGAACTTTCAATGACATTCCTTAGAGAAGAATGCCTATAGTTGAACAATTCTCTTGCCATTGTTGGCTATCTCGTTGTACCTCTTTAATTATTTAAATAATACCGTCCACCTTTAAAAGGAGTTAAAAATCCTGGAGTTGTTACATAACTAGAATCCATCACATAATATTTGCCTATAACAAGGTATTTATATATTGGTCATAATTTGTAACCATAAATACAATCATAAAGAAAATTACTCTTTAAAAGACAAGCAAATACCTGGTGGCGGTCGAGGAAATTCCGAACGAGGAGTCTACAGTGCTATCAAAAGCACCCGACAATCGTTAGCAGAGCCTTCCCAATCAGCATACATAAAAGTAAATTTTATATCAAATGAACAAACACACATCACATTCTGAGTGGTGATTCATTTCCAACCTCTAAATGGGACTTGCTTTTACACAGTACGAAGCATGAATATGGGTGCCATCAATAGCACCTATACAACCATGTCATTTTATCAAAGACTAGTATTATACAAGATTATCAACAAAATAAAATTGATGGTGTAAAGGAATATATGAGAATTATACATTGAAGTAACATTTATGGTTATGATCCATCAGAATCTTTTATAGGACAACATCAAAGGAATGTGGTATAATAACCTATTTTGCTAATTTGAGAACTGCTTGCAATACTTTAGTGAAGTATTTGCAGATATTTTGTCCTCAATGTTAGAATCTCTCACATAAATCTCTATTTGAGTTCTTTTGACAAAGCATAGATAAGAAAATCCCGACTTGTTCATCTACCCCAATATATTAGCTATCTTCCAACCAACATTTTTCCTTCATTAGATCATAAAGTTGAGAAAAGATATGTCTCTTTATTCTAAAAGTTTCATATACTCTATTAGAATGCCCATAAAGAACATCTCTTGTCCATTGCGGTCCTGACAATAAGTTGTTCCTAATAGATTATCTCGTGCGCATGGACATATCCACTACAACAATGGCCAACCATGCTATTAATATATCAAGATCAAAATCATCAAATTATTGCTCAACTGATTCAAGCGATGCTACTTGACCATTATACATGCTACCTTCACCCCCATCCATATTACCTATATTATCACACGAAATAATAACATAAACTCATTAGATAAGTGTTGACACCTAAATTTTTGCATAAAAAATAGGTTAATTTTTGCCCCCAAAATAATAAAATAAAATTGCATAGCATATAATTTTAGGTGCATTTGATATATTCATTAAATCTTTATATATTCAAACGATATAGCAAGAGATATATTTCGTTGAAAATTGGAAGGTTTCGACAGAATATTTCAAATGAGATATATATTTGGCGTTAATCTTCGGGTAATATGCATTTTCGACATAATAAAAGAAATATAAGATCTTTCAATTGTCAATGGGCATGAACAAAGGAAAGAAAATGAAATAAAATTGTGAAGATTATGCCTTAGCCGTGCAAGATGCAATTGAAAAGAAGAAGGAAGTTTTGCTTCTTCCATATGTGGGCTCAATTTTGTGACATCTTGAATTTTCAGATTTTATTTTCAATTAAACAAATCAAGCTTTTCATCGACGTGTATAGCCTTTTTCTCTGAGTTGGCCACTTACGAGATAACTAGACTATTTGGGAAAATAATTAAGGAATCTAAATGCAATAGACTTGAAAATTCGACCAGGAATCAACTGCTTGACCGTGCTAATCTACAATAGTCATTACAGCATTGTCAGAAATCGATCAAAGACCGGAGATAGGTTGATTCGACTGAGATATGTGATCAGAGTGTGGGTGATTTCATCTTATTGCAAAATACTTGTCGATCGGCACTAGACCGATTTTTCTATCGTTTTGGTACCCGGCTTGTATTTGAAACATTGAGATTTTCACAACAACCAAGAGTCGCCAATGAGTCGAAGATGTACGTTGTGACTTGAGAAAAATCGATCACAGGTCAATTGCACCAAAAATTTCTAAAAATTACTCGGTAAACTAGGTCACGTTAAAAGCACGCCGGAGTGAAATTAACTGTGAATTTGAATCCGATTTCAGAAATTTAAAGTTTTGTGGTGTCATGATCTATTTTAAGAACGTCATCTCATCCTCCGAAGATTTTTTAGAAATTCCGGGATTTTTACAGAAAATTGATTCGAACGTTGCGAAAATTAACGGAAATTCAAACGGGCCAAATTGAAGTGAAATTTGGACTTCCAAGCTGAGCCTTTAAGTGTTGGGGACTTACATAAAATTATTCAGGATTTTTCTTCATCAAAATTGAACCCCAATTTGGAGAATTGGTGAAGAAATTGAGGATTATTTGAGTGAAATTCGGAGCTGGTGTTTGGGGCAGCAAAATTAGCTTCAAAAATTGATTATTTGGGGAATTATAATCAATAAAATAATTGGGAGACAACATAGGATAAACTTGAAGACTTTTGGGCAAGCCATTGATGAGTATAGATATTTTTAGGGGTGTCAAGAACCGAACCGAAAACCAAACCGAACCGAATTCGGATTTTTTGGTTTGGTTCGGTTCTCATTAAAAATCAATATTTTTTTTATTGGTTCAGTTTTTATCAGTTAACCGAACCGAATGGAATCACAAATCGATAAAAATCAAACCATTAAAAATTCGGTTCTTGTTTTTAGCCCAAATCAGCGAAAGTTGCATGGAGATGTCGTCTTTTGCTCCTCCGAACGTGGGGAAGGATACTAATTGCAGAGAGCTGGTCCATTTCGACATAAACTCATTTGCTCTGTTTTTTGATCGCGAAACAAAGCAATGCAAGAGAGGGAGAATGTGATGCTAGGGACCAGAGCTGATGAGAGCAAGTAGAGCAAGTAGATCTCTATGATCTGGCAATTGAATTATTTGAAAAAAGCATGGAGTTGGAAAGAGAATATTTGCTTTGCAATATTGCTTCTGGGTCCAACAAAGCAGAAGGGAAAAAGAAGGAAGACTCTATTAGTGAACCGCTTGCTCAAAGGTCACTCCTCTTCATCCGCCGAGTTCCAAAAAGTTTCTTCACCACCAATCAACACCAGAATCCACTGATCACCATCTCTGACTACTAGCTTTCGTCGTTGCATCCCATAACTGAACACCGCAAGATCGGCCATAATAGGATGGGGAAAACAAAGCATTAGTTTTTAGAGTTACGAGAGGGTTCATTGAAAGATCTTTCTCATCGATTGCTCTCATTCTCATGTTTTCTTCGTTGATTCAATCACCGTAGCCGCCATCGTCTTGATGCATTGCGAGAGAGACCCACCAAAAGAAATGACATGGAAAAGAAGGGCCACGATCACAAATCCAACAGCTAAGCAAAATAAGACAAGTACTTATCGATGAAGATGGACGGACGAACTCTATCAAAGAAAAATGGAAGCTTTTTGGCTGCCGCTGCCCTCAAACGAAGACAAAAAAAGAAAAAAGAAAAAAAATCCAAAACCAAAAGCTAAAAACCAAAAACCAAAAAATCGAACCAAACCGAACCAAAATTTCAGTTTGGGAGATTTTTCTAATGGTTCGGTTCGGTTCGATTTTTTTGAAAAATTGAACCGAACCGAACCGTTGACACCCCTAGATATTTTATATGGACTTTTCTTCCCCTCAACGTCTTGAGCACGCCTCCTCCGTTCCCATCTTGTTCACGGCTTCTCTTCATTTTTTTCCTTCTGTCTCAGCTTCTGCTTTACTTTCATGTGGTCGAAGTCGCTCCACCGAAGCCTCAAGGCCACATGTCCGCCCATCATTTTTCTTTCCCTCCATCGTCAAGCGGCAGCAGCTGCTTCCTCGCATGCGGCTTCAATCCACCGAAGCATGAGCTGCCAGCTCACAACACCCACATCCCACCAAAGCTTCTTCCATTTTTCTCTCTATCGTTCCCTTCGTTCGGTCACCGCCACCACCAGCAATTTCAAGCGGCCATGCGTCCGCTTCCCCTCTATCTTCGTTCCTTGGACCTCTACCCAGTAGCGACGTCTGCTGCTTTCCACTGAAATCTCCAGTCAACGATCTAGTGGAGTATTTCCCCATCGTTGATTTCTCCAATTCACGGCCTTTCACGCCATGTCTTCTTCGACCGGTCCACCGAAGCCAGCGAACATCACGGGCCTAGCTTCTTCGTGCCAGCAACCCAAGAAGCCGGCCCATCTCCAGCAAATCTTCAGCCCACGTGATCCATCGAATCAGCAGCTCCTTTGGGCTTTCTTGTTCAGCCCGTGAAGTTTAGCGAAATTTCAAGTCCAACAGCCCAAGAAGCCAGCATTTTGGCCCAAGAATTCAGCAGTTAGATCCTTCTTGAAGCCTAGCAAATTTGGGCCCAGCCAAGCCCATCAACAGCCAGCGATTTTTGAAGTCCACTTGAGGCCCGCGAAGCGGCTCAAGCCCGAAGCCAAGCCTAGCTTTTTGTTGTGGGCTTGCAAGGCTTTTAGGCACAGCCTGAGTGTTCGTTAACGCTGTCGAAAATTCAAGTTTTAGTCGCCGTCATGTCGTCATCGCAGTGAACCGGTTTCCGCAATTAACCGATGAGTTTATGCACTAAACTCTTCTTAGTAGGCTAATGACGTTTAATGGGTGTTTAGTTTAATTTAATTAGGACTTAGGTGGTTAGTTAGAGTAAATTAGTGATTTAATTAGTTAATTGTGCATGTTAGGTGGTTAGATTAAATTAATCAAGGCCTAGATAGGATGTGCTATTTATCTAGATGGGTTTAGGAATTTTCCAGGTCCGTATCAGTATTTAATTTAGTGATTTTGACTTAGGTTAGTATTTTTAGGAATTAAATTGATTTATTTAATTAATTTTCGTAATTAATTAATTATTAATCATTTTTCCGGAAATTAGATTTGGATAACTGGTTCTTGGAATTTCGTGCTAATTGCAATGGGTGGTTAATTTCTACAATTGAGTATTAGTTTGTGCAAATTGAATGCTGATTGGAATTTTGAATATTTAATTCCAAAATTTATGAAATTCCAATATTTATTCAGAAAATCCCAAGTGTTGGGTTTTGACACCGAAAATAGATTTTAATTATTATATCAAATAGTGGGGGTTTGAAAAGGAGAGATATCACTTTTAAAGTTGGACTAGATTGTATATCTACACACGATTATTTTATCATGTATTTATAATACGAAGAAAATAGGCCAGGTTCACCATTTTAATCAAGATATTTGTGTGCAATGTATGGTGTCCTGGACCGAGATTGATTGGTCGTGTGTTGATTAAAGAGAACTCGTCCTAGCATTTAAGCCAGACGTTACTAAATCCCACTTTCGAGTTACCCATGCGTTAAGGTAGCGGGTCGCAGTAAATTCTAAACCTAAGTTCCTGCGGGATAGCCGTCAATGTGACGTAGCCGTGCTCTATGGGGAAGAAACGATACCTGGCTACGCCAGCACACAGCTGGACATGGAAGTCGGCAGTGCCTTGAGTGGCTTAACTAACAATTGGAACGCATGATTGTCTGAGTTTGATGCACCGGATTATGGGACAAAATTGTGTGGTACAGTATGACACGTGTCATAACGATTTGGCCCTATAATGCTTACTTGAGAATTTCAATATGGCGTTCTAGTTAATTGAGCTTAGTTGCTGCTCATGCTTTCATGCTATCTGAGATATAAAATGTACTGACCTATAGGGTGAATTTGAGACGAGATAAGTCTCATTGATTGTGTGATTGTGTGATTAGGACGCCTCTGGGTGTATTTCCCTCCTAATCGGGATTTAGAGCATGGACTTGCTGAGACATTGTCTCACTGGTTATTGTATAACCATTTTCAGGGTTGTCAAGTGGAGGACTTGGAGCCGAAAGGAGATGATCGAAAGTGTAGGTCAGTTAGAACCATTTCTTTTTGGAGAGCTAGTCTTTTGTAGTCTTTTGGTCATAAACTTTGTACATGACTCAAAATGTTTATAAAGGCATGTTTGTTTGTGATTTTGTTGTCCTACTTTTCTATCATGAGATGATTACTGTCAGGGTGCAATAAAATAAAAATGGGTCGGCGACTAGTTCTAGGAAGTCGCAAGATATTATTGACTAGAGAGGATTGGGCATGCGCTTGAGGTTCAGAGCGTGACAAAATTTCGTTGCATATAAAAAGGGGGCTTTTCTCATACGATGGGGGGGTGAATCCAGAAAAAAAAAATCGAGAGAGAATTCGTGACAAAAAAGGCTTTTCCTTCGTTCTTCGAGAGAGAGCAACACAAAAGGGAAAAAGCTTTAGAAGAGAAAAATAAAAAATCATCAGATCTTCTGCCCAAAAAAAAAGGAAAAAGAAAGAAATGGAGCAAGGAGAAGCGACGTGTTGTAGAGGAAAAAGGAAAAAGAAGAAAACAAAAACAGCACTATTCATCTTCTTTTTCTACTGCTGCCCGATCTAACCTGTCGCCCCGATCGCCGTCACTAGTAGCACCACCACCTTCGCGCCACCTTGCCGTCGCCGCTCGCCATCGCCTAGACCACCTATACTGGTCCCTGCGCCTTCGCGCCATGGCGCCCCCTCGCCGCGCCTCCACACGACGCAACCAGCAACCAGCTACCGCCTCTGTCCGTTGCAATAGCAGGACTGCCTTGGTGTCACCTCGCTGTTGTTCTTGCCCCCGTGAAGCTGCTGCTGCCCAACGCCACTGCTTACCGCCACCGCTGCTCTACCCGCGACCCAACATCACTGACGTCGCCTCCACGCCTCACTTGCATCACTGTTTCTATTGCTGCCCGTCGCCCCGATCGCTACCACTGGTGCCTCGCCTCCACCTGCTCTCGTTTGCAACTCACTCGACACCGTAGCAACTCGCTGCTGCCGCGCCTTAGTTTCTACAACCCATGCCTTCGCTTTTGCTCTACCTATCGTTGCGCCCGACACTACTCCTTGTCGTCGTTGCACTAACATTGACATCTTCGAACACCACCAAACACTCCGACACCCACAACCAGCCTCTGCCTCTGCCCTCGACGACTAGCCAACGCCTCACCTCCGTTCTGCCGCAGCCCGCAAGCCCCCCTCACCTTGCTGAGCCTCTGCCACGTCTCCGTTCTCCACCGTGCCTAACTCGCAACCTGCAACTTGACTTGCTGCACCCTACTCGTCACTGTCCTCCCTCCAGCGACCCAATGCCCGACGCCCTGCAACACCACTGGAGCCCGACACCGTTGTTGCTGTTTCCCTCTCGGCGTCGTTGCTATGCTGCCTGACGCTGAGCACTACCTCGCCTACAACCCCCCGCAACACTTGCTCGCTGCGCCAGCATCTCCTCGCACCGGCTATCTCTACTCGACCCTTGCACCTCCAACACCACACCGGACGTCACGGCTTCGCCGGTCCCCTTGCCAGAGTTCCCACACTGGTCACCATCTCCCCGTCGACGCCTCTGTCTTCTTGAGTCCCATTAGGTGGTTTTATTTTTATTTTTATTTCTATTTTTCATTTCTTTTTATTTTATTTATGTTTTTATGTTTAGTTATTTAAATTGAAACATTGGATGTCAATATTCATTTCATGAATATTGTAAGCATTAATCACAGGGATTTTTCCCTAAAATTATTGTAATTACTCATTTGATCTGTAAGACGTCGGATCATTTTTTTAATTATTTTAATTTTTTTGGGCATTTTGATAGTGTTTTAATTGTTAAACCATTATAATTATTAATTTGATCCGTAAAACTTTGGATCTGATTTTTAATTATTTTGAACCTTTTTTATATGTCACGATGTTTAGGGTTAAGGTAATCGTTAGTTTAACCCGTAAGACAACGGGTTATTTTTTTGAATATTTTAATCCTTTATTTGTTGAATATCTTGATTGTTTAGATGTAATGTTTATTTAACAATTGCTTGTCTTTAAAAAGCACTAAAAAAAAAAAAAAATCAAATCTTGCATCAGAATATGTTGGTTTCATTAGGATTGCATTTTTAGATAATTTTTTGGAATAAGTTAGGGTTGGACCTAAATAACATTTTTTCAAAAATAGGGTCTTAGATAAAGTTTGCACATTTTAATTATTTCATTTAAAAAATAGTTTTCTAAGATAGGATAGAGTTTAAATCAAATTAATCCCTAAAATAAATAAGAAAATTATTTCATTTTAGATAGTTTAATTACGATTTTTATTAATTCCGAATTTCAATAAAAAAAATAAAAAAATATTATCTGCATGTCAATTAGTTTGCATGTTAGGTTCAACTAATTAGAATTTGCTTAATAAAGTTAGGTCATGAAGTTAAAATGCACGTTTCAATTTCAAGATAAAAGAAAACCCAAAAAATGTTTTGTGTGTTTATTTTAATGGAAGTCTTTTGATTGTTTAATAGTGACTGAGCATCCGTGTGATCACCCTTTTGCATGATAGAGAAGTAGGTTAAAATAAATTCAAGTTGCATGCAAAAACATTTTTGAAATTAAAAAGAAATGGTACCGAAAGGACATTAGAGAGATCTAGTGTAACCAAGTTCTCGTACCCATAGTCTCTGGTTCATATGAGTAAAATAATCCTCCCATTATTTTACTTAGGTGTCTAATCGACTTACCGTAAACTGGTTAGTGGCGACTTCAAGATAATAATCATTTCCATACTAAATACTTGAGCCTTAAGTCGCGAATTGGTATGGGCTTGGGAGAAACCAAGCTAAGTTTAAAGACTTAGTAGTTGATTAGCTTAAACCTAGGTGGTGTACTCGAAATTTAGGTCGCAACAATAAGGACTTCTATAGTAATCAACAATAGCAATATTGTCATCGTAATTGCAACTTAAAAAAAAAAAAGTCTTAAATACATAAGTCATAAAATGAAATTAGGCCAAATATAAATCCATAGCATGTTTCTTAACAACTACTTAAAGAGAATCATGAAGCCCATGTCTCCTTTCCAAGAAAGAGATGAAAGCCTCTCTCCAAGTGGCATTAAGGCAATGCCTGATTCATAGTTTTATTGTAAAGATTATGCTTCAAGTTAGGCAAGCCATTAGGATGGTAACAACAGCTCCTATGGAGTAAGGGTCAACAAGAAGCGAGGCCTATGAGGTCACGAGGCCACTTATTGATTGAGCCGTCCTGAATTTGATCATTTCTTAAATGGCTTTGTAGGTGCCACTAACATCATAATTGTTACTTTTTCTTCTCTTGGAATTTAGAGTCCTGTTCAATTTGTGCTTCTCACGAATTGGGATAGTAGTCACATTAGATGTAAAGACTCTCTCATCAACATGGTGTTCATTAGATTCATCCTAGTCACCTATCGTAGCACCACCACCATTGTTGCCACTAACATCGTTGTCTTCTCCCTCTGACTAGGAGTGAGCATCGGTCTAGGGTCAACCCTAGACCAACCTTGGACAGGCCTAACCCTGCCGGTCCTAGTCCGGTTCCTAGGGAGATCGAGTTGGTCCTTGGTCTTAGGATTCCTAGGCCAGCATTATGCGGGTTGATCATCGGTCCTAGGAGTTTAGGGTCAGTTCAACCCGGATCAACCATGATTCTATCTATATTATATATCTAATATATTATTTATAATTTTTTTATATAGAGAAAATCCTAAAATAAATGGCGTCAACAATATTAAATAGCTCTTTAGTAAGGAGTTCAAGTAATTTTACACTATTTTTTAATAACTTAGATCTTTTAATGTCTTTTACGGTGTCAAAAGCCATAATTTACAAAGAACAAATATATTTTTGTGAGGAGTCCTTATGGCGTTCAAAGTGGCATAAATAGCTCCTTACGGCATCCTCCTCTAATACTCGTTTTCTTCTGTCTTATTTGTCCTCTTAGTCTTTAATTTGACAAAATTGAAAGAAATAACTTCTCTACTCACCACTTGACACTCACCTCACTCGCTTTGGGTCACTCGTGCTGCTCGTCGCTCGATACTCGCCTGGCTTGTTGCTCCCTACTTAATGCTCAACACTCACCCCACTCGACACTTATCGCTCGCCTCTCTTAGCCAACCTCGCTTGTCATTAAACTCATAGGATCGGTCTGGTCCTCGCTCGCCTTTTCAAGGAATAAAAAAATTGAAATAAAAAAATTATCGGTTGGTTTTGGGTGACCCTATAATTGGACCAAATCCATTGGGTCAGTCCGATCCTCAATTGCCTTTTTAGATAGTAGAAAAAATGAAATAAATAAATTCTCGGTTGGTCTCGGGTTGACCCTAGAACCGGAATGAACTCATTGAGTCGGTCGGTCATCGGTCTCAAGCTCAATAGGGTCAGTCCTCGGTCCCAAGAATTGAGGACCGGCCGTGTGGGTAGGTCCTAAGGTTAAGGGGTGGGCCGGCTTAACCCAAACCATGCTCACCCCTACCTTTGACACCACTTAAGTCTTCTGCATTTCCTACTGCATACTCCCAAGTAGTATATGTATTACCAAACACAATACAAAGATCTAGCTACTAAGGAAATCTATCATTCTTGAATTTAGCCCATTCACTATTATCTTGCAATTTTCATAGTGATGACATGCATCAACAATACAATTGAAGCTTACATTCACAATAAGAACAAATGGACCCAAGTAAAGTGATACCTTTATGTGAGACTCCTATACACTTGGATCCTCTACAGCAATCGTGTTGTTTACATTATCCCATCCAAATCCAGATTTGAAAGAAGCTTCTTAAAGCTACTATACTGTCTCTTTAGTTTGTTTACCCTATTCCTCAACTGAATTACGTAAAATTGGAGTTTTGTTTGTTTATTGAACTCAACATGTATGTTATTCCACCCCACTTTGTTATTCCACCCTACTTTGTTGTGGGTAAAAGTGGGGTGATTTTCCTTTTCACATCTTCTATTAACAAACTTATAAGCAAATTGGTTAAAGGCTCGGTCCACTTTGCTATAAATGCTTCTTTGTGGGGTGCCATTTAACCTTAAGCGATTGAGTATCCAATGAGCCATATCGAGATGACATACCAATTCAAGAACAAAAGCGTTAATGTCAAGATCATATCAATGTAACATTCTATGACTACTAATAAAACAAAATGCACGAAGAAAATTGAAAGAGAACATCATCATATCAAATTATACAAGCCAGCATATATCGCTCAAAGATACTCGATAGTCCATGAAAACCTTGTATTCTTTGCAGACTCATGTTTGCATACTATCTCTCAAATATGATTTTTGCATACTATCTCTCAAATCCTCAACTTCTATCGACAATAATCAGCAATAAATGCATTTTCGCTCAAACATCTCAACTATATATGAAGTATCAATTTTATCAAAAACGATCATTCCGAAAACTGCAAAAAGCAATCATACCAAGCAAATATTTAAAGCAAATTAGATGATTCATCAAGTCAAAGACTACCTATAAAATAAAAGCAATAATGCAGGCTCGAAGGCCTTGTTCTTATTTTAAATTTTGTATAAGAATTCAGTACAATTAACAAAGAGGATTTGATAAGCCCATTCTCATCATCCATATGAATTTGTGATTATCAAGCACATAGTGAAGGCATATCTCTAGATGGCTTAATGCTTTGGGAGTTCCATATCAAAGATGTAACTTAAGTGGAGCAACCTAAGTTTGATAGCTGTAATTCTTCAATCTCAACTAAGTAAATGTTTCAATAATAACATCTAGATACGCATATGAAATTCACATTCTTTAAAGAAAAATATGGTTCAAAGCTTCGATTGAAAAATTAATGTCCAAGCCCTATAGTTGTTCTATCAAATCAATTCCAATTGTTGTTTGTTCACATAATTGTCAAATTACGTTAAATGGCTCACTAGATGAGCAAAGTATCAAATTGATGGTGCAAAGACATAACTAATAAAAGGGGCTACCAAAATAGTTAGCCACCAAAGTATACACCATATTCATCTACCCTTTTATGCTATACACTCGAAACTTCAACAGTTCAAAGCTAGCACAACTCCTCACTAATCATTAACAAATTGTGATAAGCATTTTAGAGAATAAATTCAAGAAATGAGAGGAATCAAAACAATTGCTCCGTGAAGTATATCAAAACAAATTGTTCTCAACACTCATGTACTTCCGAAAAACGCACTATTAAATCTCATATTGGAAAAAAGAATTCCCAAAAACCTCCATACTAGAACAAAAAACAATTAATTTCTTAAGGGCAGCAAACCCAAGTTTCGCATAACATCCTCAAGCTAAGCAACATACTTATCAGTAAAATTCAATCCATCGACCAGCTCCCGATCACGCAATATGATTTGGATAAAAAGAAAATCACATGCTGCGATGCTGCAAACATTTCAATTGGACTAAGGCAAGATCTTTCACCAGCTCTCTCTCTCTCTCTCTCTCTCTCTCTCTCTCTCTCTCTCTCTCTCTCTCTCTAAACTGATTTCTCCCCTACCTACGAAGGAAGGAAATAAAATATTCTATGACAATCTATGACAATCATGTATTTCCTAATGTATTATTTGGCAATTGCACAAACCTTAAAAAGACGAAATGAAGACGAACACAACTTGCCAAAAACAAGAAAAGAAACTCACGACTCTTTTACTATAATAAAATTAAGTCCAAATCTGCCCAAAATAAACTTAGGACTCTTCTGCTCTATTTCCCTAAACCTGTCAACGTCTTCTTCTTCAAGCACGCCTAGAAAACCCAAAGGATTGCTTATTAATTCAAGAACATCAATACTCCAGCCATGAACATTATGCTTCACTTCATCGAAACTCCACCCACACATTCAAGACTTACACTCACAGCTATAAAATGAACATATAGGACATCCACAGCAATATATCAAAGCACAAAGCAAAGGCGGCCGAAAACTACAAAATATTTGGACTTAGTAGAAAGAAATCTCACAGAGATGTGGGAATCGAAAGTAAGAAGCCGTCAATAGGATGCCACTTGTTGCAAGTCATCAGACGATGCCGATCAAACACAGTAACCTAGACACGTTGAGAAGAAGAAAAAAAAAAGGCCCAAAGTCATACCCTATTCAAGTGACCATGAAAACTCTTAGGGTTGAGGACGGAGTCAGAGATAAAGCATGAGCAAGACGAAGAGGCAAAGGCCACCGATTACGTGGAAAGCCAGTCAATCACAATTACCCGGAGGCATCGAGAAGATATACTCGTGCAATCAATGAGGGTCTAGGGTTGAGGACGAAGTTGGTGTCGACGACAACAAGTGGACGGAGTGGATGCTTGCAAGTGGATGAAGTGGATGCTGGCGAGAGGATGGAGTCAAAGTCGATGGCGGTAAGGAGGACAAAGTTAGAGTCAACGGCGAGGTGAATGACGATGTGACCGGCGAGAGGACAAAGTCAGAGTCGATGGTGGTAGGGAGGACAGAGTTGTAGTAAACAGCGAGATAAGAGACGATGTGACCAACAAGAGGATGGCAATGGCATTGGAGTCAACTGTAGCAAGAAGGATGGAGTTGAAGTTGATGGCGAGGTGAGCAATGATGTGCCTAGGGTTTTTGGTTGAAGCGTGGCTCTGTTGAGGAGGATGGATGCCCAAATAGAAAAGCCTGAAGTTTGTAGAGGGAGGATGCGTGAAATCTATAGAAGGAGGATGCCCAAATTCTCTTAATTGAAGAGAAGAATAAATCATTTCTATTTCTATTTTAGAAATGGAAAAGTTAAAAATTTTAGTTTCTGATTTTTGCTTCAAATCTATTTCTGGAATAGAAGTCTGTTCCGAAATAGAAAAATAAAATTGTGTTACCAAGTGGATTTTTATTCCAAACCTGTTCCATGGAATAGAAAAATAGAGAAACAGAGAAATAGAAATTTTGTCATGCGCACCCTAAATGATCTAGGAATTATTGATGCAGGAATTCTAGAAAGTTGGTCTAAAACTAGTTAAGCTAGTTGAATTCAATAACTAGGTCGAATTGAAGCGGTGGTATTCTGACAGTGACATTATATTAACCAATACAATCATGATTATTTCTCCAATGAGCCGAAATTGAAAGCAATTTCTCTTGGACAATGTGGCAATGCAAGTGTAAAACCCATAATCTTTTGTTTTCCCCATCATAGCAATATGTAGAATTTGAGGTTCATAACGGTTATAAAAGCTATTTGTTGTGGACTAGGCTAAGATTGAAAGTGTTCTCATTTCTAAGCACTTCTTCAAATAATGCTCTTTATAGTTTGCAGTTGTTACTACAACCATCGACGTCCCATAAGGAGATCGTTGGTGAAACTGTGTCCTTTCTTGTGGCATATGGTCGGTGCCGAGTTGATGAATACAAACCTCTTGATTGAATGACCAGGACTTGTACCAGGCTACATTGCTAACACAAGGAACCGCGCCCAAACTGCACATAAGGTTTTCCTTCGATCGACATGGTTAGCTTGAAAACTAAGGAGCACTCTAGCAACTCCCGCCTATCAGCAAACATGGATCGTTACCACCTCCTTGTCCCTCATTCTATAAACAAGCAACACATTGGCATATTATGTTATAATATCATTATATGATCCCACCTTCAATTTAATATTGTCAACATTAGATTTCATTGACATTTTAAAATTAAATTGCAAATAACTATGGTGATCGCCCAATTAAGGATAACTATCTTGATGGAAGACATTTTCTGTAAGGATTTGAATGGGCATATAAATAGGTCGTCTAAGCCAAACCATTTCATTATTTTGATTATTTGAAAATCACATAACACACCATCAATGTTGAGAGTGCAATTTACTAGAAGTGCCTATTCACGACTATTCAAGTTCCGCATATTAGTTCTCTATTTCATTAATGGCTGGAGGTTAGTACAGAATTTACACATTTCCATATTCAATTTTGATTATTGAGATCTTGGTTTTCCGTAAATTTCTAACAATTGGTACCGAAGCTTTTTATATCTCTGTCTTGATGATTTTCATGGGGCTTTTTTTTTATTGAATTAAAAAATTTGGGGCAAAATCTAACTGATATAAAAATTGATGATTTTAGCAAAATTTGAGCAACTCACCACGAGTTTTTGGACAAGTACGGTCGCAATGCCAAGGGCAACAAAAGCCCTAAGTTAATTCGGCATTATGATGATTGTCAAAGGTGTATTAAGCCATGAAAGTCGTGGTGATTAGGGTTTGTGGTACGGGGAAATTTTGCTTTATTCAAAGCCAATTTCTTGGCTGCTTTCGCTGAATCTTGGACTTGTGTGGTCGTGCCAATGTGGACTCCAAAACCCGTGACCTAATTTACTTTGAAGTGGGTTGTCGGAGGAGACCTAGGCGGTGGCAAGCACGATGGAGATGGGCAGTGGTGCGATGGACCAATCACGGCATGTCGCGATGAAGAAAGCCTCAAGCACGTGTAACACACGTGCCCGTGTGCATGTGATCCACACGCCAAGTTGGCCTCAGTTGCCTACGCTGCACCCAACTATGGTCAATCGCAGGTGCAAGCGTGTGTGCTGCACGCGCCAATGCATGGTGACAGGTGCCCGTCGGTCCCATTGCCCGATTGTACAATTTTGCCCTCTCCTTCTAATTTTACTATTTTTTCCTTTGCCTACGCGATTTTCCTATTCTACCCTTGGTCTTGTTAGTTTCCTATTTTGTCCTTGCATGCATAAATTAAATATCTAGTGATCTGTATATAATTTTATTTAATTATAGATTAGCCACAACATCCCTAATTATCTTGAATTATATATATTAAGAGGTTTTGGATCACATATTGAAAAGGACATTGATTGTAAAAAATCATGTTAACATAATAAATGTTTTCTCATGGAAATTTTTATTATATTGATATGATTAAATATGATGAAATATCATATCATTTTTCTTAATTTAGCCATAGAGATTAAGAAAAGGAATATACTGCGATAGTTTTTTCATAAAGTAATTATAAATCTATTATTTAACCTACATACAATTTTTATGTTATGTGATTCATGTTTTGTAACATGTTTTACATTGTTTAAAATGATTTATGTAAATTTTGCCTTAAGTTTGTTATATAAGCATGTTGTATATATATAGTTTCATCACTTATGAATTTTTCTGATTTCAATGTTCTCGAGTTGAATGGTGACAACTATAAAGTTTATAATGAATTGATTCTTCTTCAATTGGGGTGCATAGACATTGATTATGTTATTCAAAAAGATGAATGACTTTTCCCTACCGATGTTAGCATTCCGGTTGAAGTTACTCTTTATGAACAATGGGAGTAGTCCAACTACCTTAGTGTATTGTTCACAAGGACTAAACTTTCTACTAGTATTCGCGGTTTAGTCGCTTAGCATAATAACGCCAAAGTTTTGCTAGAGGTTATTGGTGCACAATTTAAAACTTCTGAAAAGGCACATGCCATGACTAATTATAAAGTTTTCATCATTGAAGCTCACTCATATTAGAGGTGTGCGTAAGCACATCATTAAGATGAAGGACATTGTAGCTAAGCTAAGGAACCTTGAAGTTGAGATATCTGAAAATTTCCTTGTGGATTATATTTTGAACACTCTGTAACAACAGTATGCACCTTTCAAGATCTCTTATAACACATATAAGAATAAATGGTCAATTAATAAACTCATAATCATGTGTGTTCTAGATGAAGAAATGTTGCATGTGGAATCGGGCGAAAGTGCTCATTTGGCAACACAAGAAAAGTTTTAAGAAGTAAGGCAGGCAAAAGAGAAAGGATAAAATACCTCCCTAAGTTGACATTAAGAAATAATCAAATTGCTTCTTTTGTAAAAAGAAGCGCATATAAGGAAGGATCATGTTAAATTTAAGGCCTGACTCAAGAAGAAATGCAATCGAATCCTGTGCTTGTTATGAATCTAATATGGTTGATGTAAGTCACAACACTTTATGGATTGATTTTGGATCTACAATCCACATTTCCAATTCCTTGCAGAGTTTTCAAAATCATAGGAAACCAGTGGGAAGTGAACAATGCATCTATTATGGAAACACGATGCATTCACATGTAGAAACTATTAGAATATGCAGATTAGTTCTCATCTATTATGGAAACATGATGCATTCACATGTAGAAGCTATTAGAATATGCAGAATAGTTCTCAATAGTGGTTTTGTTTTGAACTTGGAAAAAACCTTTTATGTTCCTAATTTCTCTAGAAATTTATTTTCAGTTTCAAAACTTTTACCATTAGATTATTCCTTTAACTTTTTCATATTAACGTTCAATTTGTCATTAAAATCTGAAATTGTTAGGAATGGTATTTTGTCGACAGTATTTTTTTGAATTAAATTTACAAGGCAATTGGTTTTATAATATGATGCATGTTCTTGATAACTTTGGTGTCGGATTATATGTTGTAAATTAAGATTTTTCTATGCTATGGCACTGAAGATTGGGACATATCGCCATGAATAGATTTAAGTGATTAGTAAATGATGAAGCATTTGGTACTTTGGATTTTACTGATAATGACATTTGTGTGGATAGCATAAAAGGAAAGTAGATCAAAAAGACAATAATAGGTGCTAAGAGGAATAAATTTATGTTAAAAATCATGCATATAGATATCTGTAGTCCAAATATAGACTCTTATGATTAGAAAAATTTCATCTCTCTCATTAATGATTACTCGGGTTTCATATATCTCTACTTGCTTCATAATAGGAACGAAGCATTAGATGCCTTTAAGGTATTTAAAACCAAAGTAGAGAAAAAATGCAGTAAACAAATTAAGATTGCGAGATCATATAGAGAAAGTAAACATTATGGTAGATATACTAATGATGCACAAGCATCTAGCTCGTTTGTGAAGTTTCTTCTAAAGCATGTGATCGTAGCTTAATACACCGTGCTTAGTTCTTCGGACCAAAAAAGTGTAGCAGAAAAAAGAAATTAGACTTTATTGGACATCATCTGGAGTATGCTTAGTTATTTAATTTAATTTAATTAATTTTTTATCACGTCAGCACCAAAACGACGTTGTTTTTGTATTGTCTAGCCATGTCGGCATGCAAAACGGCATCGTTTTGCACTTTTTCGCTAGAAAATTGCAACGTTGGCATTTTGGCTAGATTTTGGCCGGAGTGACACTTAAGTGATCCATTTTACTCCGATTTTGGTACTTAAGTGTAACTTTTCTAACTTTTGACACTTAAGTGTCATTCCGTGCCAAGTTTTGGCACTTGAGGTGTACTTTTGCCTAGAAAGAATCCTCCAAAACCACTAAAATAGAGGGCCACATCATTAAGGAAAGATCCACAATTCAAATTTACTTCCTATGAATCCCACCATTTTTTTTTTTTTTTTTATATTGATTCTACTCTACTCTCAATCTAACTTTCATTCTTAGACCTTTACCATGCCTCATTGTAAGGCGTAAGAGTCAAAATTGTTGGAAGATATGAAGTCAAAACTGTTGGAAGATATGCTTAATATATCAGAGATTTGCCCAAATTATGGTTGATATGTTCGGGATTGTAATTGATTGTTTGTGTCGATCTATGATTAGATTTGATTTACCTAGACTAGAAGTATACAGTCATTCCTTTATTGAACATTCTCTGTATTATTTATTGATCCTCTTGTACATTGAATACAATCAATGAAGTGCACAAAATACATTCTCTGCCACTCACGATATTCTCTCTTCTCTTCTCGCTTCCCTCTCAATTTGTGACATGGTATCAAAGCAAGCATTCTTCATCTAGCTTCTACATTTTCTGATTGCCCTCTGGATTGTATTATACCTTCGTTGTTGTGGGAACACTAAACCTACAAAACAAGGTTAACATTCCGATGTAGGAATAAGTATCTAAACATTCTCAAAAACGAGAAAACCAAAATTTTGTCTTACCATTTACCGACACCATGCCTAGAGAGCATTTATCAACTTCTGAATAGAGAACTCCAGAGGAGTCAACGGTGCAACAAAACACGTCGATCCAAGAACACACCTTAGATGTGCCTTTTGAGATCGTGAAGCAGGAACCAATAGTCCAGGCCCAACCCAACTAGGGAGAGCCCATCATGGGATAACCCTTCGGGGAAACCAATTGCAAGCCAGCCCGATTTAGGGCAATCCATCCAGTGGTTGCTTGTTTCGATGGTGCCCAACCCATGGATCTATGGGCCCACATGAACAAGCCCATGGCTGATGAGTCAAGGCCTTGAAGAACCAGTCCACCTAGAGGTGGCCCACTAACCATGTTCAAGGCAAGCCCAGCCACTAGGTCGAATTTCACACACGCGGGTCATATGCCCGAACCAGGTACTTTAGGTCCGGGATGAATCCCTATCCTATTTCCCAACTCGGGTTCCGCTGTACCATTTTCAATAAAAGGAAAAACTATATACTTCTAGTCTAGGTAAATCAAATCTAATCCTAATTGATACAAACAATCAATTACAATCCTGAACATATCAACCATAATCAGGGCAAATCTCCAATATTTTGAGCATATCTTCCAACACTCCCCCTCAAGCTGGTGGTTTGCGTAAGTCCAAGATGCCTAGCTTACTTAAAAGATATGCATGTTGCCATTGACATAAAGGTTTAGTGAACATATTCATAGGTTGCTCGGTGGTCCTGATTCCTCTAGTCTTGATTAATCCTTCTTGAATCTTTTCTCAGATAAAGCGACAATCAACCTCTATGCTTTGTCCTCTCATGTACTATGGGATTTGCCGCAAGTTTGAGACCTGCACTCCAAGATCTAGAAGTAGGCCCTGTAAACAAATTACTTCACACACAGTCTTAGCCATGGATCAATACGCAGCTTCAGCTAATGATAGGGACATAGCGGACTATTTCTTTAGCTTCCACTAAAGCAACAATTCTACAAATTTGATGCAAAAACCAGTGATGAACCGTCGACGCATGGGACAAGTCGCATAATCTACATTGCAGTAAGCTGTCATTTCCATGTTACAATTGCAAGAAAAAAGAATCCTTAGTCCTAGGCATTTCTTCAAATTTTTCACAACTTTCAAGTTAGCATTCATATGAGACTGTTTTGGGCTATGCATGACTGGATTGCATAACATATGTTTGGTTTGGTCATAGTGAGACAGATGAGTTTCCCAACTAGTCTCTAATAGAATGATGGATTTTGAGTAATGAATCATTATTTGTAGATTGTAGACTTGCATCATAATTTGTTCTTAGAACAAATTTGCTCTTGAGAATAAATTTGGAATCAAATCAAAGAGTAGAAAAAAGTTGTTTCTTTGTTCTCAGGAGTAATTCCGTAATCAAGCCAACTCATTTTTCCTTTTTCCTATTTTCCTTTTTTTTTTTTTACTCTTTTCCTTCTCTCTTCTTCTTCCTCCCAACCGGTCACTAGCCGCCACCACCACTATCGCTATCGCCAGTGATCATCGATGATCAGTAGGTTCAGCGAGCTTTGCCCAACCGACACAAGGTCGGTCTCGCCTTGGCCTGGCGAGGTCAAGCCATGATGAGGCTCAAGCCAACAAGCCTCGCGGTGGCTTGGCCTTGCTGGGGGCAAACGACACTCTGATGAGGTCGCCGACCAGATGACTAGAGGTAAGAGAAGGAGAGAAAAGGAAAAAAGAAAAAGAAAGTAATAAAATTATTTGAAAATTAAAAGAAATTGATTTTGATTGCCTGAGATTAGAAATTGTGAATAGTTATCAAAAGTCTTTAAATGCTCGGAAATTCATTCAAAAAACAAAATAAAACAAAAAATCATTTCTTAACAAAAATTGTTTCCTAAAACAAAATAATTACTAAATACACCATTAAACTAACATCAAACATCCACAAGTTTTGAAGCGATTCCAAATGAATCTTAAATTCGATATTACAAACTTCCTATTTAAGCTCCACCAGGCTACTAGACCCGAGAACAGCACTCGGCACTCTAAAGTGAAGGGCTGGCGATGCTCCCAACAGCTAGGGCAACATCATGGATTTTCACTTTTTTTTTTTTTTTCCAGCGCCAAGCATATCCAGTCATCCAATTTATTTGACATAACTCCCACCATCAAATTGAGCCACCTGCATGGAAGTCCAACTCGATAAGGTACATATGGACTTCGTGGCTCTCGTGTAGCGCCAACACATGGTCCCCGAAATTCGAGAACCCACCGCTGCCAGCTCCAGAACGGCCACCACGGCAAGCATGGAAATTGCACTACTCCTTTCCAAAGGCCACGGAACGGCCGAAGCATCAACGATGCGCGGACAGTGCACCTGAAGGGCAGGAAGGAGAGTATGTGAAGGAGGAGGGACTCGGGGCAAGCCGCCGATCCTGTCGACTTCCTCATCCTCTTTACTCTTTCGCGGGTCTGAACAGCTGATTCTGCCTCTGCGATCACCAGTTCTGCTCGTGGCTTTGATCACACAAGTACAAGAGGCACGAGCGACCTCTTCAGCCCAAGAGACGCGGGAAAAAGCAAAGGACAGGGCTATGAACGCGAGCTGTGGCTGCGACGAATCCCGAGCTTTCAGTTGGAACGCAAACTGTACTTATGCCGGGTGAGCGATGGTGAGTTTATGTGAGACCGGCCCAATAGGCGGGGCTAACCTTTTTCCCCCATAAATGAATATAAGTATTTTTTTTCTTGTCAAGGTACTAGATAGCTATTTAGTTTTAGGAGTTAATATCACGAAAAGCCTTCAATCGGTATATATATATATATATAATAAATTTATCTCAAACTAATTTTTTGACTTTTAAAAACTCCAAACCGGAGCATTTATAATAAATTTTGATAAATTTATCGCAAACTAATTTTTTGGCCATCAAAAATCCTAAATTGAAAGATTTGTGACAAATTTACATTCCGTTATTTTTCGTTAAATTAACTTAATACCACAAAAAATTAACAAATACAACTATGATAAATGGAGGATAAAACTCAAAAGGTGACGTCCCGTCACATGTCATATAACTTAATAATTTGATGGTAAAATCATGAATAGATCACAAATTGATCAATTTCGGATTATTGGTGGTCAAATAATTAGTTTGAAGTAAATTTATCGTAAGTGCATCAGTTTGAGATTTTTTTTTTTTTTTGTAGTATTGATCATTGCTTTTGCGATTTTAGGGATAAATGCATTGAAAATCCTAAACATGTCATGAAAGTGTAATTGAATCCAATTTTAATTGTCAAAGTGGTGCAAATGTCGACTTTACTCTTTTTATTGTTTTCTCTCGACATTGGTGAGGGTAAAATGACATCGTTTTGATTTAAATACAATTTTTTTATTTTAAATATTATTTAAATTATATTGACAATAAATGAAATTTATTTAAGAGAAAAAAGGAAGGGAAACTAACTGCTGCCCCCACCATCGCCACGAAGAGCCGATGATGGTGGATGATAGCTAGTCAAGAGTCGGCGAAGGTTGCCACCTCACCCAGATGAAAAGAAACCAGGGCTACAATCGCCTCACTTATGAGCACCGTCTCTCAAGCTTGACATTGCGAAATTTGTTAAAAGTTCAGAACTGACTAACCAACTTGTAAATATAAACCTAAACAGATTAGAGAAATCTTATCCAATCTCAACAAACGCGATAGCGTAGCGAAACATGCAACTGTAATGAGATTTGTGACACAATCGATGAGAAAAAGAATTAGCGTCCATAGAATCGAAACTTCGAAATTAAATTGACAGGAAAGATCGAACAAGAGGACCAGAAGGCGGACCGAGACAGCAGGTTGGGTTTGCCGACGCCTGAGCCGCCAATCAGGACCAATTTAAAGAGGTAATCATGCTCGTCGTTAGCTTTATACCCCGCCATGAATACGAAAAGAACGCCTTTCTCTTTAGTCCAGGTCTTGGAGGTTCGAAAAGAGGAGGAAGAAGAAGGTGGAGACAGCCGGGTTTGGGCTGATTTGAAGTTACCAATGGAAGCAGTATGTTGGCTAGATTTGAGCTGTAATTTGGGACCATTGCTTTTAATTTTTCCTCTGCTTCTCCTAATTTAAAACCAATATATACTATTATATAAAATAAAGCAGATCTCCTTTTAAGGAGTCTCAATAGCCTTTCTCTTCTCTCAAATATCTTTAATTACTTAAATTACAAATTTTTTTTTTTGTAAATGAACGAATGTGTAAATTTTATTTTAGCCGGCACATTTTTGTTTTAGCATTGAAATTTAGAATTTTCAATCTTATAGTAACTTTCTTAAGGAGATTTTAAATCATGTCATCATTTCACAAGAACCTATGCAGTTTATTGAAATTATGCATCTTAGGAAAGTTTTTTTGGTAAAGTGCATCTTAGGAAAGTTCGTTTCACAAAAGCTTAAGATTTGGAAAATATTTTCTCAAAAAATGATCGATTACAAAGATAAATAAATGAAAAAAAAATTTATCGCTACGAAAATAGTCAATCATAAATTGTTATCAATAATAAAAATATTTTCTTTTAATTAATAGCATATTTTATTTTGAAAAATATTTCTCAAATCTCAAGCTTTCCATGAATCAAATGAACTTTTTTGTTATCGAAAAATTTAATTTTTTCACATGTATCTATGCCATTTATTTGTAGTCTGCATTTTAATTATCAATCTCTTTTAACTCTTTGATGATTCAAATACTCCGGAGCAACTTCGCAAGGTCAAGTATGTAAGTTTACCCGGTATTGACAAATCAAGTACCAATTAAATTTTTCCATGCAGTGCACATGATATTGTAAGATTAGATAAAACTATAAATTTCCTTACCTATGAAATACATGTGAACATGTGAAGCATTAATGATTAAGAAATACTCCCAATTAGTCAACATTAGTTTATTGAAAGAGTTTGCAATTTCAAAAAAAAAAATCAAATAAATGCTGACGATTTGATATAAGTAACAGTGACTTCCTAAAAAAAATTGCACAAGCAATTCGCTGGTCACAATTTTCTCCTACAAATCATTACCAGCAAATTAATGATAATTCAATTCTACCTCTTGTAAACCGAACACCGAATCCTGCAATTAGATGCGAAATTGGGCGATAAACGTTGTTTCCGCTGACCACAACAAATTAGAAGAACCAAGCATGTTTCAAAAAGCAAGCAACCTGAAGATCAAAAACCAAGGATTTTTGTCCGCACGAAGCTCTCCAATAAATTTTACAAATTCTGAAGTCTTCAATTAACCATAAACAGCAGATCAATACTGAAGCCACGGCTTCTATCTCAAGAGAAGACGAGAGGGAGCCAAATGAGGTTCGGCATATACAGCTACTTGCTCACGGTGGAAGACGAGCAGAAGTTCCAGAAGATGGAGCCCATGAACATGAAAAGCACACCGCTTCAAGAGGGACCATGAACATGAAAAGCACGATTTTTCCGTGCGATTGCGAGTCGTATTTCGAGCGTGAAATCGGACTATCAATCGTATGCACGTTGTGAAATTAGGAAAAATTCATAATTCATGAGAGATCAAGAGATCTCTTGGATATGGCAATATCGATCAAACATTCAAAGAAATATTGCGATATTATGAATTAGGCAGCGACATATATGAAAATAAGATTATTCGAGAGTCTTACCTAATTCATGATGTCACGCGAGTGACACTTCCAAATTCAGACGGATGATGGTGGCATCAACGATGGCTTATTGCTCCATGGTCTCGATGGAAACGGGTTAGAACGTCAACGGTGGTGGGCTCCGGAACTCGCTAGGATGCCGAGGAGCAAGTGGGGATGGATGTGCACCAACAATGGACTCCCGCGTGAGGAATTATTATACTTCTCTGCAAGACCAAGGAAACAGCGAAGCTCACGGTGTGGTAACTCTCACTTGTGAAATCCACACCTCGATAAAATTCGCACGCTTGATGAAAGTCAACAAATCTGCAAAAAAGAAGAATCGTGGATTGGAGTAGCACTAGATTTGCTGGGCTTGGTAGTGACCAAAAGCCCACTAAGACTTCACTGTGGAGGCACTTGTGAATTTGCTGGATGTTGTTGAAAGTCACACCAAAATCACGATCTTCGCGGGTCAACCTGCAAATAATTCACCGAAGAGTTCAAAGAATTCGAGCCAGGTTTGATGACATGTCAACCGGAGCCATACACGATGAAACACAGCGCTGCAAACGCTGCGAGGGGTGAAAGACAAAAGCTCCGTTGGAGTGGGTGACGCTCGATGGCTTCGGGGCACAACAAAATTATCGACGTTGGCTCGAGCTGTCGCGGGATGAGGGGGAAGCTCTGGCAGCAACGGGTCAGGAGCGTTGGGTCACGCGGCGTTGCTGGCTTCAGGCGAGACGGGGCAGAAGCGTCTTCACGGGGCAAGGGCGACGGAAACGGAGGCACGGCTGTGGATCACTTGGCTCGGGTAGAAGCTGCAGGTCGGCGATGGTGCAGCGAGCGGGAAGATCAGGACAGCGGTAGCGTCGCAGCGTGAACGGAGGAGGGGCGGGCCGGCGGAACAGAAGCAGCAGCGTCAACACTCGCGGACGATGGAGGTGCGGCGCGGAGGCGGACTGCTGCGGGGGCGACGGAGGCTCAGCTGAAGGTCGCGGGTTTTCAGCGGGCGCGGCGATGAGCGGTTTGACTGGTGGTCGCTCAGGCGTCGGGAGCAGCGAAGGCGGGCCGCAGGAGCAGCGGTGGCCGGCGCGGGGAATGGGCAGTGGCGGCGGCACTGTGCAGGGACGCGATTCGAGCAACCGGCAGAAGACCAGCACGCTGAGGAAGAAGACCAGTCTTCTGTTTTTTTTCTTTTCTTTTTTCTCTTTTTTCTCTCCTTTTTTAACTCAGACGTCCCCTCTGTTCTCACATCTCCCTCACGTCACTTCCCTCTTGTGCCCCCCTGCTCTCACGTCCAATCTCTCTTTTCCCTTTTTTTTTTGACTTTTTTGTGTTCCTTTCTTCAACGAACCCTAAAGAAGCTCCCCTTTGTATGGCCGTATGTATCAATAGTGTGGCCTCCTTAACCCTACGTATGTTTACTTATTTATAGCTAACAGATTAGGGTTTTTCAAATTTTCCAAATCCATATGCACGATGATTTTTTTTTCGAAACACAATATTTGTTTTTTTTTTCCAAACGTAATATTTGTTTTTGAATCGAAATCTCACAAAGATAAATCCTTAAAATATCTCTGAGGATACAGGTTTGAACCGATTTGCTTTCTTCGTGAGCTTAACTCATCAACTTAAAGTTTCCGAACCATCAATTCGAATCCATCCGTCACTAGCCCAATGTAAATGCAAATAAAAAATAAATGCACATAAAATTATATGTTATGCAATTAACTATTTTTTTAGGGATAAAATTAACCCTTAATTTTTTAATGCAATAAATGACTAAACGGATCGCCAAAATTTAGGTGTCAACAAAATTATTTCAAAATTTTTGTCCACAATGCCAAAATAGTGCCTCATCGGTGGTATCTGTGTGATAAAAGAAAAGAAGAGCAAAGAAAAACTTGCAACTCCGACACTTGAAAACCCAAAAGAAAAAGAAAAAGACTCCAAACAACCGCCACGAAGCCCATTCCCATTAACTCAGGTCAGCAACACAAATCATTCTAAGTTTCAATGCTGCATTTTGTACCAGATCCACCCAAATATCCAAGTAGTCCAGAATCCTCAAACAATACATCCAGATAGGAGTGGCCTGAAGATATAAACTTGAAATTAACAGCATAACCACATCCTCATCATTTTTCTCCCGCTTCCAAGCTACGGCACCTTAAGAAACCATGGGAATTTGACATGTGTGAATTTATCAAACCAAGCGTACTGACAAAAAGCCACTATCTGTTCCAACAAGTTTTCGATTTCTACTGTCAGGTAAGATCAAGGAAACCACAGGAACATACCAGAAATTCAATGCACAGACAGGGATCCAGAATCCAAATCCTGCAAAAGAAGAGGTACATAACTAACACGTGATTTTACCAGGCATCAAATAAATAAAGATAGCATAGGAGAATGAAGAGCACTTTACCATAAAGAAGTGTGGGAAGAGCATCTTTTTCATACTTTTAGGGAGCTCAGATAACTTCCCTTGCCATAAGTTGTTCCAAGCAAAAGAATTGCAATAACTGAAGGGCCTAGCATGATTTGGTTTAACAATACCTTCAAGAAAAATGAAGTTAGAAGATTAAGCTCTTATGTTTTGGACCAAATATTTAAGGATATTGTACCAGAACTGATTGTACCTTCATCATCAAGTTCTCAACTGTTGACTTAGGCAAATTTCGATCAAGATACTGATATCAGACATATGAACCGGGGCCACAGAAAAGAAATCCTTAAGAAGTCATGCGAGGGGCCCAAAACTAGTCGTGATCTAAAAAAAATAATGCACGTGATGTCCTGTGTCATAGATTTGGGTCAACATTTTTGCACAAATACTTCGCCAAAGCAAGCACTAAAACTCTAACAGAGGAACAAAAACATTGGACTCTCGTGAAAGGATAAGAGTTACAGACAAAAAGAAGTTTGCACCATCCCAACCTTAAGAATTAAGATCTTTTGAAAAGACAACCTACTTCCTAAACAAGAAAAAAATGAACCGAACGAATGGAAACACGCACATCCTTTCCTCTCTCTACATAAAGCAAACTTAGTAGTTCATAGACTTCTCAAACTTCTTGTGTGACATTTTGGATTTTTTACTTCTGCTTTCAATTAAAATTTAATCTGATTACTCTCGAGATGACTAGATTATCTAGAAAAGCCATTACAGAATTTTAATGTGATAGACTTGAGAATTCGACTAGGAATCGGTTACTCAACCGTGCTCATCTGCCAAGATCATTATGGCGCAGTAAAAATCGATTAAAAATCAAAGATAGGTTAGTTTGACTGAGATATGTGGTTAAACGTGGGTGATTCCACTAAATTGCAAAATTCTCGTTAATCGACACTAGATTGATTTTTCTATCGTTTTGGTACACTGTGTCCGTAATTAAAATCTCGAGGTTTTCACAACAAACAAGAGTTGTCAATGTGTCGAATGGGTTCACTGTGGTTCGAAGAAAATCGACCAAGAGTTATTTGCACTAAAATTTTTTGAAAGCTACGTAGTAACCTAAATCACATTAAAATTGCGTCGGATTAAAATTAACTACGAATTTGAATCCAATTTCAGAAATTGAAAGTCCTGTCGTATCACATGTCATTTTAGGAACGTCAACTCATCTTTCGAAGAATTTTCAAAGAGTTCAAGATTTTGACAGAAAATCGTTTTGAACAATTTGAAAAACGATTGAAAATTCGGATTGGCCGATTTAAAGGGACTTTTGGCATCTAGTGTAATTGAATTTGTGATAGGAAATTCCGTGGACTTTTCCTCAACAAATCGGATCTCAATCGGAGAAGTTTGTTTAGAAAATCGGATTTAAAAAAAAAAAAAGAATTAAAATTTGAAATCGAAGGAAATGGCCCTTTTTCCCTTACCTCTCTGCCATGTCCCAGTTTCCTGCCTCATCTTTGACTTTTTGTCAAAATTTTCCTTATCTCCCCCCACGTTGCCGACAACCCCTTCACTTCTTCCACTCATTGGTCTCCCCATTTGATTTTTTTCTTATCTTCTCTCTCTCTCTCTCTCTCTCTCTCTGCTTCTGTTCGTTTTCATTTTTCGCTCACTCGCTGGACGTGGCTTCGGTTGTTCTTCATCTTCATTCGTTAGATTCCAGCCGCCTTAAAGCCACGCGGAGTCGAAGTCTTTTGCCATCCCCACGAGGTCAGCAAAGCAGGCCCAGCCGCGCCAACGAATTCAGCCGCAAGTTCAGCCCTTCTCTCCGCAAAATCAGTCGCTCAAATCAGTCCTTTAGCCAAGGAACCCGAGCAGAAAATCGGAAGCTTTGCAGGCCATTTTTCGGGCCCGATTCATGCTCGAAAGCCTCCACCGCTTTGGAGAGGATCGAGCCCTGTTGCATCCCCATCGATTTGAATCGACCGGTTCGATAAACAAGTGAGTTTATCTCACTAATTCTCGCTTAGTCGGTTAATTACGTTTAAGGGTTGTTTAGTTTAGACTAAACTTGGTTTAGTAGATAATTAGAACGGTTTAGTAAATTAATTAATTATTGATACATGTTAGGTGGTTAGAGTAGTGTAGCTAGAGCCTAGACAAGCTCTAAAATTTATATAGAGTGGTTTGAAAATTTTCCGGGCCCGTTTCAGTATTTAATTAGACTTTTCGAGCCTAAGTGTGAACTTTTAGCATTTAATAATTAATTTTCGAAATTAATTAATTAATTAATTTTTTTGGAAATTAGATCGGGATATCTGGTAATCGGAATTTTATGCTGATTGTAGTGGTGCGGCTTGTTTATTTAATTGAGCTCTAATTTGTGCTGATTGTGCATGATTTGTATTTTTGGAATTTATTCTTAAATTCATTTAATTTCAGTAATTGAGTGGAAAATAACCGGGCGTCAGTTTACAACGCCAAAAACATTTTGGTGGATTTTATAAAATGGTGAGATTTATGAAAAGGAAATTATGGTAATTTGGCTAAGGTTGATCGTATATCCACACATGATATTTTATTGAGTATGATAAAAATAGAAAAAATGGCCTTAGAATATTACATCAGTGGATCTGGCAGCTTCTGGTGAGCATAACAAATATATTGGATTAGTAGATCTAGTAGCTTCTAGTGAACATAATAAATATATCGGATCAATGGATCTAGCAGCTTCTGGTGAGCATAATAAATATATCCAATCAGTGGATCTGGCAGTTTCTAGTGAGCTATACTATCTATATATCGGCTAGAGTGAGCAGTCCTGGACTATGGTCAAACTCATAGATAGTATTGATTGAGATGACCGGAGAATGGTCATGTTGACATGGAACCAACTGAGTCGATTGATCGATGATTTGATTTGGTGAATTGATTCGACGAATTATAAATTGTATTGACCTGCATGAAGGAACTGAGGCCAAGGTAAATCCTCAGACATGTGAATGTGCTTAGGCAGCCCTTAAGGCATATTTTCTTTCTAACCGGGTCTTAGGGAATTGAACTTGCTGAGACGTCGTCTCACCCCGTTGTGGGATAACAATTCCAAGGTCCTTAGTTGGCGGTCATGGAGGACCGAAAGCCCTAGAGTTTGGAAGGTGAAGGCTGAAGAATCGGCAATCCCATCTGACTAGTGGGTGTTATGACAATCCCCTTTTTGTTAAGTTGACATTTTTGTAAACAAACTAATTTTGTAATTAACCCATTTGTCTATAAAAGACTTGTCTTGGTTTGAAAATTTTATTCTTGCTCTTCTATCCCAATTATTTGTTGTCTGGGATTTTATATCTGCTTCCGCATGCGTATTTAAAATGAAAGGGTCGGCAACGCGTCTTGGGATGTCGCTATTAATCGACCAAAGAGGGATGGGCACACGCTCGAAGGATCGGGGCATGACATCTTGTCTAATGTCTCTTCCAATTATACAAGACAACTTAGAACATAGAAAAAAGTCAAACGGGCGAACTCATATTTAGAGATAACAAAAAATGGTACAAGTAGAAGAAACGTGACCACATGGGACATGACCAGGCTTTAGGGTATGATTTATGACATTTCAATCTGAAATCTCAATGGAAGTCGAACCTCCTTCTAATGATTCGTGAGAGATGAAAAATTCACTAATATAGCACAGAACAGCTCCAGCTATAGCTCAACTAGAAAACTGATTTGACCATAAGTGGAAATCCTTTTCTTTGAATCCATGCATGAGCAGCACATGATTTGCCCATCAACACCGTATGACTCGGAAAACTAAGCAGCAGCAACATAAAGTGGTGAATCTGGCAAGCTCAATTGCACGGCGGATAGTATACCAAAACCCCACTTCACATACTAATCTAACCTCTAGATATTCAAGTATCAAACACAAAAGCCCCAATGTTCTCAAATAGTTCCGACGAACTGTGCACTAGTATCTTGCATCGAAAGGCGTACATGGCTTCAAAACTCATGAACATGGCACCGACCACTTCCTACACTGTTTCAGATGCAAGATCCAAGCACTCAAGGTTGGTATAGAAATTGCCCCATGGCATGCGACTTATGTAGAAGAAAAGCTTTAAAACCTAAAAATGGAAATTACTTGCATGCATTTTCTCCTACAAGCGAAGGCAATAATGACAGCTATTTTTTCCAAAATCACCATAACAACAATTTTCTTTTTCCCAGCAAGCAATGTCAACCAATCAACTATGTGAGAAGACACATCAATATCTTTAAGAAGAGCTTCCTCAAAAGCCGAAGTGAAGCTAAACCATCATAGACTCAGAAGTCATAACGGAACCAGAAACAAAACATCGACCACATTCCCTAAACTAATAGTCAAGCAAAAAGTCAATTATGCCTCTGTCAGAACACTGCATATCTTGCTCAGCTCTCAGCATATAATCCAAGCGAATACGGACAACCACACAATCAGTCACACTTGCGACTTGAGCACGCATGCAACATTCAGCTAACCACAAACATTTGTAATCAAACACCGACCTCGCGAACAACATTAATATCCAATCTAGATGAGGAATTTTTTTCCGAGCCCTCCCCCTTCCTTCTCAGACGCTCCCTGACCTGAGCTATTGTGTCATCGGCCAGAGCGGGCGAGCCCACTGTCGCCGCTTGCTCAGGAAGGGAACCCGACGAGCCATTCTCCCGGTTGACGCCACAGGATCCAAGGGCTGTGAGCTCCTCCGACGAGGACGCAACGATCCCTCGTTCCCCGGGGGACCGTTCCACCCCCAGAGCCAGCCATGGCCACAGCCACCACTCAAAGCACCCATTGAGAGATGGCAAAAAATCTGAGGTTGATATTTGCTGGATGGAGGAATGGGCAGAGATCAGTGGCTCTGCCTTATCGAAAGGCCGAAACAGATAGCGGCCTGGGAGTCCCATCATGCTCTAGGGATGCATCTGGCTGAGAAAAACAATCGAAAAGAATTTCCAAATATCCATGCACAGAACTAGGAAGTGAACTCTTAAATTCAAAACGGTGAAAACACTTTCTAAAATTACTTCTCTTCAACCGATCACCGAGCCTTAGCGATGGCTGACAAATAGACATAGACGCAGGCCAATCCCAAGCAAGGCTCAATCTTGATGGCTTTGGTCAAGCTCGACCTTGTTACGATTAGCTCAAGCCTTGCCAGCCTCACCATGACAAGGTCGAGTTAGCCCGAGGCCAACCAGGTTGGCTCTTGCTAGTGGCTTGATATTCAAAAGAAAGGAAAAAAATTCAAAATTTTCTTTTGCATGATATTCATGATATTGAAATCATTTTTCAAATGAGATTCAAACAACAAAAAAACACTTTCAATCATATATCATCAAACAAAGAAAACTAACCACCTTCTTGAAAAATAATTTCCTTGAAAGGTATTTTTTTTATCATAAAATTTTTCATAAATTTTGAATTTGAACAAATTCTGAATATTATCTATGTTAATATGTATAGATTGCAAGTCGAAGTACTGCCCTTCTAAGATTTAAATCTCGTTACAAGGTAAAAGGTAAAAGTTATTCCCAACGTCTTAGAATGATTTAAAACACATTATCTAAGCCTTTTTATGAGTAACATGTTAAACACTCTTGATACTTCTTCGGATCTTCAAAACATCTTAGGTATTTTAGTAATTATACCCACCATTTTTTTTTTTTAATAATCATAGTTGAACATGGTTGCTTGGTAGATGAAAAATTTAAATCTCCAGTGTTTAATGTAAAAGGTGAGCTCATTTGTTCAAGTGACTTGATAGTTACAATTCGGATATCATTCAATAGTATATGTATGGCAGTTAAGATAAAATTCAAGATTTATTATATCCGGAACTTGATGCTTGCTCAAGCCAAGATAAAGTATGATATAAAAGGAATATAACTCAGATATAATTATTCCATAAAGAATGTAAGATAAAGGTGAATAAAATTTCTAATATTCATAACACAAAAATTATTTTTCTCAAATAAACAAATTCTTAAATTAATAAAATTAAAATAATATTTTTTATAAATAATATTTAACTACAATATAAAAATAACACAAGAATAACAACAATTTCGTTTTTCTTCTAATCTTAGTTTTATGGGTTAATACCCTAAAAAAACTCCAAAATGGTAAACATGTGACAAATTTATCTCAAACTAATTTTTTTACCATAAAAAACCCTAAACTAGTACACATTTGTAATTTTACCACAAACTAATACAATTATAATAAATTTATCTGCTGTTAGTTTCAATTAAATTTTACGGTCAAATTGCTAAGTTGGATAATACCGACAATTGATTAGTGTACTAGTTTGGGATTTTACTCTCCGTTTGTTATAGTTATACAATTTTTGTGATTTTATGCGATATTATCCAATTTAACAGTGGATATATTTATAAAAAAGAATATACTAGTTTTGGGTTTTTGACGGTCGAACTAATTAGTTTGGAGCAAATTTGTCTTAAATGTTTTAGTTTGGAGTTTTTTGTGGTCGTTTAAGGCAAATTTATCACAGGTGTACTAGTTTGGAGTTTTTCATAATCAAAAAATTAGTTTAGAGTAAATTTTTCACACGTGTACCTATTTAAGGTTTTTCAGGATATTAACCTATTTTTATTTGTATATTCAAATTTTTTTCTATGTTATAATATACATTTAATATATAAATATATATTGAGTATGTATATATATTACATATATTAGATATTTTAATATTTTAGGTATATAAGTATAGTTCACTATTTAATAAAATTTAATTAGAGAATGATGGAAGGAAAAAATAAAAAGAGTGGAAAAAATAAAACAACAAATAAATAAAAATGATATAAACAAGAGTTATTAGAGATTCTTACGATCTCCGTTTGTACGATTTTTAAGTTTATTTATACTAGTATGTCGTTTATACTAAATAATGTACATAATATGATGATATATATATATTCGACTTTAATTCTGCAAGTCACAAAACAATAATAGGATATAAAAAAATTCTTGAATTTCATATTCTATACTATCAAATCATATCATTTTCAATGATATACATGTGTCGTAATTGAGATTCATTTATCAACCTCAATGATATTTTTCAGCTTGTAACATTTCTCTTTATCTATCATGTTCAAAAGAAGGAAAAAAAAAGGGGGACCAATGCGGTTTGATCCAATTGAACAAGTAAAACTAACACGTACTTTGAAAAAGCAGGGTTATTCACTCGCGACAATGTCCGGGAATTGGGTCAACATCAGTACTCCAATACAAATCGTCCACTTCGGAAATATGCTCAAAACCAGACATGTAAGCATGCACCATGAAAATGCCAAAAACCATACTGAAGGATATCCTCTGGGCAAACAAGTATGGCCTAAGTATATATTACATTTGCATATGGAATCCGTACTGCTGGAGTGCCACTACCGCTATTGATCTAGCAGCGTTTCCTGCATCACCTCCTTCAAACTTTGGACGATATACGATGAGAGCAATAGTGGCTTGGAGAAAAAGCAAAGCACATAATAAGCAAACCAAAATGATAAACAGACTCGATAAATTTTTGTATCCAATGATCAACTATCGAATTCATCGATGTAAGACGGGACGCGACTAAGTGAAACTGCTAACTGAGGATAGAGACATGACTTGCTAGCACAATATCTATAGAAAAGTAAAAAAGCAGTACTCCCATACTTGAGAGAACCATATCCATGTACTCAATTGAAGTGTACCACGGCACGGGGAGAGATTCTTGGGAAACTGAAAACCTTCTTCGAAAATTTCACAAGCATCTTTGAGGTAAAATCCTCTTCTAGGGCGATGTCATAGCAATGTGCTTCATTATTTCGAGTGAGTCCGGTATTCTTTTTAGTGGAGATTACCATTTTCTCCAAAACCAATGCATTCCCAAGTAGAAACTCAATGAACTCGATTACGTATGGTTGGGTCACGTGTGCATAGATCATGACGTTCTTCAGGTGGTGTTTTAGGCAATAGAATGTGCCCTCAATTGAATTCCAGTACCTCCTGCCATCAAATTTACATCTTCGCTTCCACTTTTTTCCCTGACAAATAGCCAAACAAAGTGCAATGATCAAGCATTGGTAAAACATACACATTTAAATTCCAAAAGAGATCTGCTTCTGATATCCAATATCCATAACTCAGTCTGAAAGTTAATATACTTGACAAAATTTATAGAAAGGGGTCAAAATTAATCTACATAATGAAGAGGTGGCCAGTGTTCTCTATGGAAGTAAACATAAATTTGTCATTAAAAAAAGATATTCCTTATTCATGCAGCACTGTAGGCTAAAGCGCACCTGAATATCATGGGGCACCACACGATAAACATATATGGTGAGTGTCTCTAGAAAATTGCAAGTCTCTAGTAAGTAAGAAATCCCAGGGAGGTGCCATTTAGCTAAATTAAGGGTCGTTGTCACAGACTTCCAGTTGAAAGATGGGCGTGGTTGATTCGTTAGCTTCCATATGCTGAAGACCTGGAGATCGAAAAGAGAGAATCATTGGAGGAACACATCTTTTTAAACACAAAATAGGACATACAATTACTTTATGATGTAATCTAGAAAAGGAAAGGAACATCATCTGCTCAATAATGCCCGATGTTCTGATTATTAAACTAAATTAGAAACATACAACAACAAACAACAACTATGCCTCCCACGCCTCAAGAGCTACAGTTTACTGCAGATGGTAATTGATGGATTCAATCTCCACTACACTTCTATCACACTAGTTAGACAACTAGAATGCCACACATTACACAAGCTGCAGTCCTCACTCCTCAAATTTAATCCGAAATTTACCAAGTGTCTATTTCCTTATCACCCACTAGTCTTTTTGCTATTAACTGATATACACCTCCGGTGATATAAGTAAGTTTTGGAAGAATTGACCTAAGAAGCACCCATAAAAGTGAAGGCATCGGTCAGTCATTGATAACTCGTAAAGAGTCCAAACAAAACCTTCCTTTAACAAATATACAAGATTACATTGGACTTTTATCAACACAAACATCAAAATGCCAAAATTCCACAAAAATAGCCCACAAACCTAAGCAACAAGATTGAATTTTAGCGGAAAGCATGTCCCAGCAAATGCTAAGTTGTCCGTCAAACACGCATGAGTTGACACAGAGTAAAGACTTTAAAAGACCACAGAAAAAAACCAATAACATCCATCTTTCAAATCAACAAAGGAACATATCAGGATCTTCAACCAGTTGGCTCGACATTGACATCTCATACTGAACTAATGACAAATAAAAGAACAATACATAATGCTATTCAAACTGGCTGATGACAAATGAGTAGATAATTTTGACAAGAAAGCAGGACAACAGAAAAAGATTGATTCATATTCAACGGCAACATCATATCTTATGCACAATTAGCTGCAGAAGTTGGAAGAAGAAGAACTCAAATACTTGTAAGGAGCCAAAGATGAGAAAAATGCAATGACAAATTTATAACACGTGAGAAAAGGGCCGTGATTAAGCCAATAGTACAGTACAGTGGAAAATCTAAACAAATAAGTTTCGCATTAATTCAACTGGTGCCACACTCAACTAGTGCCACACTTAATCTTGTGCCACACTCAACTCGCCTATATCAAGCTAAAACAACTTAAAAAACTTCAAATCATTTAAAAAGGATGGAAACCTACCAGTATACTCCCATTGCACAGAGTAAAATATGCAGCATCTTGGAGCTTAGCCAGCAGCATTTTAACCTCAGGATATTCTTGAAACACACCATTAAATCCTCCCCTCCAAATATGGAGGCCCATATCAATTACGGAAGATCCACAGGTAATATTCACTCCTTTTGTTGAACCATCCAGTTCAAGTGTCACGACATTTGGACAGGCTATCTTCCTCAACGAATCATTAATAACGATTGCCAATATTTTGATGCCCGATCGAGCAACATCAATTTCTTTCAGACCACGAGAAGTACAAACATATAATTCTTCGAGCGATGGATGACTTTCGATCTTTAAAACTCGTAGGCCATGACAATTCCGAAGATATACTTTCTTCAGTGATGGGCTACCCAAAACAAGATTGCACATCACCTCATCGCTTAAATTAACATGCAGAAAAAATAACTCTCTGAGCGACTTCAACTGAATCTGTCCAAGCGATTCGACATTACAAACACGCAAACAGAGCTCAACGAGCCTATTATTAAGAAGGGCGCCCGTCATCCTCTGTTCAATTAGAAAACGATGGAGAGAAAAACCTCTGTTCTTGGTCAAGCATGCATTACATGGATTGTTGATTTCATATCATATATCAAAAGTATATTCTTACTTGTTATAACTATTGAACTTTCACGGAAAGATTTCTATAAGTGCATAGCCCGTTTTTCATTTGGCGCGTTGTGTCATATCATTTGGAAAAATAGGAATGCCATCATCTTTAGAGACCAGCCTCTCTCTATTCCGGCCATTAAAAACCACCTCTTTAAAGTGGTTCGCGATCCGGTCGACCGCCTCTATCACCTTCGGATCAGAACGTCACGCAAAGACAATTTCAGAAACAGAAGGCTGCAGAGAAGTTGGAGTCTAGACCCGATTATTTTCAATGGGGACCCTTAGGTCCTTGATCAGACGATGGTCTCCTTTTTGTTTTGTCTCTGCTTGATAGCTGGTCGAGTTTTTTAGAAAATATGTGAAAACTTGGGGAGTTTGGCCTTGTTGTTGTAGTTGTTGTGCCGCCTCTAAGCATTAGGCTTTTTGCATCTCGTCACCCCCTTCCACTTCTTTTGTTACCACATTTGGAGTGCAAGTTACTGCTGGTGATTTTTATTAAGATTTTTTGTACATTTGGCTTTTCTTAATATAATTCTTACCTTACCATATCATAAAAAAAAAAACTATTGAACTTTCACTAAGTTTCAAAAAGGAAATATTCCTTTTTGCAATTCACACATGCTTTTCAAGTATTATGTGGCTGTTGACTAAAATAATCACAAGACATTAATTATGATGAATTCTCTTACTATTTTCTTAAAGTAATATAGCGATTTTTATCGAGTTTTAACCTGTGTCTTAACTTATCAATGAGGTTAGTGTAATATTCACAAACCAAGATGAACAATCTCTCATAAACAAGATTATTTGCTAAATCTTTTATAGATATATGTTTCACGATGTGGGAAAATTACCAAAAAATTTTAAGGCTCATGTTATTTCTTCCATCTTTAACACATAATCTTAAATTAAGAGTAAGGCCCACATTTAACTTTGTTAATGATATTTGTGAGAATCATATATTAAAATATGTTTTGAGATTATGTCTCCATATTGAGCTCGTTAAACAAGTTGTTTAGAATTAAATTCTATGATCGACCCAGGACAGCTCAATGGCATCATAAATATTACAGATATTATTTCCATGTTGAAGATGCGGTCAAGATGGGAAGTGATATTAACTTGGACTTTCTATTGGATAATGTTTTGTTTTAAAACCGACGAAAATTATCCTCAGTTTAAGTCGGCCAAGGAGAATAGGAAATTTGAGGAAAGTTGACCGTGGACTTTCCTTTTCCTCGTTGGACTCTGTTTCATGAAGGGTTTTCTTTTCTCTCTTTGATATTATTAGAGATTGGTCGTTCTGTTTGTTTTGGGGACAGAGTGATGCGTCGTCATCGATCAAAGTGCAACGGATATTCGTGCCGTCTGTCCAAAGAAAGAGAGAAGACTTGAGGCGCCGAAACGAGTGCTTGGCGTGAGTCTTGTGGGTCTCTATTCGGCAAATTACGTCCAAGAGTCCGAGTGTTTACGGCTGACTAAATCTTGCGTAAGATTTGTTTAATTCTCCGTGGGATTTAAAGATTATTTAGTGAAGAATTGTGAGACTAAACATCATGTGCATTATTTGGTGTAATTAAGGCTTACGAAAGTGTTTGCCTGACTCCAGTATGATTGAAACCTCCACGTATCATTTAATCTATTTGATCTATAATAAAATTTGTAACTACTCTCCTTGTGAACGTGGTCACGACGAATGAATCATGTAAATTTGATATTCGATTTATTTTTTTATTTTGTCTATTTTATTATTCAATCATTTACATTTCGCAACATCATAAATAATTTTGTCTTTAATAAAATAAAATAAAAAGAACAAAAGGGTAAGGAATCATCTTTAATCAAAGTGGAGCGAGGCTGCATGGACCCACCACCCTCCTCATCACCTACTCCTCCAACCAAAACCGCCTCCTCCAAGGACTACCACGGCCACCTCCGTGCTACTGCCGTCAGTGACTCCTCCATCTCCACCATTGATTCCATCTCCACCATGTTTAAGAGGGACAAGCTCTTGGGCATCAGCGACGCCCCTTTGCTTTAGGGGTGTGCAAAATACCCGAAAACCACCCGAACCGCCCGGAACCGGACCGGAACCGCCCGGAACAGGCGGTTCTTGAGGGAACCGGTCCGGTTCCTAGTTCCAATTTATGGGAACCGGTGGGTACCGATTCGGTTCCCGGTTCCGTGGACGGATCCACCGGCCCTCCCACCCGGACCGGACCGAAACCTTTTTAATATTTAAAAAAAATTTACTAAAAGAAACTCTAGATCTCATCTCACTCCTTTCGTCTTCGGCTCCTAATCCTATCACCATTTCACTGTGTTTACTTCTCCCGCCGTCCACATCTCCACGTACTTAAATTTGGTTTTTCTTTCCTTGGCTTGCTTTAATGTCATGTAGTAGTTCTATGTTGAAAACCAAAATTATTTCGTGTCAAGATCGGTTCCATGGATCCACCCGGGAACCGGACCATACCGACGGTCCGGTTCCCGGGTGGATCCATGCGATAAATGGGTGGATTCCGGTTCCAATTTTTCGAAACCGGTCCTTAGCGGGCGGTTCTCGGTTCTAGGTCGGGAACCGCCCGCCCGAACCATGCACACCCCTACTTTGCTTGACACTAAGTTCGACCGGCTCGCTGATGTGGCTTGGACGTTCTTGCATAGGCCAAATTACAAAGGAGATGCCAATATGGCGCTGGTATGCAGACTGAGGGACAAGGAGCGAATAACGGCTTGATTTATCTTCATATTAGCATGGCTTCCTAATTAGTTTGTGACCTCGAGAATTTAGCAAGTGTTGGAAGTTTACGAGAGCTTAACGGGCTGATTAAAATCCAAACTTGATTCAACCGTGCATCAAAGACACCTGGAAGAGAATTAGGGTGTCTGATTTTAATTCTTGCACATCTTCTTACTGAAACAATGAGGATCTGACTAGAGGTCACAGCCTATGTGACAAGCATTCCCCAGACTCTTATGTTTCCCCGGCAATGAAGAAAAAAATGTGAAAGGCAATGTACTGCAAAATTAACATCTTATTATAACAAAACCATTCCGTGTACCATCGCGTCCGGTGATGGAGGTCGGATTTATGTGTTGAGAGACGTTCATGTGAATTCCTTTATCATCACTGAATGTATCGAGTTCAGTTGTTCAACTTCTCAGGTAACGAACCATCACAAGCGCTTATTGTAGAGGAGCTGTTAGCACTTTACTTGCGTATGACGTCACCAGTACGTGCGACTTTGAGAACGTTGGAAGGTGGCTGAGGGAGTTGAGGTATCACACTGACCCCATCATCGTGGCAATGCTCCTTGGCGACAAGTCCGATCTCCGCGACCTCGTGGCAATCCCACCGGAGGACGTGAAGTCATTCGCCGAGAATGAGTCCCTCTATTTCATGGAGACTTCTGCATTGGACGCGACCAATGTGGAAGCAGCTTCTGCTGAGGTCCTGTCTCAGATTTGTCCGATTATGAGGAAGAAAGCAGTCGAAGCGGGTGACAACCCAAGTGTTCATTCAGTTCCCGCTCAGGGACAGACGATCAATGTCAAAGAAGACGAGCCTGTTTTTAAGAGGATTGGATACTGCTTTACCTTTGTGTATTTTTTTCTTGCGCAAGATGCCATCGGATATTTAGGGCACGCATAACAAAATTTCTGAAATAGAAATCAATTTATATTTCCCGGCAAGTTTCTAAGCAAAAAAACTAGAGGTGGCAAATGGGTGGGTCGGGTCGGGTATGTGTTGGGTCGAAAATGGGTCGATCCATATTCGACCCATTTAACCTATTTTGACCCATATTCTTATAATGTAAATATAATGACCCATACCCGACCCGACCCATATCCGACCCATACCCAACCCGACCTATATTGCTAAAACTTACTAATATTCTATAAAAAAAAAAACCCCCGCGCTCACTTTAAGCTATATGCTAATTGGATAAAAACCTCAAATTAAATTAAAAAATAGTAAATAAAATAAAAAATGTTAAAAAAACCTATAAATTGAAATATTTATGAAGAATTAGACTATACACATGCTTCTCTTATTTAAAGTAAGCATACTATTGAGGTCAAATTATTTACTCACAAATGAGTTCATCATCTTGATTAAGATATGAAGCTAACATTTCCATCTTGGGGAATCTCCTTAGTGGCTGCTGATAGACTAGGGCTTGCAAAATAAGGGGGAATACGTCATAAACAGTGGGAGGGAAAACACGCCTTGGTAAAAAATGAATGGTTGGCCACATAAGAAAAAAAGGAGTAAGCTAGCTTCAGGCCAGTACAACAAAATACTTCGTTCAAAGGAAAATTCAGGCAAGAACAAGAGACATCATCTTGAAGATTGTCACAAACGGAAAATCCATAAACCATAGGCTAAGATCCAGACAACAACATAAAAATCTCCAACTTAGCCGAGTGACAAATATGACATTGAACAACATCAATGCAGGAAATGAAAGATTGCCAAGAGAACCCAAAAAAAATAAAGATAAAGCTCTGAAAAACAAACTCAATCTGATTATATGACTATGAAACAGTAAATTCATTGCAGTCTAAGCTTCCCTTCACATGGCTACTAAACCAATAGCATATGATTTCAAGTCTTCAATGCATAATCACGACAAGCATTGCAACAATGTAGATAATTTTTCTTGTACTTGTGGACTCAAGATGCACAATTCAACTTTGTTTTAGAAAAACAGAAGCTATCTCAATCATATGACATCAGGTTTGCAGAAGCCCTAGCCTTGTGAAATGCATGTTACAAAATGGGAGACAGGGTATTACAATATCACACGAAGATAGTGCCTTTTAGATCTTTTAGGAACAACCAAACCCAAAACCCACAAAATAAAAAAGCAAAAGAGAACTTCTTCCAAAAAGGTTAACATGTTATTACTTCCCACAACTGCAAGGTCGAGAACAAAGGAACAGACTCGTAACCCAACCTCTTTCTCAAGTGGCAAATATGCCAAAAAATCTGTTGACTGTCAAAAACATATACTGATTTGGTAGAATACATATGAGATGATGTTTCTTCTTCACAAATTAGTAGCATATGTTTAATAATGGCTCCCATTTTTAGATAAGCCAAAGAAGATTATGGATAACTACTCGGAGAAATTCTTCCACAAGCAACAACCACTACGATTTATTATTTCAAGAGATAAACAACGAACTTCCACTTTGTCCAATCACAAGTCTCCTGACTATAGCAATGATATTTAGAATGTTGATCTTCAAAAATAACTAGAACTACTCTGAAAGTATCACTGCTAATTTAGGAAATTCCACCTTTAAATGACAGTCGATATTAGTCAAAGCTCTATTTGTTCATGGACAAGTACATCTGCAGGAATTGACTCAGTAACAAAACTAACATAGATTGTGGCTTTATGGTACCGATGACTAACCTTTGAATTTTGAAATAGCTTGCCAATCAGTGATATCAATATCAACAATGGCAATAGCAATACAAAAAGACCCAGAGGGCAACCACAGGAGACGCCTCAAGGGGCATTGCAATTGGAAACAGAATTTCAGAAACCAAATAACATTTGCATATGGGAACTACTGGATTACCATCCGCAATTATTGCATGCGTTAGAATAGCAAACAAAAAAAAAAATTAATGCACGCTTGCTGAGTCATGATGATAAAAAAAAATCAGCTACGCACACAGATGAAAACGCCTCGTTTCGTCTCGATAATCAGTCGCTACATCTTCTTGATGAGCAACGATTCAGGATACCAACATCAACGCGAACCCAATGCCGCTTAATTCCAACATCCCCGAGACAAGAGGGCAGTACAAAGAGCGAATAGAAAGTCCCCCGCCTGCACCAACGGAAAGGGAGAAAAAAAAAAGGGGTTACTAATTGGTAGGCGGATTCAAGAGGGTGAGATCCAACGATCTTGCTCCTGATGCCATGGAGGCCGAACCACAGGGCGTTGGCCTGGACACCTCTGATTTCGTGGGCGAGCCGCGGAGGTGGGTGACGAAGCTAGTCGACCTTCGAGGGAGCGGCGGAGGTGAGCCTCAGAGGGGCGCGGCGGAGGCGACTCGGAGGCGAGTCATGGTGGCGAGTGGCGGAGGCGGCTTGAAGGCGCTCGGAGGCGAGCGACAGAGGTGGGTCGAAAATGGGTCACTGAGTCACTGACGAAGATGAAGGTCAAAGACGAAGACTCAACATTTTTTGGGTTTTAAAAATGGGTCGAAAATGGGTCAGAGAGTGTGACCCATTTTCAACCCATATAAAGTTGAACTAAAAACGGGTCAAATGTGGGTTAATAGTTGTAATGGGCTATTAACCCATATTTGACCCATGTATGAAAAATATGGGTGCAAAATGGGTCCATGACCCATTTTGCCACCTCTAAAAAAAACCCGTTTCACAACAATTTAAAATTTTTGTTTTTGGAACAGAAACTTCTTTGATAACAAAATAAAATTTCTATTTCTAGAAATGAAAATTGATTAGATAACAACATAAGAAATCCTTAAATATAAAATAATAGTAATACATTTCAAAAGTTGAGAAAACAATTTCATAGAATCTTTGACATATTATGGTCCCTTGGCATTTTATTGGCAATACTTTTCATAAGCATTTCCATTTGGTTTCCCTCATCGATTAATGTATTGTTTGTAAGCTCATCCTGCATAAGTTCAAACAAGTACTGCGAATCTCCATATAATGAAAAGTTCGTATCCATCTTGTTTTGATCACGGATGTAAATATGGATGACACAATATGCAATTACAATATGTGATTACTTTCGAATTGCAAATGAAGGCATGTGCCTCAAAATGAAAAAGCGATTCTTTAACGCCCCAAATGATCTTTAAATAATATTATTTAGAGAAGAATGTCTATAGTTGAATAATTCTTTTGTCGTTGTTGGCTGTCTCGTTGTACCTCTATAATCATTTAAATGATACCGTTCACCTTTAAAAAAAAATAAGTTAAAAAGGCCCGGAGTTGCTACAAAACTATAATCCACCATATAGTATTTGCCTTCAACAAGGTACTCATAAATTGGTCATAATTTGTAACCGTAAATATAATCATTAAAAAAAAACAAATTACTCCTTAAAGGACGAGCAAATACTTGGTGGCGATCAAGGAAATTCCAAACTAGGAGTCCCCAGCCGAAAGCACTTAACAATTGTTGGCAAAGCCTTCCCAACCAGCATATATATAAGTAAATTTAATATCAAATAAACAAACACATATCACATTCTGAGTGATCATTCATTTACTACCTCTAAATGGGACTTGCTTCAACATATGTATAGAAGCATGAATATGGGTGCTATCAATAGTGCCTATACAGCCCTATCATTTTATCAAAGACTAGTATTATACAAGATTATTAACAAAATAAAATTGATGGTGTAAATGAATATATGAGAATCCTATCTTAAAGTAACGTTTATGGTTATGATCCATTAGAATCTATTGTGGGACAACATCAAAGAAATGTGGTATGATAACCTATTTTGTCAATTTGAGAATTGCTTGCAATACTTTAGTGAAGTATTTGCTGATAGTTTGTCTTGAACATTGGAATTTTTTACATAAATCTCTATTTGAGTTCTTGTGACAAATCATAGATAAGAAAATCCGTACTTGTTCATGTACCCCAATATATCGGCTATTTTCCAATCAACCTTTTTTCCTTCATTAGAGATCACAAAAGTTGAGAAATATATGTCTCTACATTCCCAAGGGCAAAGCAAGCATTGAAATTCCTACTTATACCTTTCGGGATAAGTACACTAATTGTGCCATAAGTTGTGTATGGCGCTCACTTTGGTGCCAAAAGTTTCCGTCGGATCATTTAAGTGCCAAAAAATTTGAAAAACGCTCACTTTGGTGCCAACGCCGATCTGATCGGCCGGAAATCTGACGTGGCCTTTTTTTATTAATTTCTTATGCTGATGTGGCTCGCCGGAGTTTCCATTAGATCACTTCGGCCTTCAAACAACGTCGTTTTAGCATCCTAACACCAAAACGATGCCGTTTTGTGTATTTTCCCTAAATTCGAAACCCTAAATCCCCAAACGGCGCCGTTTTGTGTCGTCTTCTTCCCCGAGCAGATTCGTCTTCTTCCCCGAACAGATTCAGCAACACCAACAGCACCAAACCAACAACACCAGCAGCAGAGAATCAGCAACACCAATAATTTTCTAGAAAAGAAACCACGTATTTGCCTCTGCCCTCCCTCAGTAGTTTTCCCCCATTTTCAATCACCTTATTAACCTTTCAAATCCTTGAATCTCAGCCTCACCACTACTTTTTCCCAAGAAATATCATTGGATGCAGAGGAAACGCGAGCTCAAAGAATCCCCAAAAGCACGAGTGATCCGGCCAATGGTAGCCGCGAAGATCTGGAACTCCACGGAGGTTGTCGGCGAAGCCAGCTACTACGAAGGCGACGGCCATGGCCCCGCCATCCCCTCCTCCGCCCTCATCGTCGGCACCTCCCTCTTTTTCGAGATTTTCCGTTCATTTTTCTTTTCTTTCTTTCTTTTGTCTTGCTGTGGCAAGCAACTACAATGGAGGTTGAAGGATGGCGGCTGAGCGACGATGGTCAAGGGACGGCGGCCAAGTGACGGTGGCTAAGGGACGGCGGCCGAACGACGGTGGACGAGCAATGGCGGACCAAAAAAACCCTAATTTCAATCTCCAAATAAAGTTAACAAAACGACGTCGTTTTTGTGAGGCTATCCACATAGGACGGCAAAACGACGTCGTTTTCTTAAAAAAGACGGAAAACAACGCCGTTTAAAAGGCTCCACGATTTTTTTTTTTAAATATAAAAGCCACGTTATCATTTTGGCCGGAATCTGTCGTCGGTGGCACCAAAGTGATCGTTTTTTCTCCGATTTGGCACTTAAGTGATCTGGCAGAAACTTTTGGCACCAAAGTGAGCGCCGTACACAACTTATGGCACCATTAGTGTACTTATCCCTATACCTTTCGGAGCAATCGTGAGTTTTTGAAGGTAGTGGATATAGTTCGCTATTTTGACAGTTCCATTATTTTAGCGTTTGAAAAGGTTTTTTTTTTTAATGAGAAAGTATATTAAACTGAAAAAAAAATGGAGAAAGTTTCTCAATAAATTTTTTGCAATTAATTTCTTTTTTTTAAGATGAGACGTCTATGATAAGCATTAGTAATTTAAAAAACTGTGTGATTGTATCAATAACTTTTAGAGGATTTAGAATGAAGTAGCATAGACCCACAAGGGGCTGTCCTTATTATTTACATGCATTCGGTGACTTCTCCTCTTTATGTTGAGCACAAATTACCACTGGATATTTTTATTAATATTTATTCAATTAGAAAACGATAGAGAGAAAAACCTCTTTTCTTTGTCAAGCATGCATTACATGGATTGTTGATTTCATATCTTATATCAAAAGTATATTCTTACTTGTTATAAATATTGAGCGCTAAGCTTCAAAAAGAAATATTCCTTTTTGCAATTCACACATGCTTTTTGAGTATTATGTGGCTTTTGACTAAAATAATGACAAGACATTAATCGTGATGAATTCTCTTACTATTTTTTAAAGTAATATGAGTTTTAACCTACGTCTTGACTTATCAATGAGGTTAGTATAACATTCACAAACCAAGATGAGCGATCACTCATAAACAAAATTATTTGCTAAATCTATTATAGATATATGTTTCATGATGTGGAAAAATTACCGAAAATATCTCCTTATTAGCTCGTGACATCCTCTTACCATATTGAATTGACTATATTATTTCTTGCGGGTCCAATTCTCAATTTAATATAATTTCTTACATTTTTTTCTTCTTTTTATTTTGTTTCAGTTTTATTAAAAGACAACATTATCTGCATTTCTTTTTCTGCTTTTTTTTTTTTTTTTTGAAACCCACATTCCTTTCAAACGATTTTCGCCCTTAGCCACTTCTTCCATAACCATTGCATTTTAACATCATTCATGCTTGTCTGCTTCTAAACTCATTCAGCCAATTATTAACTCTATTTCCACAAATAATCCTCATAATGGTGAATTTTTTTTCGACTTCAATTTTTTATACAAATTTATGAGAATTTACTCAAAAATTGAATATTGTGGTTGATGAATGCAATACACAATTTACTCATCTTTCATTGTATTTCCTTTGCAATGCAGTCATTATGGAAGATAATTACTTAAACGTATCTATTGATGATGAAATCACGAAGGGACAAGGAAAATCACCACCATGCCAAAAGGGCCTTGAAGAACTCTTGAGCAAGCAATAATGAAAATGACGGCATTGAGACAAAAAAAGATGTCACCTTTTCTTCGAAGTCAGACTCCCGAGGCCAGCAAACCTCCTCGTTCTGTGGCTGAGGCCACTGAGATGGCAACATAAACGACGGCGGAATTATCCTCATTGATCCGGGAACTGCAGCATGAACGCCGGAAACTGCAACATCGTCCGGATAGATACGAATCTTGATTGTCCGACGAACTCTTGATTGAAATAAAGAGACACCGAATATTTTTCTTCTAGTTCTCTCTCGAGAAGAAAGAAGCGCAATGTGAATGGACGTCGCTCGAAATTGGACCAAAGACGGAGATTTAAAAGGTTTATCCTACGGGCCCCATAAAGAGTTGCAATTTTAATAGGCCACAACTCCATATTTTCATTTCTTCAAGGGCCGAGGCCCAAACTATTGAGAAGATATTGACAAGGCGTATACTTTTGCGAGACAGTCAATCTCGGCCTCAACTTCCTAAAAGAAAAATTAATTTGATCAAATGGGGTGGGATCTCACATGGTTTGTCCGCTTATTTAAGTCAAAGACTAGAGGTTTTATTTTTCCCGGAAAAGTGTCGGAAAAGTCTTGATTAGTTTTCAACATTTTATTAATATCAATTTAATCACAAATCTTTTAATTTGGTGCCAATTTAACCTTCACGGATAATTTTGGCCTCATATTGTTGACGTGGAGGTAGGACAAATCATATTGATGTCAATGTCACGTAAGTTGCCCGATATTTATGTTAACAATATTTGGTTAAAATTAGTCGGAATGACTAAATTGGCACAAGTGGGAAAAGTGTCACAATAGTCTTAAACCTATTTGCATTAATGCCAATTTAGCTTTAAACATTTTATTGGTGTCAATGCATTTCTTGCGGCTAATTTTAGTCAGATTTTGCTGACGTAATCGCCGATTGGCTTATTTTTTGAATTTTTTATTTCCTTTTAAATCTTTTTTCTCTTTTTTTTTCTCTTTCCTTTTTTTCTACCCTTCTTCTTCCTCTAGCCGATTGCCAGTTGGCGATTGACCAAAGGCAAGGGCCAACGAGGTCAACCTCGACTTCATCGGCCCCTGTCAAGTATTGCCGCCTTAGAGGTTGACAATAAATTTTTGAGCATTACAATAAACACGCTTATAGACCTTTTGAACTTTTTTAACAGCAAGAAGAAGAGCAAGCATTGACTGGTGGAATAAACAAGGATGATACAATTGAGAATGGAGGTGATCTTAAAGTTGGTGCACTTATTTGCACAAACCTATCAAACCTTCAAGCAAATGACTATAGAGATCCGTGGAGCATGGACTTATTCAATTTCAATGAATACAAGACCAACAATAACGTAAAAGACTTATTTAGACTTATCTAATTTTTCTTTAAGACATAATTGCAGATAATCTTAAATGATGTCTCCAATAGAATCTTAAGGGAAGAAGACATCTTCTCTTAGTGAGTTGCCTAGTTGTCACAATCTAGCATTGTCTTTGAAAAAAAAAACGACATTCAAAAATTGACATGGTAAAATCCTAAGGAGAAGGATCAATTCCTTGCAACTTGGAACTTCGGGTAATATAATTATCTAGAAAAGAGTGAGCATGTCTCATGTTGATAGGAGAGAAACATCTGTCTCAAAACCCGGTCACCATGCTTCCAAAGTGTTGCACAAGATGTGAGGGGCCACAATGAAAATTGATCAGGACAAACTAGGGAACTTACATGAAATGAAAGGTACTATGGCATGAACAATGAAGGTTGACACTCTCAAAATTTTCTAACGGAAGTGTTTTGAAGCTCTTCGGGAACCCGATTAAGAATGACAATTTTCCAATTCTGTACACATCATGGGCATAACCTTCCTGAGATTGACCTTGGAAGAGAAAAATGATTCAGATGGATATGCCCATCGCCAATCGTTTTCCCTGTAAATTATCAGGAGTCCCCGACCACATTAAAATGAGAATGTGTCCATAGCACAATATACAAAAGTAAATGGCAATCTATATATCGGGATAAGTATATATTACATATGCCTACATGCATATAGACGTGTATTGTTAGAGCGAGAGGCGTAGAGTTCTACGACAGACAAACCTGCCGTTGCCGCCATATTGGCTTATATATGTTGTTTATTATTTTTGACAGATTTTGACTAGATTCATCAATTATTTAATACGATTTTATTTTTTTGGTCGAAATGTGGTATTTTATTTATATTATAACTGTCCAGCAAACCCAACAGATGGGGCATCATTACATAACAAGGCCCAAAGGCCTTGAGGAGGAGAACCCAGCTAGTTGATAGGGAGTGTTATGTTCCTCTGTTGTCGCGCAGCCTAGTCTGCAACTGTTTTGGTGGCCTGAGGAAAATAGAGCAGGTCCACTTGTGGTACTTGCTGAAGGAGTTGTGAACATTTTGTCCAAGTCGCACGTGTTTCCCAAGAGAAATCTTCCGTGTACTTGAGGGATTCCATGAGGCCTCTACAGTCTGTCTCCACTGAAACTACTCCCATCTTCTTCTGCTTTATGTACTCCAAGACTTCAAGCATAGCTAAGGTTTCCAGTTGAAGACACAACACCGCCTGAATTGGTTTCGTGAAACCATCCACGAGGCTACTGGAGAAGTCCCAGACTATGCAGGCCACGGCTACTTCCATCGACCCCTCGCAGATGGATCCATCAACATTAATCTTCAAAGTACTAGCTACTGGAGCTTTCCAAGTTGGAGACATCTTGGTTTCCTCTTCTTTTCTTGCTTGAAGATGCCCAAAACCCCATTTTTTGTAGCTATTTTGCTGAAATCGGGCCAGATCTACCACTTTGCAGGCATCCGGCCTGGTTCTCAAAAATATATAGTTGTTTCGCTCCTTCCAAACCTACCATAGGATGTTTGAGATTGTTTCCAAAGAAGGTAGGTTCAAGCTGTTGTTTATAAATTGCACCAGCCATACATCCATTTGTGTAACCTCCTGTCCGTTCAGTTGTAGGTTGATTTCCGGGTGGCTCCATACTTGTGCGGTCCAGGGGCAAAGAAGATGGATATGTTTGACCGTTTCCATACTCTAACGGCAAAGATCGCATACTGGATCAGGTAAAATCTTTCGTTTCCATAAATTCTCCTTAGATGGGATGGCATTTTGACAAGCATTCCAAATGAAAAATCTTTAGTTTAGGGTTGGTTCGCATCTTTCATCGAGCATTCCATAGTTTTCTTGGTGTTTGGTATGAAGAAGAGGGGTATTGCATTGCAAAATGTGCTGTTGCTCATTCTCTTAATAGATTGTAGCCATTTTTGACTGTAAAAGGCCCGTCCTTAGTTCATGTCCATATCAGTTCATACTTTGTAAATTGACGGTTAATTAGGATGGCAAGGATCTCCTAAGTAGTATGTTCATCAAAGAGATTGTTCAAAAGTGATTCATTCCACTGTTCTGTTTGAAAATTCATCAACTCAGAAATTTGCTATGGGTCGTTTCTGTTTGCTGGCCCTCCTATTAGTCCTCTCTTTAACCATTTATTTGTTCTAATGTTGACATTTTGACCATTTCCAATCAACCATCTCACTAAATCCGCTATGGCCTCCCTTCTCAATAGTAAACTTTTCCAACCCCATGAAGGCTTAGATCCTTTATCGCATGCCAAAAATCTTTGTGATAAAAATAGAGCCAGTTTAATAATTTGCTCCACAAAGCATCCGGATTCTTAACCATCCTCCAAGCTTGCTTACCCAAAATGGCCTTGTTTACAGTAATTAAATCTCTAAAACCCATGCCTCCCTTGTCTTTCCTAAATTTCATGATTTCTCATCTCTTCCGATGCAAACCAACTTTTGTCTCACTGTTTTTCCACCAAAAATTGGCTATTTTCTTCTCTATAGCCTTACAAACTGAAACTGGAATTTTGAATATTGACATGGCATATTAAGGTAATGCCTACACTACTGATTTGAGAAAGATCTCCTTGCCTGCTTTGATATCCAGCCTTCCAATTCATGTTTACCCTATTTAAAATCCAAGCAAACACCTGTCTTTTTTATGCTCCCCAATCAGAAGGGATCCCAAGGTATTTGCCAGTCCGATCAAGCTCAAGAACCGTCAACTCTCTTGTCATATTATCCCTTAATAATTGGGGACATTCTCTACTAAAGAAAATACTGAACTTGTTTAGATTTACAGCTTGTCCCGAGGCATAACAATACTAATTTAGAACACCTACAATATTTTGACATTCTTATATGGATCCATCCAAAAAGAAAATGGAATCATCTACAAATAAAATATGAGTCAAAGTAGGGCAGAATCTATTTAACTTGATCCCCTTTATACTTCCATCCTGTAGAGCTTTACCCCTCAAAGAAGATAAACAATTTTCCAATAAAATGAAAAGGTGCGGTGATAAGGGGTCCCCTTGCCTAATACCTCTAGAAGGATTGAAAAATGGAAGAGGTTCACCATTCGATTTGATGCTGAAAGTAACTGTAGTGACACATTGCACGACCCAATTAACCCATTTTGCACAAAAACCCATTTTCAGCAAGCATCCTTCTAGGAAATCCCATTCAATTCAATCATAGGCCTTCTGCATGTCTAACTTCAGCACAGCTTAAAAATGTTTCTTCCTCTTTTTCATCCTCAATTGGTGTAGTACCTCATGCACAATATAAATGTTATCTTGAATTTGTCTTCCATTAACAAAGGCACTTTGTTTCCCTAAAATCAGCATTGACAGACATCTTTTAAGTCTATTTGCCAAAATCTTCGATATTATTTTATATGAAAAATTGCAAGGGCTAATAGGGCGATATTGGTCAAATCGTTTTGGATGAGGTGTCTTGGGAATTAAGGCTATACGTGTTCTGTTTAGTGCTAGTTCTAAGATTCCCAAGCGAAGAAAAACCCCTAACTTCCTTGAAAACATCAATATTGATGATATCCCAATGATGTTGGTAGAAAATTCCATTTAAACCATATGGATTAGGGGCCTTATGTGCACCAAGTTGAAAAACAGCAGTATGAACTTCTTCCAAGGTTACTTCCACCAATTAATATCATTTCCAATTAGTGTTGGGCATTCATCAAATACTGGTTGGCAGTTTCTTGGACCTACCGTAGTGTATAACTCTTTGAAAAAGGATATGGTGAGGTGCTGAAGTTGCTATTTGTCTCTTATCCACTGCTTTAATGTATTCTTCAACATAGTAATTTTGTTCTTTTGTCTCCTTTAAATAGTTGCTGCATGAAAATATTTCATGTTTTTATCTCCCCATCGTAGCCAATTAATCCGGGATCTTAAACCCCAAAACATCTCCTCTCTCCTCCATAACATTTCAATTTCTTCTTTTAAGAGCCTCATCCTATTTGCTCCTTGGTTCAAACTTGTGCTGTTTGTTAAGAATTGAAGCTCTTGCTTTAGGGCTGTTATATGGCTATGGCTGTTTGGGAACTTCTTTTTGCTCCATTCCTTCAAAGCATGTCTTATCGCCATTAATTTGTCTCGCAATCCTGCTTCGTAAAAAGTTTGAGATTGCTATGCTTGTTTAACTATTTCTCTGCATTCTACATCTTCAGTCTAGAATGCCTCAAAGTGGAAATCTCTTCTTTTCTTTGCAGGTTCAGCATTACTCACCATTAAGAGAGGACTATGGTCAGACCCAACAACCAAGAGAGCATACGCTTCTGCTTCTGAGAACATTAGCCTCCAATTTAGAGAACAAAAAACCCAATCCAGTTTCTCCTTAACCAAATTAGTCCATTCTCTGTTATTTGACCGGGTAAAAGCACACCATTTGCAATCAATTTCCATTAGCGAACAATCATTTAAGCAATTTTGGAAGGCCTACATTCTATAAGTATCTGCCATCCTCGTTCCCACCTTCTCCCAATAATATAGCACTTCATTAAAATCCCCCAAACAAACCCATGGAAGTCTATTAGAAAGACTAATCTGTCTCAAATCATCCCATAATTTTAATCTTTCCCGGAAGGGATTTAGAGCATGCACACAAGTAACCCGCATTGTGTTCCGGCTTTCAGGATCTACACATACTAAGTTTATCATTTCTTGGGAACTAGATTCCACCTCTATATCAACTTCATCATTCCAAAGTATCGCCAGACCCCCTGCAATTTCTATCGAGTTCACCACAAAGATGTTTTTAAATTTCAACTGTCTCCTAACACGAAAAATCACATTTTCTTTGTTTTTTTTTTTTTGTTTCCAATAACATAATCAAGTCCGGCCTTTCACGAGCTACAATGGCTCTCAAATTTTGAACTGTTAGTGGTGTGCCCAACCCCTGACAATTCCAACATATAATACTCATATATAAGTCGATCGCTTATTCGAGCTAGCAACCAAAGCCCATCCCACCGTGCCTTCCAAAAGACTAATAGGAGTATCATGGAGTTTTGCTTCATCAAAATCCGCGCCCTCTAAAGGAATAGTTATATGGGGTGTACCTCTTTAATTTCTTTGCTGGGGAGCTTTTTAGAATTCTGCTCGCCTTTTTTATCCTTCTTTTTTTGTCCAAGACGACGTTTTATTAGCCGACAAAAGCTGTTGTTCTGTCTCTTCAATGTTCATGATGCCTTTCCCTTTTTCCTGGTGTTGTTCCACTTGGTGTTCAGGTATGAAAATATTCTCTTTTGCCCTGTTTTGTGCTTGAGTTGATGCTGTGAAATTTATTTCTGTTTGCTTGTCAGTGAAAATGACTATTTGAGTGCTTTGATCTGGAGAGTTACTATTTGTTTGTGCCTCCTCCTCTTCATCCACCCAGTCACCATAAAAGATTTGCCAAAACGGGCTGGTCTCCTTAGCCTCTACTTTTAACCAATGCCCAAACCTAGAGTTGCAGGGTTATGTAGATGCAAATCATTCGAGTGATCGAGATAGTAGTAAGAGTATCACTGGATATATCTTTACAGTTGCAGGTACAACAGTGAGCTGGGTATCTCAAAAACAAAAAGTAGTGGCTTTATCGATAACAGAGACAAAATATGTGGCGATCACAGAAGCCTCCAAAGAAATATGGTTACAAGATTACATGGAGGAGCTACATTGAAAATAGCCAGTCAGTATACTGTGGAGTGATAGTCAAAGTGCAGTGCACTTAGCAAATAATACAGCTTATCACTCAAGGATTAGACATATCAAGAAGCATTATCACTTTATCAGGTCAGCATTGAAAGATAATGAGTTAAAGGACTAGACATATCAAGAAGCATTATCACTTCATCATGTCAGCATTGAAAGATAATGAATTAAAGCTACAGAAGATTGATGGCTCGAAGAATCCAGCTGACATGTTGACCAAGGTAGTAGATAGAAATAAGCATATTTTCTGTACTACTACCATTGGTATTACTCCATGTTGATTGATGAGGAGTATCGCAGAGGCACAAGTTTTTCAACTACTATTTTTTGAAGATGGATGCAAAATTGCTTGGTGCTTGGGTATATTTGTCTTCAAGTGGGAGATTGTTATAAATGAAGCCAAATATTTGTTTTTTTATAAATATTTGTTTTTTTATAGGCTTTTTTGTCTTTTCTATCAGATTTGCTTTTAGGTTAAAAGTGTTATCTTTATATTAGCAATGGCAAGACCCTAGTCGTCAAGACGCTAGAAAAAAGAAATAGATAGGCAAGAAAAAAGAGAGAAGAAAAAAGTGAGTTTTTTTCTTGATGGGAATAATCAATCTCTTTGTGCCATGATATTGAGAGAAGATCATCATTGTATTCTAACTTTTTTTGAAATCTAGTGGATTCGCAGAGTGCCTCTGCGCGGAGACGTAGCCCAGGTTTAGATGAACTTCGCTAACAAATTTTTTGGCGTGTTCTTCTAATTTTGTTCTTTTATTACTATATTCTATCTGGTGAATTGTTTGCAAGCATTATTTTTGTGGAACCGACGTACGATTTCGTAACACCACGGGCAGCGCAATTGGTGTGTGTTCTCTCCCTCATCGCCGAGGTCGAGGGTTCAAACCCTGTTATTGCTAAAATGTCTTAAGTGAGGGACCCTAGTGTTGAGGTCCTGGGCTAGGGTATTGACGTCTAAATAGCAGCTTACGGCAAGGCTTGTTGATGCCACTGGGCAATGGCGGGTCGTGTGAACCTAAATAACATAAGCAAAAGGGGACTTCGGCGGATCCTAAATATCAAAAGAAAAAAATGTCAACTAGTCAACTATGTGAGAAGACACATCAATATCTTTAAGAAGAGCTTTCTCAAAAGCCGAAGTGAAGCTAAACCAGCATAGACTTAGAAGTCAGAATGGGAACCAGAAACAAAACGTTGACCACATTCCCTAAACTAACAGTCAAGCAGAAAGTCAATTATGCCTCTGTCAAAACACTGCATATCCTGCTCAGCTCTCAGCATATAATCCAAGCGTATATGGACAACCACATGATCAATCGCACTTGTGACTCAAGCACGCATGCAACATACGGCTAACCACAAACATTCGTAATCAAACACCGACCTCGCGAACAACATTAATATCCGATCCATACGAGGAATTTTTCGCCGAGCCCTCCCCACTCCTTCTCAGACGCTCCCTGACCCGAGCTATTGTGTTGCCGGCCAGAGCAGGCGAGCCCACCGTCGCCACTTGCTCGGGAGGGGAACCCGGCGAGCCACTCTCCCGGTTGACTCCACGGGATCCGAGGGTTGCGAGCTCCTCCGACAAGGACGCGATGATCCCTCGTTCCTTGGGGGACCGTTCCACCCCCAGAGCCAGCCATGGCCACAGCCACCGCTTAGAGCACCCATTGAGATATGGCTAAAATCTGAGGTTGATATTTGCTAGGTGGAGGGGTGAGCGGAGATCGATGGCTCTGCCTTATCGAAAGGCTAGAACGGATAGCGGCCTGGGAGTCCCATCATGCTCTAAGGATGCATCTGGCTAGGGAAAACAATCTAAAACAATTTCCAAATATCCATGCACATAACTAGGAAGTGAACTCTTAAATTCAAAACAGTGAAAACACTTTCTAAAATTACTTCTATTGCATTTTTATTTTTATTTTTTCTTTTGTTTTTCTTTTTCTTCCTCAACCGATCACCAAGCCTTAGCGATGGCTGGCAAATAGACATATCCGCAGGCCAATCCCAGGCGAGGCTCAATCTAGACGGCTTTGGTCGAGCTCGACCTTGTCGCGATTAGCTCGAGCCTTGCCAACCTCACCATGACAAGGTTGAATTAGCCCGAGGCCGACCAGGTCGCATCTTGCTAGTGGCCTGAGGTTAGGAGGAGGAGGAAGAAGGAAAAAGAAAAAGAAAGAAAAAAAAAAATTCAAAATTTTCTTTTGCATGATATTCATGAAATTGAAATCATTTTTCAAATGAGATTCAAACAACAAAAAAGACTTTCAATCATATATCATCAAACAAAGAAAACTAACCACCTTCTTGAAAAATAATTTCCTTGAAAGGTATTTTTTATCATAAAATTTTCATAAATTTTGAATTTGAACAAATTCTGGATATTATCTATGTTAATATGTATAGATTGCAAGTCGAAGTACTGCCCTTCTAAGATTTAAATCTCGTTACAAGGTAAAAGGTAAAAATTATTCCCAACGTCTTAGAATTTTTATCAGTAACAATGTTAAACACTCTTGATACTTCTTCGGATCTTCAAAACATCTTAGGTATTTTAGTAATTATACCCACCATGTTTTTTTTTTTTTTTTAATAATCATAGTGGAACATGGTTGCTTGGTAGATGAAAAATTTAAATCTCTAGTGTTTAATGTAAAAGGTGAGCTCATTCGTTCAAGTGACTTGACAGTTAGGATTCCGGATATCAGTCAATAGTATGTGTATGGCAGTTAAGATAAAATTCAAGATTTATTATATCTTGTACTTGATGCTCGCTCAAGCCAAGATAAAGTATGATATAAAAGGAATATAACTCAGATAAAATTATTGCATAAAGAATGTGAGATAAAGGTAACTAAAATTTCTAATATTCATAACACAAAAATTATTTTTCTCAAATAACAAAATTCTTAAATTAATAAAATTAAAATAATATTTTTTTTTATAAATAATATTTAACTACAATATAAAAATAACACAAGAATAACAACAATTTCGTTTTTCTTCTAATCTTAGTTTTATGGGTTAATACCCTAAAAAAACTCCAAAATGGTAAACATGTAACAAATTTATCTCAAACTAATTTTTTTTACCATCAAAAACCCTAAACTGGTACACATTTGATAATTTTACCCCAAGCTAATACAATTATAATAAATTTACCAATTGTTAGTTTCAATTAAATTTTACTGTCAAATTGCTAAGTTGGATAATACCGACAGTTGATTAGTTTACCGGTTTGGGATATTACTCTCTATTTGTTATAGTTATACAATTTTTGTGGTTTTATGCGATATTATCCAATTTAAGGGTGGATATATTTATCAAAAATATACTAGTTTTGGATTTTTGAAGGTCAAACTAATTAGTTTGGAGCAAATTTGTCACAAGTGTTCTAGTTTAGAGTTTTTTGTGGTCGTTTAAGGCAAATTTATTAGAGGTGTACTAGTTTGGAGTTTTTCGTAATCAAAAAATTAGTTTGGAGTAAATTTTTCACACGTGTACCCGTTTGAGGTTTTTCAGGATATTAACCATATTTTTATTTGTATATTCAAATTTATTTCTATGTTATAATATACATTTAATATATAAATATATGTTGAGTATGTATATATATTACATATATTAGATATTTTAATATTTTAGGTATATAAGTATAGTTCACTATTTAATAAAATTTAATTTGAGAATGATGGAAGGAAAAAAAAATAAAAAGAGAGGAAAAAATAAAATAAAAAAAATGATATAAATAAGGCTGTTATTAGAGATTCTTACGATCTCCGTTTGTACAATTTCTAAGTTCATTTATACTAGTATGTGTTTATACTAAACAATGTACATAATATGATGATATATAAATTCGACTTTAATTCTACAAGTCACAAAACAATAATACGATATAAAAAAATTCTTGAATTTCATATTATATACTATCAAATCATATCATATCCTGACTAAGAATCCAAGCAGTTAAAGTAGTCTCTAGCATTGAGATTCATTTATCATTTTCAATGATATACATGTGTTGTAAGTACCGAACCTCAATGATTTTTCAGCTCGTAACATTTCTCTTTATCTATCATGTTCAAAAGAAGGAAAAAAAAGGGACCAATGCGGTTTGATCCAATTGAACAAGTAAAACTAACACGTACTTTGAAAAAGCAGGATTATTCACTCGCGACAATGTCCGGGAACTGGGTCAACATCAGTATTCTAATACAAATCGTCCACTTCGGAAATATGCTCAAACCAAAAATGTAAGCATGCACCATGAAAATGCCAAAAACCATACTGAAGGATATCCTCTGGGCAAACAAGTATGGCCTAAGTATATATTACATTTGCATATGGAATCCGTACTGCTGGAGTGCCACTGCCGCTATTGATCTAGCAGCGTTTCCAGCATCACCTCCTTCAAACTTTGGAGGATATACGATGAGAACAATAGTGGCTTGGAGAAAAAGCAAAGCACATAATAAGCTAACTAAAATGATAAACAGACTTGATAAAGTTTTGTGTCCAATGATCAACTATCGAATTCATCGATGTAAGATAGGACGCGACTAAGCGAAACTGCTAACTGAGGATAGAGACATGACTTGCTAGGACAATATCTCTAGAAAAGTAAAGAAGCAGTACTCCCATACTTGACAGAACCATATCCATGTACTCAATTGAAGTGTACTACGGCACGGGGAGAGATTCTTGGGAAACTGAAAACCTTCTTCGAAAATTCCACAAGCATCTTTGAGGTAAAATCCTCTTCTAGGGCGATGTCATAGCAATGTGATTGCTTATTTCGAGTGACTCCGGTATTCTTTTTAGTGGAGATCACCATTTTCTCCAAAACCAATGCATTCCCAAGTAGAAACTCAATGAACTCGATTACGTATGGTTGGGTCACGTGTGCATAGATCATGACGTTCTTCAGGTGGTGTTTTAGGCAATAGAATGTGACCTCACTTGAATTCCACGGCCGCCTCCGTGCTACTGCCGTCAGTGACTCCTCCATCTCCGCCATGTTTGAGAGGGACGAGCTCTTGGGCTTCATCAGCGACGCCCCTTTGCTTGACACTAAGTTCGACTGGCTCGCTGATGTGGCTTGGACGTTCTTGCATAGGCTAAATTACAAAGGAGATGCCGATATGGCGCTGGTATGCAGACTGAGGGACAAGGAGCGAATGACGGCTTGATTTATCTTCATATTAGCATGGCTACCTAATTAGTTTGTGACCTCGAGAATTTAGTAAGTGTTGGAAGTTTACGAGAGCTTAACAGGCGGATTAAAACCCAAACTTGATTCAACGGTGCATCAAAGACACCTGGAAGAGAATTAGGGTGTCTGATTTAAATTCTTGCACATCTTCTTACTGAAATAATGAGAATCTGACTAGAGGTCACAGCCTATGTGACAAGCATGCCCCAGACTTTTATGTTTCTCCGGCAATGAAGAAAAAAATGTGAAAGGCAGTACTGCAAAATTAACATCTTATTATAACAAAACCATTCCGTGTACCATCGCGTCTGGTGATGGAGGTCAGATTTATGTGTTGAGAGACGTTGCTGTGAATTCCTTTATCATCACTGAATGTATCGAGTTCAGTTGTTCAACTTCTCGGCTAACAAGCCGTCACAAGCGCTTACTGTAGAGGAGCTGTTGGCGCTTTACTCGCGTATGACGTCACCAATACGTGCGACTTTGAGAACGTTGGAAGGTGGCTGAGGGAGTTGAGGGATCACACTGACCCCATCATCGTGGCAATGCTCCTTGGCGACAACTCCGATCTCCGCCACCTCGTGGCAATCCCACTGGAGGACGGGAAGTCATTTGCCGAGAACGAGTCCCTCTATGTTATGGAGACTTCTGCATTGGACGCGACCAATGTGGAAGCAGCTTTTGCTGAGGTCCTGTCTCAGATTTGTCCGATCGTGAGGAAGAAAGCAGTCGAAGCGGGTGAATACCCAAGTGTTCCTTCTGTTCCCGCTCAGGGACAGGCGATCAATGTCAAAGAAGACGGGCCTGTTTTTAAGAGGATTGGATACTGCTTTGGTTAAAGGCGGTTTCTTTAGCTGCTTGTCGCTATTAGGGAGGGTCTGCTAAGTACTACCTCTGTGTATTATTTTTTTCTTACGCAAGATGTCCTTGGATATTATGGGTGCATGACAAAATTTGTGAAATAGAAATAAATTTCTATTCCTCCGACGAGTTTCTAAGCAAAAAAAAATTCATTTAATAATGACTTAAAATTTTTGTTTCCGGAACAGAAATTTCTTTGATAATAGAATAAAAATTTCTATTTCTAAGAATAGAAATTGATTAGATAACAACATAGGAAATCCTCAAATATAAATAACAGTCGAAATAATAGCAATATATTACAAAAGTAAAAAATACAATTTCATGGAATCTCTCGACATATTATGGTCCCTTGCCATTTTATTGGTGATACTTTTCCTAAGCGTATCCATTTGGTTTCCATCCTCAGTCAATCTATTGTTTGCAAGCTCATCCTGCGTAGGTTCAAACAAGTATGCGGATCTCCATATAGGGAAAAGTTCTTATCCATCTTGTCCTAATCATAGATGTAATTATAGATGGCACAATATGTAATTACAATATGAACTTGTTTTCGAATTGCAAATGAAGGCATGTGTTTTAAAATGAAAAAGCGATTCTTTAATGTCACAAATGATTTTTTAATGACATTCCTTAGAGAAGAATGCCTACCTCTTTAATTATTTAAATGATACCGTCCACCTTTAAAAGGAATTAAAAATCCTGGAGTTGTTACATAACTAGAATCCATCACATAATATTTGCCTATAACAAGGTATTTATATATTGGTCATAATTTGTAACCGTAAATACAATCATAAAGAAAATTACTCTTTAAAAGACAAGTAAATACCTGGTGGCGGTCGAGGAAATTCCAAACGAGGAGTCTACAGTGCTATCAAAAGCACCCGACAATCGTTAGCGAGCCTTCCCAATCAGCATACATAAAAGTAAATTTCATATCAAATGAACAAACACACATCACATTCTGAGTGGTGATTCATTTCCAACCTCTAAATGGGACTTGCTTCTACACAAGTACAGAAGCATGAATATGGGTGCCATCAATAGCACTTATACAACCATGTCATTTTATCAAAGACTAGTATTATACAAGATTATCAACAAAATAAAATTAATGGTGTAAAGGAATATATGAGAATTATACCTTGAAGTAACATTTATGGTTCTGATCCATCAGAATCTTTTATAGGACAACATCAAAGGAATGTGGTATAATAACCTATTTTGCTAATTTGAGAACTGCTTGCAATACTTTAGTGAAGTATTTGTAGATATTTTGTCCTCAATGTTAGAATCTCTCACATAAATCTCTATTTGAGTTCTTATGACAAAGCATAGATAAGAAAATCCCGACTTGTTCATCTACCCCAATATATTAGCTATCTTCCAACCAACATTTTTCCTTCATTAGATCATAAAGTTGAGAAAGACATGTCTCTTTATTCTAAAAGTTTCATATACTCTATTAGAATGCCCATAAAGAACATCTCTTGTCCATTGCGGTCCTGACAATAAGTTGTTCCTAATAGATTATCTCGTGCGCATGGACATATCCACTACAACAATGGCCAACCATGCTATTAATATATCAAGATCAAAATCATCAAATTATTGCTCAACTGATTCAACTGATGCTACTTGACCATTATACATGCTACCTTCACCCCCATCCATATTACCTATATTATCACACGAAATAATAACATAAACTCATTAGATAAGTGTTGACACCTAAATTTTTGCATAAAAAATGGGTTAATTTTTACCCCCAAAATAATAAAATAAAATTGCATAGCATATAATTTTAGGTGCATTTGATATATTCATTAAATCTTTTACATATTCAAACGATATAGCAAGAGATATATTTCGTTGAAAATTGGAAGGTTTCGATAGAATATTTCAAATGAGATATATATTGGCGTTAATCTTCATGTAATATGCATTTTCGACATAATAAAAGAAATATAAGATCTTTCAATTGTCAATAGGCATGAACAAAGGAAAGAAAATGAAATAAAATTGTGAAGATTATGCCTTAGCCGTGCAAGATGCAATTGAAAAGAAGAAGGAAGTTTTGCTTCTTCCATATGTGGGCTCAATTTTGTGACATCCTGAATTTTCAGATTTTATTTTCAATTAAACAAATCAGGCTTTTCATCGACGTGTATAGCCTTTTTCTCTGAGTTGGCCACTTATGAGATAACTAGACTATTTGGGAAAATAATTAAGGAATCTAAATGCAATAGACTTGAAAATTCGACCAGGAATCAACTGCTTGACCGTGCTAATCTACAATAGTCATTACAGCATTGTCAGAAATCGATCAAAGACCGGAGATAGGTTGATTCGACTGAGATATATGATCAGAGTGTGGGTGATATCATCTTATTGCAAAATACTCGTCGATCGGCACTAGACCGATTTTTCTATCGTTTTGGTACCCGGCTTGTATTTGAAACATTGAGATTTTCACGACAACCGAGAGTCGCTAATGGGTCGAAGATGTACGTTGTGACTTGAGAAAAATCGATCGCAGGTCAATTGCACCAAAAATTTCTAAAAATTACTCGGTAAACTAGGTCACGTTAAAAGCACGCCGGAGTGAAATTAACTGTGAATTTGAATCCGATTTCAGAAATTGAAAGTTTTGTGGTGTCATGATCTATTTTAAGAACGTCATCTCATCCTCTGAAGATTTTTTAGAATTTCCGGGATTTTTACAGAAAATTGATTCGAACATTTCGAAAATTAACGGAAATTCGAAGGGGCGAATTGAAGTGAAATTTGGACTTCCAAGCTGAGCCTTTAAGTGTTGGGGACTTACAGAAAATTATTCAGGATTTTTCTTCATCAAAATTGAACCCCAATTTGGAGAATTGGGTATCAATTTGGAGAATTGGTGAAGAAATTGAGGATTATTTGAGTGAAATTCGGAGCTGGTGTTTGGGGCAGCAAAATTAGCTTCAAAAATTGATTATTTGGGGAATTATAATCAAGAAAATAATTAGGGGACAACATAGGATAAACTTGAAGACTTTTGGGCAAGCCATTGATGAGTATAGATATTTTTAGGGGTGTCAAGAACCGAACCGAAAACCAAACCGAACTGAATTTCGGATTTTTGGTTCGGTTTGGTTCTTATTAAAAACCAATATTTTTTTTATTGGTTCAGTTTTTATCGGTTAACCAAACCGAATGGAACCACAAATCGATAAAAATCAAACCATTAAAAATTCGGTTCTTTTTTTAGCCCAAATCAGCCAAAGTTGCATGGAGATGTCGTATTTTGCTCCTCCGAACGTGGGGAAGGATACTAGTTGCGAGAGCTGGTCCATTTCAAGAGAAACTCATTTGCTCTGTTTTTTGATCGCGAAACAAAGCAATGCGAGAGAGGGAGAATGTGATGCTAGGGACGAGCTGATGAGAGCAAGTAGAGCAAGTAGATCTCTATGATCGGCAATTGAATTATTTGAAAAAAGCAGGGGAGTTGGAGAGAGAATATTTGCTTTGCAATATTGCTTCGGGTCCAAAGCAAAGCGAGAAGGAAAAAGAAGGAAGACTCTATTAGTGAACCGCTCGCTCAATGGTCACTCCTCTTCATCCGCCGAGTTCCAAAAGTTTCTTCACCACCAATCAACACGGAATCCACTGATCACCATCTCTGACTACTAGCTTTCATCGTTGCATCCCATAACTGAACACCGCAAGATCGGCCATAATAGGATGGGGGAAAACAAAGCATTAGTTTTTAGAGTTACAGAGGGTTCATTGAAAGATTTTTCTCATCGATTGCTCTCATTCTCATGTTTTCTTCGTTGATTCAATCACCGTAGCTGCCATCGTCTTGATGCATTGCAGAGAGACCCACCAAAAGAAATGACATGGAAAAGAAGGGCCTGATCACAAATCCAACAGCTAAGCGAAATAAGACAAGTACTTATCGATGAAGATGGACGGACGAACTCTATCAAAGAAAAATGGAAGCTTTTTGGCTGCCGCTGCCCTCAAACGAAGACGAAAAAAGAAAAAAGAAAAAAAATCGAAAACCAAAAGCTAAAAACCAAAAACCGAAAAATCGAACCAAACCGAACCAAAATTTCGGTTTGGGAGATTTTTCTAATGTTCGGTTCGGTTCGATTTTTTGAAAAACCGAACCGAACCGAATCGTTGACACCCCTAGATATTTTATATGGACTTTTCTTCCCCTCAACGTCTTGAGCACACCTCCTCCGTTCCCATCTTGTTCACGGCTTCTCTTCATTTTTTTCCTTCTGTCTCAGCTTCTGCTTTACTTTCATGTGGTCAAAGTCGCTCCACCAAAGCCTCAAGGCCACACGTCCGCCCATCATTTTTCTTTCCCTCCATCGTCGAGCGGCAGCAGCTGCTTCCTCGCATGCGGCTTCAATCCACCGAAGCATGAGCTGCTAGCTCACAACACCCACATCCCACCAAAGCTTCTTCCATTTTTCTCTCTACCGTTCCCTTCGTTTGGTCACCGCCACCACCAGCAATTTCAAGCGGCCATGCGTCCGCTTCCCCTCTATCTTCGTTCCTTGGACCTCTACCCAGCAGCGACGTCTGCTGCTTTCCACTGAAATCTCCAGTCAACGATCCAGTGGAGTTTTTCCCCATCGTTGATTTCTCCAATTCGCGGCCTTTCACGCCATGTCTTCTTCGATCGGTCCACCGAAGCCAGCGAACATCACGGGCCTAGCTTCTTCGTGCCAGCAACCCAAGAAGCCGGCCCATCTCCAGCAAATCTTCAGCCCATGTGATCCATCGAATCAGCAGCTCCTTTGGGCTTTCTTGTTTAGCCCGTGAAGTTTAGCGAAATTTCAAGTCCAGCAGCCCAAGAAGCCAGCATTTCGGCCCAAGAATTCAGCAGTTAGATCCTTCTTGAAGCCTAGCAAATTTGGGCCCAGCCAAGCCCATCAACAGCCAGCGATTTTTTAAGTCCACTTGAGGCCCGCGAAGCGGCTCAAGCCCGAAGCCAAGCCTAGCTTTTTGTTGTGGGCTTGCAAGGCTTTTAGGCCCAGCCTGAGTGTTCATCAATGCTGTCGAAAATTCAAGTTTCAGCGGCCGTCATGTCGTCATCGCAGTGAACCGGTTTCCGCAATTAACCGATGAGTTTATGCACTAAACTCTTTTTAGTAGGCTAATGACATTTAAGGGGTGTTTAGTTTAATTTAATTAGGACTTAGGTGGTTAGTTAGAGTAAATTAGTGATTTAATTAGTTAATTGTGCATGTTAGGTGGTTAGATTAAATTAATCAAGGCCTAGTGATTTTGACTTAGGTTAGTATTTTTAGGAATTAAATTGATTTATTTAATTAATTTTCGTAATTAATTAATTATTAATCGTTTTTCCGGAAATTAGATTTGGATGACTGGTTACTAGCATTTCGTGCTAATTGCAATGGGTTGTTAATTTCTACAATTGAGTATTAGTTTGTGCAAATTGAATGCCGATTGGAATTTTGAATATTTAATTCCAAAATTTATGAAATTCCAATATTTATTCAGAAAATCCGAGTGTTGGGTTTCGACACTGAAAATGGATTTTAATTATTATATCAAATAGTGGGGGTTTGAAAAGGAGAGATATCACTTTTAAAGTTGGACTAGATTGTATACCTACACACGATTATTTTATCATGTATTTATAATACGAAGAAAATTGACCAGGTTCACCATTTTAATCAAGACATTTGTGTGCAATGTATGGTATCCTGGACTGAGATTGACTGGTCGTGTGTTGATTAAAGAGAACCCGTCCTAGCATTTAAGCCAAACGTTACTAAATCCCACTTTCGAGTTACACATGCGTTAGGGTAGCGGGTCGCAATAAATTCTGAACCTAAGTTCCTTCGGGATAGCCGTCAATGTGACGTAGCCGTGCTCTATGGGGAAGAGACGATACCTGGCTACGCCAGCAGACAGCTGGACATGGAAGTCGGCAGTGCCTTGGGTGGCTTAACTAACAATTGGAACGCATGATTGTCTGAGTTTGATGCACCGGATTATGGGACAAAATTGTGCGGTACACTATGAGACGTATCATAACGATTTGGCCCTATAATGCTTACTTGAGAATTTCAATATGGCGTTCTAGTTAATTGAGCTTAGTTGCTGCTCATGCTTTCATGCTATCTGAGATATAAAATGTACTGATCTGTAGGGTGTATTTGAGACGAGATAAGTCTCATTGATTGTGTGATTGTGTGATTGTGTGATTAGGACGCCTCTGGGCGTATTTCCCTCCTAATCGGGATTTAGAGCATGGACTTGCTGAGACATTGTCTCACTGGTTATTGTATAACCATTTTCAGGGTTGTCAAGTGGAGGACTTGGAGCTGAAAGGAGATGATCGAAAGTGTAGGTCAGTTAGGACCATTTCTTTTTGGAGAGCTAGTCTTTTGTAGTCTTTTGGTCACAAACTTTGTACATGACTCAAAATGTTTATAAAGGCATGTTTGTTTGTGATTTTGTTGTCCTACTTTTCTATCATGAGATGATTACTGTCAGGGTGCAATAAAATAAAAAAGGGTCGGCGACTAGTTCTAGGAAGTCGCAAGATATTATTGACTAGAGAGGATTGGGCATGTGCTTGGGGTTCAGAGCATGACAAAATTTCGTTGGATATAAAAAGGGGGCTTTTCTCATAGATGGGGGGTGAATCCAGAAAAAAAAAAAATTCGAGAGAGAGTTCGTGACAAAAAAGGCTTTTCCTTCGAGAGAGAGCAACACAAAAGGGAAAAAAGCTTTAGAAGAGAAAAATAAAAAATCATCAGATCTTTTGCCAAAAAAAGGAAAAAGAAAGAAAGGGAGCAAGGAGAAGCAACGTGTTGTAGAGGAAAAAGGAAAAAGAAGAAAACAAAAACAGCACTATTCATCTTCTTTTTCTACTGTTGCCCGATCCAACCTGTCGCCCCGATCGCCGTCACCAGTAGCACTACCACCTTCGCGCTACCTTGCCGTCGCCGCTCGCCATCGCCTAGACCACCTATATTGGTCCCTGCGCCTTCGCGCCATGGCGCCCCCTCGCCGTGCCTCCGCACGACGCAACCAGCAACCAGCTACCGCCTCTGTCCGTTGCAATAGCAGGACTACCTTGGTGTCACCTCGTTGTTGTTCTTGCCCCCGTGAAGCTGCTGCCGCCCGACGCCACTGCTTACCGCCACCGCTGCTCTACCCGCGACCCAACAGCACTGATGTCGCCTCCACGCCTCACTTGCATCACTGTTTCTACTGCTGCCCATCGCCCCGATCACTACCACCGGTGCCTCGCCTCCACCTGCTCTCGTTTGCAACTCACTCGACATCGCAGCAACCCGCTGCTGCCGCGCCTTAGTTTCTACAACCCATGCCTTCGCTTTTGCTCTACCTATCGTTACACCCGACACTGCTCCTTGTCGTCGCTGCACTAACATTGACATCTCCGAACACCACCAAACGCTCTGACACCCACAACCAGCCTCTGCCTCTGCCCTCGATGACTAGCCGACGCCTCACCTCCCTTCTGCCGCAGCCCGCAAGCCCCCCTCACCTTGCTGAGCCTCTGCCACGTCTCCGTTCTCCACCGTGCCTAACTCGCAACCTGCAACTTGACTTGCTGCACCCTACTCGTCACTGTCCTCCCTCCAGCGACCCAATGCCCGACGCCCTGCAACACCACTGGAACCCGACACTGCCGTTGATATTTCCCTCTCAGTGTCGTTGCTATGCTGCCTGACGCTGAGCACTACCTCACCTACAACCCCCCGCAACACTTGCTCGCTGCGCCAGCATCTCCTCGCGCCGGCTATCTCTGCTCAACCCTTGCACCTCCAACACCACACCGGACGTCACGGCTCCGCCGGTCCCCTTACCAGAGTTCCCACGCTGGTCACCATCTCCCCGTGGACGCTGCTGTCTTCTTGAGTCCCATTAGGTGGTTTTATTTTTATTTTTATTTCTATTTTTCATTTCTTTTATTTTATTTATGTTTTTATGTTTAGTTATTTAAATTGAAACATTGGATGTCAATATTCATAATGAATATTGTAAGCATTAATCACATGGATTTTTCCCTAAAATTATTGTAATTACTCATTTGATCTATAAGATGTCGGATCATTTTTTTAATTATTTTAATTTTTTTGGGCATTTTGATAGTGTTTTAATTGTTAAACCATTATAATTATTAATTTGATCCGTAAAACTTCGGATCTGATTTTTAATTATTTTGAACCTTTTTTATATGTCACGATGTTTAGGGTTAAGGTAATCATTAGTTTAACCCGTAAGACAACGGGTTATTTTTTTTGAATATTTTAATCCTTTATTTGTTGAATATCTTGATTGTTTAGATGTAATGTTTATTTAACAATTGCTTGTCTTGAAAAAGCACTAAAAAAAAAAAAAAATCAAATCTTGCATCGAGAATATGTTGGCTTCATTAGGATTGCATTTTTAGATAATTTTTTGGAATAAGTTAGGGTTGGACCTAAATAACATTTTTTTCAAAAATAGGGTCTTAGATAAAGTTTGCACATTTTAATAATTTCATTTTAAAAAAATAGTTTTCTAAGATAGGATAGAGTTTAAATCAAATTAATCCCTAAAATAAATTAGAAAATTATTTAATTTTTGATAGTTTAATTACGATTTTTATTAATTCCGAATTTCAATAAAAAATATAAAAATATTATATGCATGTCAATTAGTTTGCATGTTAGGTTCAACTAATTAGAATTTGCTTAATAAAGTTAGGTCATGAAGTTAAAATGCACGTTTCAATTTCAAGATAAAAGAAAACCCAAAAAATGTTTTGTGTGTTTATTTCTTTTAATGGAAGTCTTTTGATTGTTTAATAGTGACTGAGCATCCGTGTGATCACCCTTTTGCATGATAGAGATTTAGGTTAAAATAAATTCAAGTTGCATGCAAAAACATTTTTGAAATTAAAAAGAAATGGTACCGAAAGGACATTAGAGAGATCTAGTGTAACCAAGTTCCCGTACCCTTAGTCTCTGGTTCGTATGAGTAAAATAATCCTCCCATTATTTTACTTAGGTGTCTAATCGACCTACCGTAAACTGGTTAGTGGCGACTCCTAGATAATAATCATTTCCATGCTAAATACTTGAGCCTTAAGTCGCGAATTGGTATGGGCTTGGGAGAAACCAAGCTAAGTTTAAAGACTTAGTAGTTGATTAGCTTAAACCTAGGTGGTGTACTCGAAATTTAGGTCGCGACAATAAGGACTTCTATAGTAATCAACAATAGCAATATTGTCATTGTAATTGCAACTTAAAAAAAAAAAGTCTTAAATACATAAGTCATAAAATGAAATTAGGCCAAATATAAATCCATAGCATGTTTCTTAACAACTACTTAAAGAGAATTATGAAGCCCATGTCTCCTTTCCAAGAAAGAGATGATGAAAGCCTCTCTCCAAGTGGCATTAAGGCAATGCCTGATTCATAGTTTTGTTGTAAAGATTATGCTTCAAGTTAGGCAAGCCATTAGGATGGTAACAACAGCTCCTATGGAGTAAGGGTCAACAAGAAGCGAGGCCTATGAGGTCACGAGGCCACTTATTGATTGAGCCGTCCTGAATTTGATCATTTCTTAAATGGCTTTGTAGGTGCCACTAACATCATAATTGTTACTTTTTCTTCTCTTGGAATTTAGAGTCCTGTTCAATTTGTGCTTCTCATGAATTGGGATAGTAGTCACATTAGATGTAAAGACTCTCTCATCAACATGGTGTTCATTAGATTCATCCGAGTCACCTATCATAGCACCACCACCATTGTTGCCACTAACACCGTTGTCTTCTCCCTTTGACTAGGAGTGAGCATCGGTCTAGGGTCAACCCTAGACCAACCCTCGACTGGCCCAACCCTGCCGGTCCTAGTCCAGTTCCTAGGGAGATCGAGTTGGTCTTTGGTCTTAGGATTCCTAGGCCAGCATTATGCGGGTTGATCATCGGTCCTAGGAGTTTAGGGTCAGTTCAACCCGGATCAACCATGATTCTATCTATATTATCTATCTAACATATTATTTATAATTTTTTTATATAGAGAAAATCCTAAAATAAATGGCGTCAACAATATTAAATAGCTCTTTAGTAAGGAATTCAAGTAATTTTACACTATTTTTTAATAACTTAGATCTTTTAATGTCTTTTACGGTGTCAAAAGCCATAATTTACAAAGAAGAAATATATTTTTGTGAGGAGTCCTTACGGGCGTTCAAAATGGCATAAATAGCTCATTACGGCATCCTCCTCTAATACTCATTTTTTTCTGTCTTATTTGTCCTCTTAGTCTTTAATTTGACAAAATTGAAAGAAATAACTTCTCTACTCACCACTTGACACTCGCCTCACTTGCTTTGGGTCACTCGTGCTGCTCGTCGCTCGATACTCGCTGGCTTGTTGCTCCTTACTTAATGCTCAACACTCACCCCACTTGACACTTATCGCTCGCCTCTCTTAGCTAACCTTGCTTGTCATTAAACTCATAGGATTGGTCTGGTCCTCGCTTGCCTTTTCAGGGAATAAAAAATTGAAATAAAAAAAATTATCGGTTGGTTTTGGGTGACCCTATAATTGGACCAAGCCCATTGGGTCAGTCGATCCTCAATTGCCTTTTTAGATAGTAGAAAAAATGAAATAAATAAATTCTCGGTTGGTCTCGGGTTGACCTTAGAACTGGAATGAACTCATTGAGTCAGTCTAGTTCTCGGTCTCAAGTTCAATAGGGTTAGTCCTCGGTCCCAAGAATTGAGGACCGGCACTGTGTAGGTAGGTCCTAGGGTTAAGGGGTGGGCCAGCTTAACCCAAACCATGCTCACCCCTACCTTTGACACCACTAAGTCTTCTGCATTTCCTACTGCATACTCCCAAGTAGTATATGTATTACCAAACACAATACAAAGATCTAGATACTAAGGAAATCTATCATTCTTGAATTTAGCCCATTCACTATTATCTTGCAATTTTCATAGTGATGACATGCATCAACAATACAATTGAAGCTTACATTCACAATAAGAACAAATGGACCCAAGTAAAGTGATACCTTTATGTGAGACTCCTATACACTTGGATCCTCTACAGCAACCGTGTTGTTTACATTATCCCATCCAAATCCAGATTTTAAAGAAGCTTCTTAAAACTACTATACTGTCTCTTTAGTTTGTTTACCCTGTTCCTCAACTGAATTACGTAAAATTGGAGTTTTGTTTGTTTATTGAACTCAACATGTATGTTATTCCACCCCCACTTTGTTATTCCACCCTACTTTGTTGTGGGTAAAAGTGGGGTGATTTTCCTTTTTCACCTCTTCTATTAACAAACTTATAAGCAAATTAGTTAAAGGCTCAGTCCACTTTGCTATAAATGCTTCTTTGTGGGGTGCCATTTAACCTTAACTAATTGAGTATCCAATGAGCCATATCAGATGACATACCAATTCAAGAACAAAAGCGTTAATGTCAAGATCATATCAATGTAACATTCTATGACTACTAATAAAACAAAATGCACGAAGAAAATTGAAAGAGAATATCATCATATCAAATTATACAAGCAAGCATATATCGCTCAAAGATACTTGATAGTCCATGAAAACCTTGTATTCTTTACAGACTCATGTTTGCATACTATCTCTCAAATATGATTTTTGCATACTATCTCTCAAATCCTCTACTTCTATCGACAATAATCAGCAATAAATGCATTTTCGCTCAAACATCTCAACTATATATGAAGTATCAATTTTATCAAAAACGATCATTCCGAAAATTGCAAAAAGCAATCATACCAAGCAAATATTTAAAGCAAATTAGATGATTCATCAAGTCATAGACTACCTATAAAATAAAAGAAATAATGCAGGCTCGAAGGCCTTGTTCTTATTTTAAATTTTGTATAAGAATTCAGTACAATTAACAAAGAGGATTTGATAATCCCATTCTCATCATCCATATGAATTTGTGATTATCAAGCACATAGTGAAGGCATATCTCTAGATGGCTTAATGCTTTGGGAGTTCCATATCAAAGATGTAACTTAAGTGGAGCAACCTAAGTTTGATAGCCGTAATTCTTCAATCTCAACTAAGTAATTGTTCCAATAATAACATCTAGATATGCATATGAAATTCACATTCTTTAAAGAAAAATATGGTTCAAAGCTTCGATTGAAAAATTAATGTCCAAGCCCTATAGTTGTTCTAACAAATCAATTCCAATTGTTGTTTGTTCACATAATTGTCAAATTACGTTAAATGGCTCACTAGATGAGCAAAGTATCAAATTGATGGTGCAAAGACCTAACTAATAAAAGGGGCTACCAAAATAGTTAGCCACCAAAGTATACACCATATTCATCTACCCTTTTATGCTATACACTCGAAACTTCAACAGTTCAAAGCTAGCACAACTCCTCACTAATCATTAACAAATTGTGATAAGCATTTTAGAGAATAAATTCAAGAAATGAGAGGAATCAAAACAATTGCTCCGTGAAGTATATCAAAACAAATTGTTCTCAACCCTCATGTACTTCCGAAAAACGCACTATTAAATCTCATATTGGAAAAAAAGAATTCCCAAAAACCTCCATACTAGAACAAAAAACAATTAATTTCTTAAGGGCATCAAACCCAAGTTTCGCATAACATCCTCAAGCTAAGCAATAGACATATCAGTAAAATTCAATCCATCGACCAGCTCCCGATCACGCAATATGATTTGGATAAAAAGAAAATCACATACCGCGATGCTGCAAACATTTCAATTGGACCAAGGCGAGATCTTTCACCAGCTCTCTCTCTCTCTCTCTCTCTCTCTCTCTCTCTCTCTCTAAACTGATTTCTCCCCTACCTACGAAGGAAGGAAATAAAATATTCTATGACAATCTATGACAATCTTGTATTTCCTAATGTATTATTTGGCAATTGCACAAACCTTAAAAAGACGAAATGAAGACGAACACAACTTGCCAAAAACAAGAAAAGAAACTCACGACTCTTTTACAATAATAAAATTAAGTCCAAATCTGCCCAAAATAAACTTAGGACTCTTCTGCTCTATTTCCCTAAACCTTTCAACGTCTTCTTCTTCAAGCACGCCTAGAAAACCCAAAGGATTGCTTATTAATTCAAGAACATCAATACTCCAACCATGAACATTATGCTTCACTTCATCGAAACTCCACCCACACATTCAAGACTTACACTCACAGCTATAAAATGAACATATAGGACATCCACAGCAATATATCAAAGCACAAAGCAAAGGCGGCCGAAAACTACAAAATATTTGGACTTAGTAGAAAGAAATCTCACAGAGATGTGGGAATCGAAAGTAAGAAGCCATCAATAGGATGCCACTTGTTGCAAGTCATCAGACGATGCCGATCAATCACAGTAACCTAGACACGTTGAGAAGAAGAAAAAAAAAGGCCCAAAGTCATACCCTATTCAAGTGAACATGAAAACTCTTAGGGTTGAGGACGAAGTCAGAGATAAAGCATGAGTGAGACGAAGAGGCAAAGGCCACCGATTACATGGAAAGCTATTCAATCACAATTACCCGGAGGCATCGAGAAGATATACTCGTGCAATCAATGAGGGTCTAGGGTTGAGGACGAAGTTGGTGTCGACGACGACAAGTGGACGGAGTGGATGCTTGCAAGTGGACGAAGTGGATGCTGGCGAGAGGATGGAGTCAAAGTCGATGGTGGTAAGGAGGACAAAGTCAGAGTCGACGGCGAGGTGAACAACGATGTGACCGGCGAGAGGACAAAGTTAGAGTCGATGGTGGTAGGGAGGACGGAGTTGCAGTAAACAGCGAGATAAGAGACAATGTGACCAACAAGAGGATGGCAATGGCATTGGAGTCAACTGTAGCAAGAAGGATGGAGTTGAAGTTGATGGCGAGGTGAGCAATGATGTGCCTAGGGTTTTTGGTTGAAGTGTGGCTCTGTTGAGGAGGATGGATGCCCAAATAGAAAAGCCTGAAGTTTGTAGAGGGAGGATGCGTGAAATCTATAGAAGGAGGATGCCCAAATTCTCTTAATTGAAGAGAAGAATAAATCATTTCTATTTCTATTTTAGAAATAGAAAAGTTAAAATTTTAGTTTCTGATTTTTGCTTCAAATCTATTTCTGGAATAGAAGTCTGTTCCAGAAATAGAAAAATAAAATTGTGTTACCAAGTGGATTTTTATTCCAAACCTGTTCCATGGAACAGAAAAACAAAGAAACAGAGAAATATAAATTTTTTCATGCGCACCCTAAATGATTTAGGAATTGTTGATGCAGGAATTCTGGAAAGTTGGTCTAAAACTAGTTAAGCTAGTTGAATTCAATAACTAGGTCGAATTGAAGCAGTGGGATTCTGACGGTGACATTATATTAACCAATACAATCATGATTATTTCTCCAATGAGCCGAAATTGAAAGCAATTTCTCTTGGACAATGTGGCAATGCAAGTGTAAAACCCATAATCTTTTGTTTTCCCCATCATAGCAATATGTAGAATTTGAGGTTCATAACGGTTATAAAAGCTATTTGTTGTGGACTAGGCTAAGATTGTAAGTGTTCTCATTTCTAAGCACTTCTTCAAATAATGCTCTTTATAGTTTGCAGTTGTTACTACAACCATCGACGTCCCATAAGGAGATCGTTGGTGAAACTGTGTCCTTTCTTGTGGCATATGGTCGGTGCCGAGTTGATGAATACAAACCTCTTGATTGAATGACCAGGACTTGTGCCAGGCTACATTGCTAACACAAGGAACCTCGCCCAAACCGCACATAGGGTTCTCCTTCGATCGACATGGTTAGCTTGAAAACTAAGGAGCACTCTAGCAACTCCCGCCTATCAGCAAACATGGATCGTTACCACCTCCTTGTCCCTCATTCTATAAACAAGCAACACATTGGCATATTATGTTATAATATCATTATATGATCCCACCTTCAATTTAATATTGTCAACATTAGATTTCATTGACATTTTAAAATTAAATTGCAAATAACTATGGTGATCGCCCAATGAAGGATAACTATCTTGATGGAAGACATTTTCTGTAAGGATTTGAATGGGCATATAAATAGGTCGTCTAAGCCAAACCATTTCATTATTTTGATTATTTGAAAATCGCAGAACACACCATCAATGTTGAGAGTGCAATTTACTAGAAGTGCCTATTCATGACTGTTCAAGTTCCGCATATTAGTTCTCTATTTCATTAATGGCTGGAGGTTATTACAGAATTTACACGTTTCCATATTCAATTATGATTATTGAGATCTTGGTTTTCCGTAAATTTCTAACAATTGGTACCAAAGCTTTTTATATCTCTGTCTTGATGATTTTCATCGGGCTTTTTTTATTGAATCAAAAAATTTGGGGCAAAATCTGACTGATATAAAAATTGATGATTTTAGCAAAATTTGAGCAACTCACCACGAGTTTTTGGACAAGTACAGTCGCATTGCCAAGGGCAACAAAAGCCCTAAGTTAATTCGGCATTATGATGATTGTCAAAGGTGTATTAAGCCACGAAAGTCATGGTGATTAGGGTTTGCGGTTTGGGGAAATTTTGCTTTATTCAAAGCCAATTTCTTGGCTGCTTTCGCTGAATCTTGGACTTGTGTGGTCGTGCCAATGTGGACTCCAAAACCCGTGACCTAATTTACTTTGAAGTGGGTTGTCGGAGGAGACCTAGGCGGTGGCAAGCACGATGGAGATGGGCAGTGGTGCGATGGACCATTCATGGCATGTCGCGATGAAGAAAGCCTCAAGCACATGTAACACACGTGCCCGTGTGCATGTGATCCACACGCCAAGTTGGCCTCAGTTGCCTACGCTACACCCAACTATTGTCAATCGCAGGTGCAAGCGTGTGTGCTACACGCGCCAACGCATGGTGACAGGTGCCCATCGGTCCCATTGCCCGATTGTACAATTTTGCCCTCTCCTTCTAATTTTACTATTTTTTCCTTTGCCTAGGCGATTTTCCTATTCTACCCTTGGTCTTGTTAGTTTCCTATTTTGTCCTTGCATTTAAAAATTAAATATCTAGTGATCTGTATATAATTTTATTTAATTATAGATTAGCCACAACATCCCTAATTATCTTGAATTATATATATTAAGAGATTTTGGATCACATATTGAAAAGGACATTGATTGTAAATAATCATGTTAACATAATAAATGTTTTCTCATGGAAATTTTTATTATATTGATATGATTAATTATGATGAAATATCATATCATTTTTCTTAATTTAGCCATAGAGATTAAGAAAAGGAATATACTGCGATAGTTTTTTCATAAAGTAATTATAAATCTATTATTTAACCTACATACAATTTTTATGTTATGTGATTCATGTTTTGTAACATGTTTTACATTGTTTAAAATGATTTATGTAAATTTTGCCTTAAGTTTTTTTATATAAGCATGTTGTATATATATAGTTTCATCACTTATGAATTTTTTTGATTTCAATGTTCTCGAGTTGAATGGTGACAACTATAAAGTTTATAATGAATTGATTCTTCTTCAATTGGGGTGCATAGACATTGATTATGTTATTCAAAAAGATGAATGACTTTTCCCTACCGATGTTAGCATTCCAGTTGAAGTTACTCTTTATGAACAATGGGAGTAGTCCAACTACCTTAGTGTATTGTTCACAAGGACTAAACTTTCTACTAGTATTCGCGGTTTAGTCGCTTAGCATAATAACGCCAAAGTTTTGCTAGAGGTTATTGGTGCACAATTTAAAACTTCTGAAAAGGCACATGCCATGACTAATTATAAAGTTTTCATCATTGAAGCTCACTCATATTAGAGGTGTGCGTAAGCACATCATTAAGATGAAGGAAATTGTAGCTAAGCTAAGGAACCTTGAAGTTGAGATATCTGAAAATTTCCTTGTGGATTATATTTTGAACACTCGTAACAACGGTATGCACCTTTCAAGATCTCTTATAACACATATAAGAATAAATGGTCAATTAATGAACTCAAAATCATGTGTGTTCTAGATGAAGAAATGTTGCATGTGGAATCGAGCGAAAGTGCTCATTTGGCAACACAAGAAAAGTTTTAAGAAGTAAGGCCGGCAAAAGAGAAAGGATCAAATACCTCCCTAAGTTGACATTAAGAAATAATCCAATTGCTTCTTTTGTAAAAAGAAGCGCATATAAGGAAGGATCATGTTAAATTTAAGACCTGACTCAAGAAGAAATGTAATCGAATCATGTACTTGTTATGAATCTAATATGGTTGATGTAAGTCACAACACTTTGTGGATTGATTTTGGATCTACAATCCACATTTCCAATTTCTTGTAGAGTTTTCAAAATCACAGGAAATCAGTGGGAAGTGAACAATGCATCTATTATGGAAACACGATGCATTCACATGTAGAAGCTATTAGAATATGCAGATTAGTTCTCATCTATTATGGAAACATGATGCATTCACATGTAGAAGCTATTAGAATATGCAGAATAGTTCTCAATAGTGGTTTTGTTTTGAATTTGGAAAAGACCTTTTATGTTCCTAATTTCTCTAGAAATTTATTTTCAGTTTCAAAACTTTTACCATTAGATTATTCCTTTAACTTTTTCATATTAACGTTCAATTTGTCGTTAAAATCTGAAATTGTTAGGAATGGTAATTTGTCTGACAAGTATCTTTTTGAATTAAATTTACAAGGCAATTGGTTTTATAATATGATGCATGTTCATGATAACACTGGTATCGGATTATATGTTGTGAATTAAGATTTTTCTATGCTATGGCACTGAAGATTGGGACATATCGCCATGAATAGATTTAAGTGATTAGTAATGATGAAATATTTGGTACTTTGGATTTTACTGATAATGACATTTGTGTGGATAGCATAAAAGGAAAGTAGATCAAAAAGACAATAATAGGTGCTAAGAGGAATAAATTTATGTTAAAAATCATGCATATAGATATTTGTAGTCCAAATATAGACTCTTATGATTAGAAAAATTTCATCTCTCTCATTAATGATTACTCGGGTTTCATATATCTCTACTTGCTTCATAATAGGAACGAAGCATTAGATGCCTTTAAGGTATTTAAAACCAAAGTAGAGAAAAAATGCAGTAAACAAATTAAGATTGCAAGATCATATAGAGAAAGTAAACATTATGGTAGATATACTAATGATGCACAAGCATCTAGCTCGTTTGTGAAGTTTCTTCTAAAGCATGTGATCATAGCTTATTACATTGTGCTTAGTTCTTCGGACCAAAAAAGTGTAGCAGAAAATAGAAATTAGACTTTATTGGACATCATCTGGAGTATGCTTAGTTAAATTTAATTTAATTAATTTTTATATTAATTTTTTATCACGTCAGCACCAAAATGACATTGTTTTTGTATTGTCTAGCCATGTCGGCATGCAAAACGGCATCGTTTTGCACTTCCTTCGTTAGAAAATTGCAACGTCGGCATTTTGGCTAGATTTTGGCTGGAGTGACACTTAAGTGATCCATTTTACTCCGATTTTGGCACTTAAGTGTAACTTTTCTAACTTTTGACCCTTAAGTGTCATTCCGTGCCAATTTTTGACACTTGAGGTGTACTTTTGCCTAGAAAGAATCCTCCAAAACCACTAAAATAGAGGGCCACATCATTAAGGAAAGATCCACAATTCAAATTTACTTCATATGAATCCCACCAATTTTTTTTTTTTTTATTGATTCTACTCTACTCTCAATCTAACTTTCATTCTTAGACCTTTACCATGCCTCATTGTAAGGCGTAAGAGTCAAAACTGTTGGAAGATATGAAGTCAAAACTGTTGGAAGATATGCTTAATATATCGGAGATTTGCCCAAATTATGGTTGATATGTTCGGGATTGTAATTGATTGTTTGTGTCGATCTATGATTAAATTTGATTTACCTAGACTAGAAGTATACATTCTTTCCTTTATTGAACATTCTCTGTATTATTTATTGTTCCTCTTGTACATTGAATACAATCAATGAAGTGCACAAAATACATTCTCTGCCACTCATGATATTCTCTCTTCTCTTCTCGCTTCCCTCTCAATTTGTGACATGGTATCAAAGCAAGCATTCTTCATCTAGCTTCTACATTTTCTGATTGCCCTCTTGATTGTATTATACCTTCGTTGTTGTGGGAACACTAAACCTACAAAACAAGGTTAACATTCCGGTGTAGGAATAAGTATCTAAACATTCTTAAAAACGAGAAAACCAAAATTTTGTCTTACCATTTACCGACACCATGCCTAAAGAGCATTTATCAACTTCTGAATAGAGAACTCCAGAGGAGTCAACGATGCAACAAAACACGTCGATCCAAGAACACACCTTAGATGTGCCTTTTGAGATCGTGAAGCAGGAACCAATAGTCCAGGCCCAACCCAATTAGTGAGAGCCCATCATGGGCTAACCCTTCGAGGAAACCAATTGCAAGCCAGCCCGATTCAGGGCAATCCATCCAGTGGTTGCTTGTTTCGATGGTGCCCAACCCATGGATCTATGGGCCCACATGAACAAGCCCATGGCTGATGAGTCAAGGCCTTGAAGAACCAGTCCACCTAGAGGTGGCCCACTAACCATGTTCAAGGCAAGCCCAGCCACTAGGCCGAATTTCACACACGCGGGTCATATGCCCGAACCAGGTACTTTAGGTCCAGGATTGAATCCCTATCCTATTTCCCAACTCGGGTTCCTGCTGTACCATTTTCAATAAAAGGAAAAACTATATACTTCTAGTCTAGGTAAATCAAATCTAATCCTAATTGATACAAACAATCAATTACAATCCTGAACATATCAACCATAATCAGGGCAAATCTCCAATATTTTGAGCATATCTTCCAACACTCCTCCTCAAGTTGGTGGTTTGCGTAAGTCCAAGATGCCTAGCTTGCTTAAAAGATATGCATGTTGCCATTGACATAAAGGTTTAGTGAACATATTCATAGGTTGCTCGGTGGTCCTGATTCCTCTAGTCTTGATTAATCCTTCTTGAATCTTTTCTCAGATAAAGCGACAATCAACCTCTATGCTTTGTCCTCTCATGTACTATGGGATTTGCCGCAAGTTTGAGACCTGCACTCCGAGATCTAGAAGTAGGCCCTGTAACCAAATTACTTCACACACAGTCTTAGCCATGGATCAATACTCAGCTTCAGCTAATGATAGGGACATAGCGGCCTATTTCTTTATCTTCCACTAAAGCAACAATTCTACAAATTTGATGCAAAAACCAGTGATGAACCGTCGACGCATGGGACAAGTCGCATAATCTACATTGCAGTAAGCTGTCATTTCCATGTTACAATTGCAAGAAAAAAGAATCCTTAGTCCTAGGCATTTCTTCAAATTTTTCACAACTTTCAAGTTAGCATTCATATGAGACTGTTTTGGGCTATGCATGACTGGATTGCATAACATATGTTTGGTTTGGTCATAGTGAGATAGATGAGTTTCCCAACTAGTCTCTAATAGCATGACGGATTTTGAGTAATGAATCATTATTTGTAGATTGTAGACTTGCATCATAATTTGTTCTTAGAACAAATTTGCTCTTGAGAATAAATTTGGAATCAAATCAAAGAGTAGAAAAAGGTTGTTTCTTTGTTCTCGGGAGTAATTCTGTAATCAAGCCAACTCATTTTTTCATTTTTCCTATTTTCCTTTTTTTTTTACTCTTTTTCTTCTCTCTTCTTCTTCCTCCCAACCGGTCACTAGCCACCACCACCACTATCGCTACCGCCAGCGATCATCGATGATCAGTAGGTTCAGCGAGCTTTGCCCAACCGACACAAGGTCGGTCTCGCCTTGGCCTGGTGAGGTCAAGCCATGATGAGGCTCAAGCCGACATGCCTCGTGGTGGCTTGGCCTTGCCGGGGGCCAACGACACTCTGATGAGGTCGCCGACCGGATGACTAGAGGTAAGAGAAGGAGAGAAAAGGAAAAAAGAAAAAGAAAGTAATAAAATTATTTGAAAATTAAAAGAAATTGATTTTGATTGCCTGAGATTAGAAATTGTGAATAGTTATCAAAAGTCTTTAAATGCTCGGAAATTCATTCAAAAAGCAAAATAAAACAAAAAATCATTTCTTAACAAAAATTGTTTCCTAAAACAAAATAATTACTAAATACACCATTAAACTAACATCAAACATCCACAAGTTTTGAAGCGATTCCAAATGAATCTTAAATTCGATATTACAAACTTCCTATTTAAGCTCCACCAGGCTACTAGACCCGAGAACAGCACTCGGCACTCTAAAGTGAAGGGCTGGCGATGCTCCCAACAGCTAGGGCAACATCATGGATTTTCGCTTTTTTTTTTTTTTTTTTTTCAGCGCCAAGCATATCCAGTCATCCAATTTATTTGACATAACTCCCACCATCAAATTGAGCCACCTGCATGGAAGTCCAACTCGATAAGGTACATATGGACTTCGTGGCTCTCGTGTAGCGCCAACACATGGTCCCCGAAATTCGAGAACCCACCGCTGCCAGCTCCAGAACGGCCACCACGGCAAGCATGGAAATTGCACTACTCCTTTCCAAAGGCCACGGAACGGCCGAAGCATCAACAATGCGCGGACAGTGCACCTGAAGGGCAGGAAGGAGAGTATGTGAAGGAGGAGGGACTCGGGGCAAGCCGCCGATCCTGTCGACTTCCTCATCCTCTTTACTCTTTCGCGGGTCTGAACAGCTGATTCTGCCTCTGCGATCACCAGTTCTCCTCATGGCTTTGATCACACAAGTACAAGAGGCACGAGCGACCTCTTCAGCCCAAGAGACGCGGGAAAAAGCAAAGGACAGGGCTATGAACGCGAGCTGTGGCTGCGACGAATCCCGAGCTTTCAGTTGGAACGCAAACCGTACTTATGCCGGGCGAGCGATGGTGAGTTTATGTGAGACCGGCCCAATAGGCGGGGCTAACCTTTTTCCCCATAAATGAATATAAGTATTTTTTTCTTGTCAAGGTACTAGATAGCTATTTAGTTTTAGGAGTTAATATCACGAAAAGCCTTAAATTGGTATATATATATATATATATATATATATATATATATATATATATATATATATAATATATATATAATAAATTTATCTCAAACTAATTTTTTGACTTTTAAAAACTCCAAACCGGAGCATTTATAATAAATTTTGATAAATTTATCGCAAACTAATTTTTTGGCCACCAAAAATCCTAAATTGAAAGATTTGTGACAAATTTACATTCCGTTACTTTTCGTTAAATTAACTTAATACCAAAAAAAAAAAATTAACAAATACAACTATGATAAATGGAGGATAAAACTCCAAACTGGTACATCCTGTCACATGTCATATAACTTAATAATTTGATGGTAAAATCATGAATAGATCACAAATTAATCAATTTGGGATTTTTGGTGGTCAAATAATTAGTTTGAAGTAAATTTATCGTAAGTGCATCAGTTTGAGATTTTTTTGTAGTATTGATCATTGCTTTTGCGATTTTAGGGATAAATGCATTGAAAATCCTAAACATGTCATGAAAGTGTAATTGAATCCAATTTTAATTGTCAAAGTGGTGCAAATGTCGACTTTACTCTTTTTATTGTTTTCTCTCTGACATTGGTGAGGGTAAAATGACATCGTTTTGATTTAAATACAATTTTTTATTTTAAATATTATTTAAATTATATTGACAATAAATGAAATTTATTTAAGAGAAAAAAGGAAGGGAAACTAACTGCTACCCCGACCATCGCCACGAAGAGCCGATGATGGTGGATGATAGCTATTCAAGAGTCGGCGAGGGTTGCCACCTCACCCAGATGAAAAGAAACCAAGGCTACAATCGCCTCACTTACGAGCACCGTCTCTCAAGCTTGACATTGCGACATTCGTTAAAAGTTCAGAACTGACTAACCAATTTGTAAATCTAAACTTAAACAGATTAGAGAAATCTTATCCAATCTCAACAAACGCGATAGCATAGTGAAACATGCAACTGTAATGAGATTTGTGACACAATCGACGAGAAAAAGAATTAGCGTCCATAGAATCGAAACTTCGAAATTAAATTGACAGGAAAGATCGAACAAGAGGACCAGAAGGCGGACCGGGACAGCAGGTTGGGTATGCCGACGCCTGAGCCGCCAATCAGGACCAATTTGAAGAGGTAATATGCTCGTCGTTAGCTTTATACCCCGCCATGAATACAAAAAGAACGCCTTTCTCTTTAGTCCAGGTCTTGGAGGTTCGAAAAGAGGAGGAAGAAGAAGGTGGAGACAGCCGGGTTTGGGCTGATTTGAAGGTACCAATGGAAGCAGTATGTTGGCTAGATTTGAGCTCTAATTTGGGACCATTGCTTTTAATTTTTCCTCTGCTTCTCCTAATTTAAAACCAATATATACTATTATATAAAATAAAGCAGATCTCCTTTTAAGGAGTCTCAATAGCCTTTCTCTTCTCTCAAATATCTTTAATTACTTAAATTACAATTTTTCTTTTTTTTTTTTTTTTTTTTTGTAAATGAACGTATCTGTAAATTTTATTTTAGCCGGCACATTTTTGTTTTAGCATTGAAATTTAGAATTTTCAATCTTATAGTAACTTTCTTAAGGAGATTTTAAATCATGTCATCATTTCACAAGAACCTATGCAATTTATTGAAATTATGCATCTTAGGAAATTTTTTTTGTTAAAGTGCATCTTAGGAAAGTTCGTTTCACAAAAGCTTAAGATTTGGAAAATATTTTCTCAAAAAATGATCGATTACAAAAATAAATAAATGAAAAAAAAAATTTATCGCCCACCTAAAAATAGTCAATCATAAATTGTTATCAATAATAAAAATATTTTCCTTTAATTAATAGCATATTTTATTTTGAAAAATATTTCTCAAATCTCAAGCTTTCCATGAATCAAATGAACTTTTTTGTTATCGAAATTTTAATTTTTTCACATGTATCTATGCCATTTATTTGTAGTCTGCATTTTAATTATCAATCTCTTTTAACTCTTTGATGATTCAAATACTCCGGAGCAACTTCGCAAGGTCAAGTATGTAAGTTTACCCGGTATTGACAAATCAAGTACCAATTAAATTTTTCCATGCAGTGCACATGATATTGTAAGATTAGATAAAACTATAAATTTCCTTACCTATGAAATACATGTGAACATGTGAAGCATTAATGATTAAGAAATACTCCCAATTAGTCAACATTAGTTTATTGAAAGAGTTTGCAATTTCAAAAAAAAAAAAAATCAAATAAATGCTGACGATTTGATATAAGTAACAGTGACTTCCTAAAAAAAATTGCACAAGCAATTCGCTGGTCACAATTTTCTCCTACAAATCATTACCAGCAAATTAATGATAATTCAATTCTACCTCTTGTAAACCGAACACCGAATCCTGCAATTAGATGCGAAATTGGGCGATAAACGTTGTTTCCGCTGACCACAACAAATTAGAAGAACCAAGCATGTTTCAAAAAGCAAGCAACCTGAAGATCAAAAACCAAGGATTTTTGTCCGCACGAAGCTCTCCAATAAATTTTACAAATTCTGAAGTCTTCAATTAATTAACCATAAACAGCAGATCAATACTGAAGCAACGGCTTCTATCTCAAGAGAAGACGAGAGGGAGCCAAATGAGGTTCGGCATATACAGCTACTTGCTCACGGTGGAAGACGAGCAGAAGTTCCAGAAGATGGAGCCCATGAACATGAAAAGCACACGGCTTCAAGAGGGACCATGAACATGAAAAGCACGATTTTTCCGTGCGATTGCGAGTCGTATTTCGAGCGTGAAATCGGACTATCAATCGTATGCACGTTGTGAAATTAGGAAAAATTCATAATTCATGAGAGATCAAGAGATTTCTTGGATATGGCAATATCGATCAAACATTCAAAGAAATATTGCGATATTATGAATTATGCAGCGACATATATGAAAATAAGATTATTCGAGAGTCTTACCTAATTCATGATGTCACGCGAGTGACACTTCCAAATTCAGACGGATGATGGTGGCATCAACGATGGCTTATTGCTCCATGGTCTCGATGGAAACGGGTTAGAACGTCAACGGTGGTGGGCTCCGGAACTCGCTAGGATGCCGAGGAGCAAGTGGGGATGGATGTGCACCAACAATGGACTCCCGCGTGAGGAATTATTATACTTCTCTGCAAGACCAAGGAAACAGCGAAGCTCACGGTGTGGTAACTCTCACTTGTGAAATCCACACCTCGATACAAAATTCGCACGCTTGATGAAAGTCAACAAATCTGCAAAAAAGAAGAATCGTGGATTGGAGTAGCACTAGATTTGCTGGGCTTGGTAGTGACCAAAAGCCTACTAAGACTTCACTGTCGAGGCACTTGTGAATTTGCTGGATGTTGCTGAAAGTCACACCAAAATCACGATCTTCGCGGGTCAACCTGCAAATAATTCACGGAAGAGTTCAAAGAATTCGAGACAGGTTTGATGACATGTCAACCGGAGCCATACACGATGAAACACAGCGCTGCAAACGCTGCGAGGGGTGAAAGACAAAAGCTCCGTTGGAGTGGGTGACGCTCGATGGCTTCGGGGCACAACAAAATTATCGACATTGGCTCGAGCTGTCGCGGGATGAGGGGAAGCTCTGGCAGCAACGGGTCAGGAGCGTTGGGTCACGCGGCGTTGCTGGCTTCAGGCGAGACGGGGCAGAAGCGTCTTCACGGGGCAAGGGCGACGGAAACGGAGGCACGGCTGTGGATCACTTGGCTCGGCTAGAAGCTGCAGGTCGGCGATGGTGCAGCGAGCGGGAAGATCAGGACAGCGGTAGCGTCGCGGAGTGAACGGAGGAGGCGCGGGCCGGCGGAACAGAAGCAGCAGCGCCAACACTCGCGGACGATGGAGGTGCGGCGCGGAGGCGGACTGCTGCGGGGGCGACGGAGGCTCAGCTGCAGGTCGCGGGTTTTCAGCGGGCGCGGCGACGAGCGGTTTGACTGGTGGTCGCTCAGGCGTCGGGAGCAGCGAAGGCGGGCCGCAGGAGCAGCGGTGGCCGGCGCGGGGAATGGGCAGTGGCGGCGGCACTGTGCAGGGACGCGATTCGAGCAACCGGCAGAAGACCAGCACGCTGAGGAAGAAGACCAGTCTTCTGTTTTTTTTTCTTTTCTTTTTTCTCTTTTTTTCTCTCCTTTTTTAACTCAGACGTCCCCTCTGTTCTCACATCTCCCTCACGTCACTTCCCTCTTGTGCCCCCCCCCCCCCCCCCTGCTCTCACGTCCAATCTCTCTTTTCTTTTTTTTTTTTTTTTTTGACTTTTTTGTGTTCCTTTCTTCAACGAACCCTAAAGAAGCTCCCCTTTATATGGCCGTATGTATCAATAGTGTGGCCTCCTTAACCCTACGTAAGTTTACTTATTTATAGCTAATGGATTAGGGTTTTTTAAATTTTCCAAATCCATATCCACGATAATTTCTTTTCGAAACGCAATATTTATTTTTTTCCAAACGTAATATTTTCTTTTGAATTGAAATCTCACAAAGATAAATCCTTAAAATATCTCTCGAGGATACGGGCTTGAACCGATTTGCTTTCTTCGTGGGCTTAGCCTAACTCATCAACTTAAAGTTTCTGAACCATCAATTCGAATCCATCCGTCACTAACCCAATGTAAATGCAAATAAAAAATAAATGCACCTAAAACTATATGCTATGCAATTAACTATTTTTTTTAGGGATAAAATTAACCCTTAATTTTTTAATGTAATAAATGACTAAACGGATTGCCAAAATTTAGGTGTCAACAAAATGGTTTCAAAAATTTTGTCCACAACGCCAAAATAGTGCCTCATCGGTGGTATCTGCGTGATAAAAGAAAAGAAGAGCAAAGAAAAACTTGCAACTCCGACACTTGAAAGCCCAAAAGAAAAAGAAAAAAACTCCAAACAACCGCCACGAAGCCCATTCCCATTAACTCAGGTCAGCAACACTAATCATTCTAAGTTTCAATGCTGCATTTTGTACCAGATCCACCCAAATATCCAAGTAGTCCAGAATCCTCAAACATACATCCAGATAGGAGTCGCCTGAAGATATAAACTCGAAATTAACAGCATAACCACATCCTTTTCATTTTTCTCCCGCTTCCAAGCTATGGCACCTTAAGAAACCATGGGAATTTGACATGTGTGAATTTATCAAACCAGGCGTACTGACAAAAAGCCACTATTTGCTCCAACAAGTTTTCGATTTCTACTGTCAGGTAAGATCAAGGAAACCACAGGAACATACCAGAAATTCAATGCACAGACAGGGATCCAGAACCCAAATCCTGCAAAGAAGAGGTACATAGCTAACACATGATTTTACCAAGCATCAGATAAATAAAGACAGCATAGGAGAATGAAGAGCACTTTACCGTAAAGAAGTGTGAGAAGAGCATCTTTTTCATACTTTTAGGGAGCTCAGATAACTTCCCTTGCCATAAGTTGTTCCAAGCAAAAGAATTGCAATAACTGAAGGGCCTAGCATGATTTGGTTTAACAATAACTTCAAGAAAAATGAAGTTAGAAGATTAAGCTCTTATGTTTTGGACCAAATATTTAAGGATATTGTATCAGAACTGATTGTACCTTCATCATCAAGTTCTCAACCGTTGACTTAGGCAAATTTCGATCAAGATACTGATACCAGACATATGAACCGGGGCCACAGAAAAGAAATCTTTAAGAAGTCATGCGAGGGGCCCAAAACTAGTCGTGATCTAAAAAAAAAAGAATGCACGTGATGTCCTGTGTCATAGATTTGGATCAACATTTTTGCACAAATACTTCGCCAAAGCAAGCACTAAAACTCTAACAGAGGAACAAAAACATTGGACCCTCGTGAAAGGATAAGAGTTACACACAAAAAGAAGTTTGCACCATCCCAACCTTAAGAATTAAGATCTTTTGAAAAGACAACCTACTTCCTAAACGAGAAAAAAATGAACCGAACGAATGGAAACACGCACATCCTTTCCTCTCTCTACAGAAAGCAAACTTAGTAGTTCACAGACTTCTCAAACTTCTTGTGTGACATCTTGGATTTTTCACTTCGCTTTCAATTAAATTAATCAGGTATTTCATCGACACGCCTATAGGGCTGTTTTCGAATCGATCACTCTCGAGATAACTAGATTATCTGGAAAAGCCATTACATAATTTTAATGCAATAGACTTAAGAATTCGACTAGGAATCGGTTACTCAACCATGCTCATCTGCCAAGATCATTATGACACAGTAAAAATCGATTAAAAATCAAAGATAGGTCAGTTTGCATGATTTGTATTTTTGGAATTTATTCTTAAATTCATTTAATTTTAGTAATTGGGTGGAAAATAACCGAGTGTCGGGTTTACAACGCCAAAAACATTTTGGTGGATTTTATAAAATTGTGAGATTTATGAAAAGGAAATTATGGTAATTTGGCTAAGGTTGACCATGTACCCACACATGATATTTTATTGAGTATGATAAAAATAGAAAAATGGCCTTAGAATATTATATCGGTGGATCTAGCAAACTTCGATGAGCATAACAAATATATTGGATTAGTAGATCTGGTAGCTTCTAGTGAACATAATAAATATATCGGATCAATGGATCGGCATCTTCTCGGTGAGCATAATAAATATATCCAATCGTGGATCTCGTAGTTTCGGTGAGCTATACTATCTATATATCGGCTAGAGTGAGCAGTCCCGGACTATGGTCAAACTCATAGATAGTATTGATTGAGATGACCGGAGAATGGTCATGTTGACATGGAATCAACTGAGTCGATTGATCGATGATTTGATTTGATTGAATGATTTGATGTGGTGAATTGATTCGATGAATTATAAATTGTATTGACTGCGGGGAAGGAACCGAGGCCAAGGTAAACCCTACGACATGTGAATGTGCTTAGGCAGCCCTTAAGGCATATTTTCTTTCTAATTGGGTCTTAGGGAATTGAACTTGCGAGACGTCGTCTCACCCCGTTGTGGGATAACAATTCCAGGTCCCTAGTTGGCGGTCATGGAGGACCGAAAGCCCTAGAGTTTGGAAGGTGAAGGCTGAAGAATCAGCAATCCGATCTGACTAGTGGGTGTTAGGACAATCCCCTTTTTGTTAAGTTGACATTTTTGTAAACAAACTAATTTTGTAATTAACCCATTTGTCTATAAAAGACTTGTCTTGGTTTGAAAATTTTATTCTTACTCTTCTATCCCAATTATTTGTTGTCTGGGATTTTATATCTGCTTCCGCATGCGTATTTAAAATGAAAGGATCGGCAACGCGTCTTGGGATGTCGCTATTAATCGACCAAAGAGGGATAGGCACACGCTCGAAGGATCGGGGCGTGACATCTTGTCTAATGTCTCTTCCAATTATACAAGACAACTTAGAACATAGAAAAAAGTCAAACGGGCGAACTCATATTTAGAGATAACAAAAAATGGTACAAGTAGAAGAAACGTGACCACATGGGACATGACCAGGCTTTAGGGTATGATTTATGACATTTCAATCTGAAATCTCAATGGAAGTCGAACCTCCTTCTAATGATTCGTGAGAGATGAAAAATTCACTAATATAGCACAGAACAGCTCCAGCTGTAGCTCAACTAGAAAACTGATTTGACCATAAGTGGAAATCCTTTTCTTTGAATCCATGCATGAGCAGCACATGATTTGCCCATCAACACCGTATGACTCGGAAAACTAAGCAGCAGCACCATAAAGTGGTGAATCTGGCAAGCTCAATTGCACGGCGGATAGTATACCAAAACCCCACTTCACATACTAATCTAACATCTAGATATTCAAGTATCAAACACAAAAGCCCCAATGTTCTCAAATAGTTCCGACGAACTGTGCACTAGTATCTTGCATCGAAAGGCCTACATGGCTTCAAAACTCATGAACATGGCACCGACCACTTCCTACACTGTTTCAGATGCAAGATCCAAGCACTCAAGGTTGGTATAGAAATTGCCCCATGGCATGCGACTCATGTAGAAGAAAAGCTTTAAAACCTAAAAATGGAAATTACTTGCATGCATTTTCTCCTACAAGCGAAGGCAATAATGACAGCTATTTCTTCCAAAATCACCATAACAACAATTTTCTTTTTCCCAGCAAGCAATGTCAACCAATCAACTATGTGAGAAGACACATCAATATCTTTAAGAAGAGCTTCCTCAAAAGCCGAAGTGAAGCTAAACCATCATAGACTCAGAAGTCAAAACGGGAACCAGAAACAAAACATCGACCACATTCCCTAAACTAATAGTCAAGCAAAAAGTCAATTATGCCTCTGTCAGAACACTGCATATCTTGCTCAGCTCTCAGCATATAATCCAAGCGAATACGGACAACCACACAATCAGTCACACTTGCGACTTGAGCACGCATGCAACATTCAGCTAACCACAAACATTTGTAATCAAACACCGACCTCGCGAACAACATCAATATCCAATCCAGATGAGGAATTTTTTGCCGAGCCCTCCCTCTTCCTTCTCAGACGCTCCCTGACCTGAGCTATTGTGTCATCGGCCAGAGCGGGCGAGCCCACTGTCGCCGCTTGCTCAAGAGGGGAACCCGACGAGCCATTCTCCCGGTTGACTCCACAGGATCCAAGGGCTGTGACCTCCTCCGACGAGGACGCAACGATCCCTCGTTCCTCGGGGGACCATTCCACCCCCAGAGCCAGCCATGGCCACAGCCACCACTCAAAGCACCCATTGAGAGATGGCAAAAAATCTGAGGTTGATATTTACTGGATGGAGGAATGAGCAGAGATCAGTGGCTCTGCCTTATCGAAAGGCCGGAACAGATAGCGGCCTGGGAGTCCCATCATGCTCTAGGGATGCATCTGGCTGAGGAAAACAATCGAAAAGAATTTCCAAATATCCATGCACAGAACTAGGAAGTGAACTCTTAAATTCAAAACGGTGAAAACACTTTGTAAAATTACTTCTCTTCAACTGATCACCGAGCCTTAGCGATGGCTGACAAATAGACATAGACGCAGGCCAATCCCAGGCGAGGCTCAATCTTGATGGCTTTGGTCAAGCTCGACCTTGTTACGATTAGCTCAAGCCTTGCCAGCCTCACCATGACAAGGTCGAGTTAGCCCGAGGCCAACAAGGTTGGCTCTTGCTAGTGGCTTGATATTCAAAAGAAAGGAAAAAAATTCAAAATTTTCTTTTGCATGATATTCATGAAATTGAAATCATTTTTAAATGAGATTCAAACAATAAAAAACACTTTCAATCATATATCATCAAACAAAGAAAACTAACCACCTTCTTGAAAAATAATTTCCTTGAAAGGTATTTTTTTTTATCATAAAATTTTTCATAAATTTTGAATTTGAACAAATTCTTAATATTATCTATGTTAATATGTATAGATTGCAAGTCGAAGTACTGCCCTTCTAAGATTTAAATCTCGTTACAAGGTAAAAGGTAAAAGTTATTCCCAACGTCTTAGAATGATTTAAAACACATTATCTAAGCCTTTTTATGAGTAACAGTGTTTAACACTCTTGATACTTCTTTGGATCTTCAAAACATCTCCATGTTTTTTTTTTTTAATAATCATAGTTGAACATGGTTGCTTGGTAGATGAAAAATTTAAATCTCCAGTGTTTAATGTAAAAGGTGAGCTCATTTGTTCAAGTGACTTGATAGTTACGATTCCGGATATCATTCAATAGTATATGTATGGCAGTTAAGATAAAATTCAAGATTTATTATATCCGGAACTTGATGCTCGCTCAAGCCAAGATAAAGTATGATATAAAAGGAATATAACTTAGATAAAATTATTCCATAAAGAATGTGAGATAAAGGTGAATAAAATTTCTAATATTCATAACACAAAAATTATTTTTCTCAAATAAACAAATTCTTAAATTAATAAAATTAAAATAATATTTTTTTATAAATAATATTTAACTACAATATAAAAATAACACAAGAATAACAACAATTTCGTTTTTCTTCTAATCTTAGTTTTATGGGTTAATACCCTAAAAAAACTCCAAAATGGTAAACATGTAACAAATTTATCTCAAACTAATTTTTTTACCATAAAAAACCCTAAACTAGTACACATTTGTAATTTTACCACAAACTAATACAATTATAATAAATTTATCTGCTGTTAGTTTCAATTAAATTTTATTGTCAAATTGCTAAGTTGGATAATACACGACAATTGATTAGTGTACTAGTTTGGGATTTTACTCTCCGTTTGTTATAGTTATACAATTTTTGTGGTTTTATGCGATATTATCCAATTTAACAGTGGATATATTTATAAAAAATATACTAGTTTTGGGTTTTTGACGGTCGAACTAATTAGTTTGGAGCAAATTTGTCTTAAGTGTTTTAGTTTGGAGTTTTTTGTGGTCGTTTAAGGTAAATTTATCACGGGTGTACTCGTTTGGAGTTTTTCATAATCAAAAAATTAGTTTAGAGTAAATTTTTCACACATGTACCTATTTAAGGTTTTTCAGGATATTAACCTATTTTTATTTGTATTTTCAAATTTTTTTCTATGTTATAATATACATTTAATATATAAATATATATTGAGTATGTATATATATTACATATATGAGATATTTTAATATTTTAGGTATATAAGTATAGTTCACTATTTAATAAAATTTAATTAGAGAATGATGGAAGGAAAAAAAATAAAAAGAGTGGAAAAAATAAAACAACAAATAAATAAAAATGATATAAACAAGATTTATTAGAGATTCTTACGATCTCCATTTGTACGATTTTTAAGTTTATTTATACTAGTATGTCGTTTATACTAAACAATGTACATAATATGATGATATATATATTCGACTTTAATTCTGCAAGTCACAAAACAATAATAGGATATAAAAAAATTCATGAATTTCATATTCTATACTATCAAATCATATCATATCCTCGGCTAAGAATCCAAAATAAAGTTAAAGCAGTCTCTAGCATTGAGATTCATATATCATTTTCAATGATATACATGTGTCGTAAGCACTGAACCTCAATGATTTTTCAGCTTGTAACATTTCTCTTTATCTATCATGTTCAAAAGAAGGAAAAACAAAAAAAGGGACCAATGCGGTTTGATCCAATTGAACAAGTAAAACTAACACGTACTTTGAAAAAGCAGGGTTATTCACTCGCGACAATGTCCGGGAACTGGGTCAACATCAGTACTCCAATACAAATCGTCCACTTCGGAAATATGCTCAAAACCAGACATGTAAGCATGCACCATGAAAATGCCAAAAACCATACTGAAGGATATCCTCTGGGCAAACAAGTATGGCCTAAGTATATATTACATTTGCATATGGAATCCGTACTGCTGGAGTGCCACTGCCGCTATTGATCTAGCAGCGTTTCCTGCATCACCTCCTTCAAACTTTGGACGATATACGATGAGAGCAATAGTGGCTTGGAGAAAAAGCAAAGCACATAATAAGCAAACCAAAATGATAAACAGACTCGATAAATTTTTGTATCCAATGATCAACTATCGAATTCATCGATGTAAGACAGGACGCGACTAAGTGAAACTGCTAACTGAGGATAGAGACATGACTTGCTAGCACAATATCTATAGAAAAGTAAAGAAGCAGTACTCCCATACTTGAGAGAACCATATCCATGTACTCAATTGAAGTGTACCACGGCACGGGGAGAGATTCTTGGGAAACTGAAAACCTTCTTCGAAAATTCCACAAGCATCTCTGAGGTAAATTCCTCTTCTAGGGCGATGTCATAGCAATGTGCTTCATATTTCGAGTGAGTCCGGTATTCTTTTTAGTGGAGATCACCATTTTCTCCAAAACCAATGCATTCCCAAGTAGAAACTCAATGAACTCGATTACGTATGGTTGGGTCACGTGTGCATAGATCATGACGTTCTTCAGGTGGTGTTTTAGGCAATAGAATGTGCCCTCAATTGAATTCCAGTACCTCCTGCCATCAAATTTACATCTTCGCTTCCACTTTTTTCCCTGACAAATAGCCAAACAAAGTGCAATGATCAAGCATTGGTAAAACATACACATTTAAATTCCAAAAGAGATCTGCTTCTGATATCCAATATCCATAACTCACTCTGAAAGTTAATATACTTGACAAAATTTATAGAAAGGGGTCAAAATTAATCTACATAATGAAGAGGTGGCCAGTGTTCTCTATGGAAGTAAATATAAATTTGTCATTAAAAAAAGATATTCCGTATTCATGCAGCACTGTAGGCTAAAGCGCACCTGAATATCATGGGGCACCACACGATAAACATATATGGTGAGTGTCTCTAGAAAATTGCAAGTCTCTAGTAAGTAAGAAATCCCAGGGAGGTGCCATTTAGCTAAATTAAGGGTCGTTGTCACAGACTTCCAGTTGAAAGATGGGCGTGGTTGATTCGTTAGCTTCCATATGCTGAAGACCTGGAGATCGAAAAGAGAGAATCATTGGAGGAACACATCTTTTTAAACACAAAATAGGACATACAATTACTTTATGATGTAATCTAGAAAAGGAAAGGAACAGCATCTGCTCAATAATGCCCGATGTTCTGATTATTAAACTAAATTAGAAACATACAACAACAAACAACAACTATGCCTCCCACGCCTCAAGAGCTACAGTTTACTGCAGATGGTAATTGATGGATTCAATCTCCACTACACTTCTATCACACTAGTTAGACAACTAGAATGCCACACATTACACAAGCTGCAGTCCTCACTCCTCAAATTTAATCCGAAATTTACCAAGTGTCTATTTCCTTATCACCCACTAGTCTTTTTGCTATTAATTGATATACACCTCCGGTGATATAAGTAAGTTTTGGAAGAATTGACCTAACAAGCATCCATAAAAGTGAAGGCATCGGTTAGTCATTGATACCTCGTAAAGAGTCCAAACAAAACCTTCCTTTAACAAATATACAAGATTACATTGGACTTTTATCAACACAAACATCAAAATGCCAAAATTCCACAAAAATAGCCCACAAACCTAAGCAACAAGATTGAATTTTAGCGGAAAGCATGTCCCAGCAAATGCTAAGTTGTCCGTCAAACACGCATGAGTTGACACAGAGTATAGACTTTAAAAGACCACAGAAAAAGACCAATAACATCCATCTTTCAAATCAACAAAGGAACATATCAGGATCTTCAACCAGTTGGCTCGACATTGACATCTCATACTGAACTAATGACAAATAAAAGAACAATACATAATGCTATTCAAACTGGCTGATGACAAATGAGTAGATAATTTTGACAAGAAAGCAGGACAACAGAAAAAGATTGATTCATATTCAACGGCAACATCATATCTTATGCACAATTAGCTGCAGAAGTTGGAAGAAGAAGAACTCAAATACTTGTAAGGAGCCAAAGATGAGAAAAATGCAATGACAAATTTATAACACGTGAGAAAAGGGCCGTGATTAAGCCAATAGTACCGTACAGTGGAAAATCTAAACAAATAAGTTTCGCATTAATTCAACTGGTGCCACACTCAACTAGTGCCACACTTAATCTTGTGCCACACTCAACTCGCCTATATCAAGCTAAAACAACTTAAAAAACTTCAAATCATTTAAAAAGGATGGAAACCTACCAGTATACTCCCATTGCACAGAGTAAAATATGCAGCATCTTGGAGCTTAGCCAGCAGCATTTTAACCTCAGGATATTCTTGAAACACACCATTAAATCCTCCCCTCCAAATATGGAGGCCCATATCAATTACGGAAGATCCACAGGTAATATTCACTCCTTTTGTTGAACCATCCAGTTCAAGTGTCACGACATTTGGACAGGCTATCTTCCTCAACGAATCATTAATAACGATTGCCAATATTTTGATACCCGATCGAGCAACATCAATTTCTTTCAGGCCACGAGAAGTACGAACATATAATTCTTCGAGCGATGGATGACTTTCGATCTTTAAAACTCGTAGGCCATGACAATTCCGAAGATATACTTTCTTCAGTGATGGGCTACCCAAAACAAGATTGCACATCACCTCATCGCTTAAATTAACATCCAGAAAAAATAACTCTCTGAGCGACTTCAACTGAATCTGTCCAAGCGATTCGACATTACAAACACGCAAACAGAGCTCAACGAGCCTATTATTAAGAAGGGCGCCCGTCATCCTATAATGAGAAGCTGGCGATGCTTTGAGGACAAAACCACACCCAGCCAGGTGAATATCAAGGGCCTTCACCTTTTTCATCAGTGCGAACAATATGCACTTATCCAATCTATTTGCCACTTCACTATTATATCCTTCAGATTCGGGGTTAATGGAACCACTCGCATGAAAATCCAACTCAATTCGGAGCCTATCGATTTCGCAGCTCTCGTGTAGGGCCAACACATTATCGACGAAATTCAAGAACCCTTGGCGACCACGGCAACCGGGTTCGGGACGGCGACGATAGCAACTGTGATAATCGCACTCTTCAAAAGACAGACTGCGAAGAGATCTCCATAGGCCACTGAACGGCCTAAGAATCAACGATGTGCGGACGGCGTACCTGAACGGCAGAAAGGAGAGTATGTGGAGGAGGAGCGAGTCAGGCAAGCCACTGATCCGGTCGACCGCCTCGTCTTCGCTCCTTCGCGGATCAGAACCGCCACTTCTCTCACTGCAATCATCAGTTCTCTCCATGGCTTCCCTCACACGAGACGCAGGAAGCCCAAGTGAACGGACCGGTGCGATCAACGCCGGCGGAAAGGAAAACCTATGTGACCGCGAGGAATCTTGAGCTTTCAAGGGGAAAGCAAGCTCTGAAATTCTACTTATACCTTTCGGAGCAACCGTGAGTTTTTTTAAGGTTGTGGATATAGTTTTCTATTTTGATAGTTTCATGATTTTAGCGTTCGAAAAGGTTTTTTAATGAGAAAATATGTTAAACTGAAAAAACTAAATGGGGAAATTTTATCAATAACTCTTTTGCATTTAATTTTTTGAGACGAAACGTCTATGATAAGCATTAGTAATTTAAAAAACTTTTTGATCGTATCAATAACTTTATGAAAGATTTGTAATGAAGTAGCACAGACCCACGAGGGGCTGCTCTTATTATTTACATGCATCCGGTGACTTCTCCTATTTATGGTGAGCACAAATTACTGCTGGATATTTTTATTAATATTTTTTCAATTAGAAAACGATGGAGAGAAAAACATCTTTTGTTTGTCAAGCATGCATTGCATGGATTGTTGATTTCATATCATATATCAAAAGTATATTCTTACTTGTTATAACTATTGAACTTTCGCTAAGTTTCAAAAAAGAAATATTCCTTTTTGCAATTCACACATGCTTTTCGAGTATTATGTGGCTGTTGACTAAAATAATCACAAGACATTAATCATGATGAATTCTCTTACTATTTTCTTAAAGTGATATAGCGATATTCATCGAGATTTAACTTGCGTCTTAACTTATCAATGAGGTTAGTGTAATATTCACAAACCAAGATGAGAAATCTCTCATAAACAAAATTTTTTGCTAAATTTTTTATAGATATATGTTTCACGACGTGGGAAAATTACCAAAAAAGTTTAAGGCTCATACTATTTCTACCGTCTTTAACAAATAATCTTAAATTAAGAGAAAGGCCCACATTTAACTTTGTTAATGATATTTGAGAGAATCATATATTAAAATATGTCTCCAGATTATGTCTCCATATTGAGCTCGTTAAATGACTTGTTCAGAATTAATTTCTGTGATCGACCCAGGAAAGCTCAATGGCGTCATAAATATTACAGATATTATTTCCATGTTTTTTTTTTTTTTTTTGGTTAGTCTTACTCTATTCTTACTCTACACTCACTCGCAAACTTGTGTCCTGCCTCTTGCGGTGAAGATGGGAAGCGATATTAACTTGGGCTTTCTATTGGATAATGTTTTGTTTTAAAACCGACGAAAATTATCCTCAGTTTAAGTCGGTCAAGGAGAATAGGAAATTTGAGGAAAGTTGACCGTGGACTTTCCTTTTCCTCGTTGGACTCTTTTTCATGAAGGGTTTTCTTTTCTTTCTTTTATATTATTGGAGATTGGTCGTTCTGTTTGTTTTGCGGACAGAATGATGCGTCGTCGTTGATCAAAGTGCGACGGACATTCGTGCCGTCTGTCCAAAGAAAGAGAGGAGACTTGAGGCGCCGAAACGAGTGCTTGGCGTGAGTCTCGTGGGTCTCTGTTCGGCAAATTACGTCCAAGAGTCCGAGTGTTTACGGCTAACTAAATCTTGCGTAAGATTTGTTTAATTCTCCGTGAGATTTAAAGATTATTTAGTGAAGAATTGTGAGGCTAAACATTAGGTGCATTATTTGGTGTAATTAAGGCTTATGAGAAGTGTTTGCCGACTCAAATATGATTGTAATCTCTACGTATCACTTAATCTATTTGATTTATAATAAAATTTGTAGCTACTCTCCTTGTGAACATGGTCATGATGACCGAATTATATATATTTGATATCCAATTTATTTTTTTATTCTGTCTATTTTATCATTCAATCGTTTACATTTCGCAACATCATAAATAATTTTGTCTCTAATAAAAAAAAAAAGACAAAAGGGTAAGAAATCATCTTTAATCAAAGTGGAGCGGGCTGCATGGACCCACCACCCTCCTCATCACCTACTCCTCCAACCAAAACCGCCTCCTCCAAGGACTACCACGGCCGCCTCCGTGCTTCTGCCGTCAGTGACTCCTCCATCTCCGCCACCGATTCCATCTCCGCCATGTTTGAGAGGGACGAGCTCTTGGGCTTCATCAACGACGCCCCTTTGCTTGACACTAAGTTCGACTGGCTCGCTGATGTGGCTTGGACGTTCTTGCATAGGCTAAATTACAAAGGAGATGCCGATATGGCGCTGGTATGCAGACTGAGGGACAAGGAGCGAATAACGGCTTGATTTATCTTCATATTAGCATGGCTTCCTAATTAGTTTGTGACCTCGAGAATTTAGTAAGTGTTGGAAGTTTACGAGAGCTTAACAGGCGGATTAAAACCCAAATTATTCAACCGTGCATCAAAGGCACCTGGAAGAGAATTAGGGTGTCCGATTTAAATTCTTGCACATCTTCTTACTGAAATAATGAGAATAAAAATAATGAGAATCTGACTAGAGGTCACAGCCTATGTGACAAGCATTCCCCAGACTTTTATGTTTCCCCGGCAATGAAGAAAAAAATGTGAAAGGCAATGTACTGCAAAATTAACATCTTATTATAACAAAACCATTCCGTGTACCATCGCGTCTGGTGATGGAGGTCGGATTTATGTGTTGAGAGACGTTGCTGTGAATTTCTTTATCATCACAGAATGTATCGAGTTCAGTTGTTCAACTTCTCAGGTAACGCGCCGTCACAAGCGCTTACTGTAGAGGAGCTGTTGGCGCTTTACTCGCGTATGACGTCACCAGTACGTGCGACTTTGAGAACGTTGGAAGGTGGCTGAGGGAGTAGAGGGATCACACTGACCCCATCATCGTGGCAATGCTCCTTGGCGACAACTCCGATCTCCGCCACCTCGTGGCAATCCCACTGGAGGACGGGAAGTCATTCGCCGAGAACGAGTCCCTCTATGTTATGGAGACTTCTGCATTGGAAGCGACCAATGTGGAAGCAGCTTTTGCTGAGGTCCTGTCTCAGATTTGTCCGATTGTGAGGAAGAAAGCAGTCGAAGCGGGTGAATACCCAAGTGTTCCTTCTGTTCCCGCTCAGGGACAGGCAATCAATGTCAAAGAAGACGGGCCTGTTTTTAAGAGGATTGGATACTGCTTTGGTTAAAGGCGGTTTCTTTAGCTGCTTGTCGCTATTAGGGAGGGTCTGCTAAGTACTACCTCTGTGTATTATTATTTTTCTTACGCAAGATGTCCTTGGATATTATGAGTGCATGACAAAATTTGTGAAATAGAAATAAATTTCTATTCCTCAGGCGAGTTTCTAAGCAAAAAAATTCATTTAATAACGACTTAAAATTTTTTTTTCTGGAACAGAAATTTCTTTGATAATAGAATAAAAATTTCTATTTCTAAGAATAGAAATTGATTAGATAACAACATAAGAAATCCTCAAATATAAATAACAGTCGAAATAATAGCAATACATTACAAAAGTTAAAAATACAATTCATGGAATTTCCGACATATTATGGTCCCTTGCCATTTTATTGGCGATACTTTTCCTAAGCATATCCATTTGGTTTCCATCCTCAGTCAATGTATTGTTTGCAAGCTCATCCTGCGTAGGTTCAAACAAGTACTGCGGATCTCCATATAGGGAAAAGTTCTTATCCATCTTGTCCTAATCATAGATGTAATTATAGATGGCACAATATGTAATTACAATATGAACTTGTTTTCGAATTACAAATGAAGGCATGTGCTTTAAAATGAAAAAGCGATTCTTTAATGTCACAAATGAACTTTCAATGACATTCCTTAGAGAAGAATGCCTATAGTTGAACAATTCTCTTGCCATTGTTGGCTATCTCGTTGTACCTCTTTAATTATTTAAATAATACCGTCCACCTTTAAAAGGAGTTAAAAATCCTGGAGTTGTTACATAACTAGAATCCATCACATAATATTTGCCTATAACAAGGTATTTATATATTGGTCATAATTTGTAACCATAAATACAATCATAAAGAAAATTACTCTTTAAAAGACAAGCAAATACCTGGTGGCGGTCGAGGAAATTCCGAACGAGGAGTCTACAGTGCTATCAAAAGCACCCGACAATCGTTAGCAGAGCCTTCCCAATCAGCATACATAAAAGTAAATTTCATATCAAATGAACAAACACACATCACATTCTGAGTGGTGATTCATTTCCAACCTCTAAATGGGACTTGCTTTTACACAGGTACAGAAGCATGAATATGGGTGCCATCAATAGCACCTATACAACCATGTCATTTTATCAAAGACTAGTATTATACAAGATTATCAACAAAATAAAATTGATGGTGTAAAGGAATATATGAGAATTATACATTGAAGTAACATTTATGGTTATGATCCATCAGAATCTTTTATAGGACAACATCAAAGGAATGTGGTATAATAACCTATTTTGCTAATTTGAGAAGCGCTTGCAATACTTTAGTGAAGTATTTGCAGATATTTTGTCCTCAATGTTAGAATCTCTCACATAAATCTCTATTTGAGTTCTTGTGACAAAGCATAGATAAGAAAATCCCGACTTGTTCATCTACCCCAATATATTAGCTATCTTCCAACCAACATTTTTCCTTCATTAGATCATAAAGTTGAGAAAAGATATGTCTCTTTATTCTAAAAGTTTCATATACTCTATTAGAATGCCCATAAAGAACATCTCTTGTCCATTGCGGTCCTGACAATAAGTTGTTCCTAATAGATTATCTCGTGCGCATGGACATATCCACTACAACAATGGCCAACCATGCTATTAATATATCAAGATCAAAATCATCAAATTATTGCTCAACCGATTCAACCGATGCTACTTGACCATTATACATGCTACCTTCACCCCCATCCATATTACCTATATTATCACGAAATAATAACATAAACTCATTAGATAAGTGTTGACACCTAAATTTTTGCATAAAAAATAGGTTAATTTTTGCCCCAAAATAATAAAATAAAATTGCATAGCATATAATTTTAGGTGCATTTGATATATTCATTAAATCTTTATATATTCAAACGATATAGCAAGAGATATATTTCGTTGAAAATTGGAAGGTTTCGACAGAATATTTCAAATGAGATATATATTTGGCGTTAATCTTCGGGTAATATGCATTTTCGACATAATAAAAGAAATATAAGATCTTTCAATTGTCAATGGGCATGAACAAAGGAAAGAAAATGAAATAAAATTGTGAAGATTATGCCTTAGCCGTGCAAGATGCAATTGAAAAGAAGAAGGAAGTTTTGCTTCTTCCATATGTGGGCTCAATTTTGTGACATCTTGAATTTTCAGATTTTATTTTCAATTAAACAAATCAAGCTTTTCATCGACGTGTATAGCCTTTTTCTCGAGTTGGCCACTTACGAGATAACTAGACTATTTGGGAAAATAATTAAGGAATCTAAATGCAATAGACTTGAAAATTCGACCAGGAATCAAGCGCTTGACCGTGCTAATCTACAATAGTCATTACAGCATTGTCGAAATCGATCAAAGACCGGAGATAGGTTGATTCGACGAGATATGTGATCGAGTGTGGGTGATTTCATCTTATTGCAAAATACTTGTCGATCGGCACTAGACCGATTTTTCTATCGTTTTGGTACCCGGCTTGTATTTGAAACATTGAGATTTTCACGACAACCAAGAGTCGCCAATGAGTCGAAGATATGCGTTGTGACTTGAGAAAAATCGATCACGGGTCAATTGCACCAAAAATTTCTAAAAATTACTCGGTAAACTAGGTCACGTTAAAAAGCACGCCGGAGTGAAATTAACTGTGAATTTGAATCCGATTTCAGAAATTTAAAGTTTTGTGGTGTCATGATCTATTTTAAGAACGTCATCTCATCCTCCGAAGATTTTTTAGAAATTCCGGGATTTTTACAGAAAATTGATTCGAACGCGTTGCGAAAATTAACGGAAATTCAAACGGGCCGAATTGAAGTGAAATTTGGACTTCCAAGCTGAGCCTTTAAGTGTTGGGGACTTACATAAAATTATTCAGGATTTTTCTTCATCAAAATTGAACCCCAATTTGGAGAATTGGTGAAGAAATTGAGGATTATTTGAGTGAAATTCGGAGCTGGTGTTTGGGGCAGCAAAATTAGCTTCAAAAATTGATTATTTGGGGAATTATAATCAATAAAATAATTGGGAGACAACATAGGATAAACTTGAAGACTTTTGGGCAAGCCATTGATGAGTATAGATATTTTTAGGGGTGTCAAGAACCGAACCGAAAACCAAACCGAACCGAATTCGGATTTTTTGGTTTGGTTCGGTTCTCATTAAAAATCAATATTTTTTTTATTGGTTCAGTTTTTATCAGTTAACCGAACCGAATGGAATCACAAATCGATAAAAATCAAACCATTAAAAATTCGGTTCTTGTTTTTAGCCCAAATCAGCGAAAGTTGCATGGAGATGTCGTCTTTTGCTCCTCCGAACGTGGGGAAGGATACTAATTGCAGAGAGCTGGTCCATTTCGACATAAACTCATTTGCTCTGTTTTTTGATCGCGAAACAAAGCAATGCAAGAGAGGGAGAATGTGATGCTAGGGACCGAGCGATGAGAGCAAGTAGAGCAAGTAGATCTCTATGATCGGCAATTGAATTATTTGAAAAAAGCATGGAGTTGGAAAGAGAATATTTGCTTTGCAATATTGCTTCGGGTCCAACAAAGCGAAGGAAAAAGAAGGAAGACTCTATTAGTGAACCGCTCGCTCAATGGTCACTCCTCTTCATCCGCCGAGTTCCAAAAAGTTTCTTCACCACCAATCAACACCAGAATCCACTGATCACCATCTCTGACTACTAGCTTTCGTCGTTGCATCCCATAACTGAACACCGCAAGATCGGCCATAATAGGATGGGGGAAAACAAAGCATTAGTTTTTAGAGTTACAGAGGGTTCATTGAAAGATCTTTCTCATCGATTGCTCTCATTCTCATGTTTTCTTCGTTGATTCAATCACCGTAGCCGCCATCGTCTTGATGCATTGCAGAGAGACCCACCAAAAGAAATGACATGGAAAAGAAGGGCCTGATCACAAATCCAACAGCTAAGCAAAATAAGACAAGTACTTATCGATGAAGATGGACGGACGAACTCTATCAAAGAAAATGGAAGCTTTTTGGCTGCCCGCGCCCTCAAACGAAGACAAAAAAAGAAAAAAGAAAAAAAATCCAAAACCAAAAGCTAAAAACCAAAAACCAAAAAATCGAACCAAACCGAACCAAAATTTCAGTTTGGGAGATTTTTCTAATGGTTCGGTTCGGTTCGATTTTTTTGAAAAATTGAACCGAACCGAACCGTTGACACCCCTAGATATTTTATATGGACTTTTCTTCCCCTCAACGTCTTGAGCACGCCTCCTCCGTTCCCATCTTGTTCACGGCTTCTCTTCATTTTTTTTTCCTTCCGTCTCGTCTCGCCTTCGCTTTACTTTCATGTGGTCGAAGTCGCTCCACCGAAGCCTCAAGGCCACATGTCCGCCCATCATTTTTCTTTCCCTCCATCGTCAAGCGGCGGCAAGCCGCTTCCTCGCATGCGGCTTCAATCCACCGAAGCATGAGCTGCCGGCTCACAACACCCACATCCCACCAAAGCTTCTTCCATTTTCTCTCTATCGTTCCTTCGTTCGGTCACCGCCACCACCAGCAATTTCAAGCGGCCATGCGTCCGCTTCCCCTCTATCTTCGTTCCTTGGACCTCTACCCAGTAGCGACGTCTGCGCTTTCCACTGAAATCTCCAGTCAACGATCTAGTGGAGTATTTCCCCATCGTTGATTTCTCCAATTCACGGCCTTTCACGCCATGTCTTCTTCGACCGGTCCACCGAAGCCAGCGAACATCACGGGCCTAGCTTCTTCGTGCCAGCAACCCAAGAAGCCGGCCCATCTCCAGCAAATCTTCAGCCCACGTGATCCATCGAATCAAGAGCTCCTTTGGGCTTTCTTGTTCAGCCCGTGAAGTTTAGCGAAATTTCAAGTCCAACAGCCCAAGAAGCCAGCATTTTGGCCCAAGAATTCAGCAGTTAGATCCTTCTTGAAGCCTAGCAAATTTGGGCCCAGCCCAAGCCCATCAACGGCCAGCGATTTTTGAAGTCCACTTGAGGCCCGCGAAGCGCTCAAGCCGAAGCCAAGCCTAGCTTTTTGTTGTGGGCTTGCAAGGCTTTTAGGCACAGCCTGAGTGTTCGTTAATTTGTCGAAAATTCAAGTTTTAGTCGCCGTCATGTCGTCATCGCGGTGAACCGGTTTCCGCAATTAACCGATGAGTTTATGCACTAAACTCTTCTTAGTAGGCTAATGACGTTTAATGGGTGTTTAGTTTAATTTAATTAGGACTTAGGTGGTTAGTTAGAGTAAATTAGTGATTTAATTAGTTAATTGTGCATGTTAGGTGGTTAGATTAAATTAATCAAGGCCTAGATAGGATGTGCTATTTATCTAGATGGGTTTAGGAATTTTCCAGGTCCGTATCAGTATTTAATTTAGTGATTTTGACTTAGGTTAGTATTTTTAGGAATTAAATTGATTTATTTAATTAATTTTCGTAATTAATTAATTATTAATCATTTTTCCGGAAATTAGATTTGGATAATCAAGTTCTTGGAATTTCGTGCTAATTGCAATGGGTGGTTAATTTCTACAATTGAGTATTAGTTTGTGCAAATTGAATGCTGATTGGAATTTTGAATATTTAATTCCAAAATTTATGAAATTCCAATATTTATTCAGAAAATCCCAAGTGTTGGGTTTTGACACCGAAAATAGATTTTAATTATTATATCAAATAGTGGGGGTTTGAAAAGGAGAGATATCACTTTTAAAGTTGGACTAGATTGTATATCTACACACGATTATTTTATCATGTATTTATAATACGAAAGAAAATAGGCCAGGTTCACCATTTTAATCAAGATATTTGTGTGCAATGTATGGTGTCCTGGACCGAGATTGATTGGTCGTGTGTTGATTAAAGAGAACTCGTCCTAGCATTTAAGCCAGACGTTACTAAATCCCACTTTCGAGTTACCCATGCGTTAAGGTAGCGGGTCGCAGTAAATTCTAAACCTAAGTTCTCGCGGGATAGCCGTCAATGTGACGAGCCGTGCTCTATGGGGAAGAAACGATACCTGGCTACGCCACAGCACTGGACATGGAAGTCGGCAGTGCCTTGAGTGGCTTAACTAACAATTGGAACGCATGATTGCTCCGAGTTTGATGCACCGGATTATGGGACAAAATTGTGTGGTACGGTATGACACGTGTCATAACGATTTGGCCCTATAATGCTTACTTGAGAATTTCAATATGGCGTTCTAGTTAATTGAGCTTAGTTGCTGCTCATGCTTTCATGCTATACGAGATATAAAATGTCTTGACCTATAGGGTGAATTTGAGACGAGATAAGTCTCATTGATTGTGTGATTGTGTGATTAGGACGCCTCGGGTGTATTTCCCTCCTAATCGGGATTTAGAGCATGGACTTGCTGAGACATTGTCTCATGGTTATTGTATAACCATTTTCGGGGGTTGTCAAGTGGAGGACTTGGAGCCGAAAGGAGATGATCGAAAGTGTAGGTCGTTAGAACCATTTCTTTTTGGAGAGCTAGTCTTTTGTAGTCTTTTGGTCATAAACTTTGTACATGACTCAAAATGTTTATAAAGGCATGTTTGTTTGTGATTTTGTTGTCCTACTTTTCTATCATGAGATGATTGTCGGGGTGCAATAAAATAAAAATGGGTCGGCGACTAGTTCTAGGAAGTCGCAAGATATTATTGACTAGAGAGGATTGGGCATGCGCTTGAGGTTCGAGCGTGACAAAATTTCGTTGCATATAAAAAGGGGCTTTTCTCATACGATGGGGGGTGAATCCAGAAAAAAAAAATCGAGAGAGAATTCGTGACAAAAAAGGCTTTTCCTTCGTTCTTCGAGAGAGCAACACAAAAGGGAAAAGCTTTAGAAGAGAAAAATAAAAAATCATCGATCTTCTGCCCAAAAAAAAAGGAAAAAGAAAGAAATGGAGCAAGGAGAAGCGCGACGTGTTGTAGAGGAAAAAGGAAAAAGAAGAAAACAAAAACAGCACTATTCATCTTCTTTTCTCCCGCTGCCCGATCTAACCGTCGCCCGATCGCCGTCACTAGTAGCACCACCACCTTCGCGCCACCTTGCCGTCGCCGCTCGCCATCGCCTAGACCACCTATCTTGCCCCGGTCCTCGCGCCTTCGCGCCATGGCGCCCCCTCGCCGCGCCTCCACACGACGCAACCGGCAACCGGCTACCGCTCGTCGTTGCAATAGCGGGGCGCCCTTGGTGTCACCTCGCTGTTGTTCTTGCCCCCGTGAAGCTCGCTGCCGACGCCACCATTACCGCCACCGCCGCTCTACCCGCGACCCAACATCACCGACGTCGCCTCCACGCCTCACTTGCATCAGCGTTTCGTTGCTGCCCGTCGCCCGATCGCTACCACGCGGTGCCTCGCCTCCACTGCTCTCGTTTGCAACTCACTCGACACCGTAGCAACCATGCTTGCCGCCGCGCCTTAGTTTCTACAACCCATGCCTTCGCTTTTGCTCTACCTATCGTTGCGCCGACCCGCTCCTTGTCGTCGTTGCACTAACATTGACATCTTCGAACACCACCAAACGCTCCGACACCCACAACCAGCCTCGCCTCGCCCTCGACGACTAGCCGACGCCTCACCTCCCGTTCGCCCGCGCAGCCCGCAAGCCCCCTCACCTTGCCGAGCCTCCGCACGTCTCCGTTCTCCACCGTGCCTAACTCGCAACCCGCAACTTGACTTGCTGCACCCTACTCGTCCACCGTCCTCCCTCCAGCGACCCAATGCCCGACGCCCGCAACACCACACGGAGCCCGACACCGTTGTTGCTGTTTCCCTCTCGCGTCGTTGCTATCCGCCGACGCGAGCACTACCTCGCCACAACCCCCGCAACACTTGTCTCGCGCCGCATCTCCTCGCACCGGCTATCTCTACTCGACCCTTGCACCTCCAACACCACACCGGACGTCACGGCTTCGCCGGTCCCCTTGCCAGAGTTCCCACGCTGGTCACCATCTCCCCGTCGACGCCTTGTCTTCTTGAGTCCCATTAGGTGGTTTTATTTTTATTTTTATTTCTATTTTTCATTTCTTTTTATTTTATTTATGTTTTTATGTTTAGTTATTTAAATTGAAACATTGGATGTCAATATTCATTTCATGAATATTGTAAGCATTAATCACAGGGATTTTTCCCTAAAATTATTGTAATTACTCATTTGATACGTAAGACGTCGGATCATTTTTTTAATTATTTTAATTTTTTTGGGCATTTTGATAGTGTTTTAATTGTTAAACCATTATAATTATTAATTTGATCCGTAAAACTTTGGATCTGATTTTTAATTATTTTGAACCTTTTTATATGTCACGATGTTTAGGGTTAAGGTAATCGTTAGTTTAACCCGTAAGACAACGGGTTATTTTTTGAATATTTTAATCCTTTATTTGTTGAATATCTTGATTGTTTAGATGTAATGTTTATTTAACAATTGCTTGTCTTTAAAAAGCACTAAAAAAAAAAAAAAAAATCAAATCTTGCATCAGAATATGTTGGTTTCATTAGGATTGCATTTTTAGATAATTTTTTGGAATAAGTTAGGGTTGGACCTAAATAACATTTTTTCAAAATAGGGTCTTAGATAAAGTTTGCACATTTTAATTATTTCATTTAAAAAATAGTTTTCTAAGATAGGATAGAGTTTAAATCAAATTAATCCCTAAAATAAATAAGAAAATTATTTCATTTTAGATAGTTTAATTACGATTTTTATTAATTCCGAATTTCAATAAAAAAATAAAAAAAAATATTATCTGCATGTCAATTAGTTTGCATGTTAGGTTCAACTAATTAGAATTTGCTTAATAAAGTTAGGTCATGAAGTTAAAATGCACGTTTCAATTTCAAGATAAAAAAGAAAACCCAAAAAATGTTTTGTGTGTTTATTTTAATGGAAGTCTTTTGATTGTTTAATAGTGGTGAGCATCCGTGTGATCACCCTTTTGCATGATAGAGAAGTAGGTTAAAATAAATTCAAGTTGCATGCAAAAACATTTTTGAAATTAAAAAGAAATGGTACCGAAGGACATTAGAGAGATCTAGTGTAACCAAGTTCTCGTACCCTTAGTCTCTCGGGTTCATATGAGTAAAATAATCCTCCCATTATTTTACTTAGGTGTCTAATCGACTTACCGTAAACTGGTTAGTGGCGACTCCAAGATAATAATCATTTCCATACTAAATACTTGAGCCTTAAGTCGCGAATTGGTATGGGCTTGGGAGAAACCAAGCTAAGTTTAAAGACTTAGTAGTTGATTAGCTTAAACCTAGGTGGTGTACTCGAAATTTAGGTCGCAACAATAAGGACTTCTATAGTAATCAACAATAGCAATATTGTCATCGTAATTGCAACTTAAAAAAAAAAGTCTTAAATACATAAGTCATAAAATGAAATTAGGCCAAATATAAATCCATAGCATGTTTCTTAACAACTACTTAAAGAGAATCATGAAGCCCATGTCTCCTTTCCAAGAAAGAGATGAAAGCCTCTCTCCAAGTGGCATTAAGGCAATGCCGATTCATAGTTTTATTGTAAAGATTATGCTTCAAGTTAGGCAAGCCATTAGGATGGTAACAACAGCTCCTATGGAGTAAGGGTCAACAAGAAGCGAGGCCTATGAGGTCACGAGGCCACTTATTGATTGAGCCGTCCTGAATTTGATCATTTCTTAAATGGCTTTGTAGGTGCCACTAACATCATAATTGTTACTTTTTCTTCTCTTGGAATTTAGAGTCCTGTTCAATTTGTGCTTCTCACGAATTGGGATAGTAGTCACATTAGATGTAAAGACTCTCTCATCAACATGGTGTTCATTAGATTCATCCTAGTCACCTATCGTAGCACCACCACCATTGTTGCCACTAACATCGTTGTCTTCTCCCTCTGACTAGGAGTGAGCATCGGTCTAGGGTCAACCCTAGACCAACCTTGGACAGGCCTAACCTCGCCGGTCCTAGTCCATTCCTAGGGAGATCGAGTTGGTCCTTGGTCTTAGGATTCCTAGGCCAGCATTATGCGGGTTGATCATCGGTCCTAGGAGTTTAGGTCGTTCAACCCGGATCAACCATGATTCTATCTATATTATATATCTAATATATTATTTATAATTTTTTTATATAGAGAAAATCCTGAAATAAATGGCGTCAACAATATTAAATAGCTCTTTAGTAAGGAGTTCAAGTAATTTTACACTATTTTTTAATAACTTAGATCTTTTAATGTCTTTTACGGTGTCAAAAGACATAATTTACAAAGAACAAATATATTTTTGTGAGGAGTCCTTATGCGTTCAAAGTGGCATAAATAGCTCCTTACGGCATCCTCCTCTAATACTCGTTTTCTTCTGTCTTATTTGTCCTCTTAGTCTTTAATTTGACAAAATTGAAAGAAATAACTTCTCTACTCACCACTTGACACTCACCTCACTCGCTTTGGGTCACTCGTGCTGCTTTCGTCGCTCGATACTCGCCGGCTTGTTGCTCCCTACTTAATGCTCAACACTCACCCCACTCGACACTTATCGCTCGTCTCTCTTAGCCAACCTCGCTTGTCATTAAACTCATAGGATCGGTCGGTCCTCGCCGCCTTTTCAAAGGAATAAAAAAATTGAAATAAAAAAATTATCGGTTGGTTTTGGGTGACCCTATAATTGGACCAAATCCATTGGGTCAGTCCGATCCTCAATTGCCTTTTTAGATAGTAGAAAAAATGAAATAAATAAATTCTCGGTTGGTCTCGGGTTGACCCTAGAACCGGAATGAACTCATTGAGTCGGTCTGGTCATCAGTCTCAAGCTCAATAGGGTCAGTCCTCGGTCCCAAGAATTGAGGACCGGCACTGTGTGGGTAGGTCCTAAGGTTAAGGGGTGGGCCGGCTTAACCCAAACCATGCTCACCCCTACCTTTGACACCACTTAAGTCTTCTGCATTTCCTACTGCATACTCCCAAGTAGTATATGTATTACCAAACACAATACAAAGATCTAGCTACTAAGGAAATCTATCATTCTTGAATTTAGCCCATTCACTATTATCTTGCAATTTTCATAGTGATGACATGCATCAACAATACAATTGAAGCTTACATTCACAATAAGAACAAATGGACCCAAGTAAAGTGATACCTTTATGTGAGACTCCTATACACTTGGATCCTCTACAAAGAATCGTGTTGTTTACATTATCCCATCCAAATCCAGATTTGAAAGAAGCTTCTTAAAGCTACTATACTGTCTCTTTAGTTTGTTTACCCTATTCCTCAACTGAATTCGTAAAATTGGAGTTTTGTTTGTTTATTGAACTCAACATGTATGTTATTCCACCCCACTTTGTTATTCCACCCTACTTTGTTGTGGGTAAAAGTGGGGTGATTTTCCTTTTTCACATCTTCTATTAACAAACTTATAAGCAAATTGGTTAAAGGCTCAGTCCACTTTGCTATAAATGCTTCTTTGTGGGGTGCCATTTAACCTTAACTGATTGAGTATCCAATGAGCCATATCAGATGACATACCAATTCAAGAACAAAAGCGTTAATGTCAAGATCATATCAATGTAACATTCTATGACTACTAATAAAACAAAATGCACGAAGAAAATTGAAAGAGAACATCATCATATCAAATTATACAAGCCAGCATATATCGCTCAAAGATACTCGATAGTCCATGAAAACCTTGTATTCTTTGCAGACTCATGTTTGCATACTATCTCTCAAATATGATTTTTGCATACTATCTCTCAAATCCTCAACTTCTATCGACAATAATCAGCAATAAATGCATTTTCGCTCAAACATCTCAACTATATATGAAGTATCAATTTTATCAAAAACGATCATTCCGAAAACTGCAAAAAGCAATCATACCAAGCAAATATTTAAAGCAAATTAGATGATTCATCAAGTCAAAGACTACCTATAAAATAAAAGCAATAATGCAGGCTCGAAGGCCTTGTTCTTATTTTAAATTTTGTATAAGAATTCAGTACAATTAACAAAGAGGATTTGATAAGCCCATTCTCATCATCCATATGAATTTGTGATTATCAAGCACATAGTGAAGGCATATCTCTAGATGGCTTAATGCTTTGGGAGTTCCATATCAAAGATGTAACTTAAGTGGAGCAACCTAAGTTTGATAGCTGTAATTCTTCAATCTCAACTAAGTAAATGTTTCAATAATAACATCTAGATACGCATATGAAATTCACATTCTTTAAAGAAAAATATGGTTCAAAGCTTCGATTGAAAAATTAATGTCCAAGCCCTATAGTTGTTCTATCAAATCAATTCCAATTGTTGTTTGTTCACATAATTGTCAAATTACGTTAAATGGCTCACTAGATGAGCAAAGTATCAAATTGATGGTGCAAAGACCTAACTAATAAAAGGGGCTACCAAAATAGTTAGCCACCAAAGTATACACCATATTCATCTACCCTTTTATGCTATACACTAAAACTTCAACAGTTCAAAGCTAGCACAACTCCTCACTAATCATTAACAAATTGTGATAAGCATTTTAGAGAATAAATTCAAGAAATGAGAGGAATCAAAACAATTGCTCCGTGAAGTATATCAAAACAAATTGTTCTCAACACTCATGTACTTCCGAAAAACGCACTATTAAATCTCATATTGGAAAAAAAGAATTCCCAAAAACCTCCATACTAGAACAAAAAACAATTAATTTCTTAAGGGCAGCAAACCCAAGTTTCGCATAACATCCTCAAGCTAAGCAACATACTTATCAGTAAAATTCAATCCATCGACCAGCTCCCGATCACGCAATATGATTTGGATAAAAAGAAAATCACATGCTGCGATGCTGCAAACATTTCAATTGGACTAAGGCGAGATCTTTCACCAGCTCTCTCTCTCTCTCTCTCTCTCTCTCTCTCTCTCTAAACTGATTTCTCCCCTACCTACGAAGGAAGGAAATAAAATATTCTATGACAATCTATGACAATCATGTATTTCCTAATGTATTATTTGGCAATTGCACAAACCTTAAAAAGACGAAATGAAGACGAACACAACTTGCCAAAAACAAGAAAAGAAACTCACGACTCTTTTACTATAATAAAATTAAGTCCAAATCTGCCCAAAATAAACTTAGGACTCTTCTGCTCTATTTCCCTAAACCTGTCAACGTCTTCTTCTTCAAGCACGCCTAGAAAACCCAAAGGATTGCTTATTAATTCAAGAACATCAATACTCCAGCCATGAACATTATGCTTCACTTCATCGAAACTCCACCCACACATTCAAGACTTACACTCACAGCTATAAAATGAACATATAGGACATCCACAGCAATATATCAAAGCACAAAGCAAAGGCGGCCGAAAACTACAAAATATTTGGACTTAGTAGAAAGAAATCTCACAGAGATGTGGGAATCGAAAGTAAGAAGCCGTCAATAGGATGCCACTTGTTGCAAGTCATCAGACGATGCCGATCAAACACAGTAACCTAGACACGTTGAGAAGAAGAAAAAAAAGGCCCAAAGTCATACCCTATTCAAGTGACCATGAAAACTCTTAGGGTTGAGGACGGAGTCGAGAGATAAAGCATGAGCAAGACGAAGAGGCAAAGGCCACCGATTACGTGGAAAGCCAGTCAATCACAATTACCCGGAGGCATCGAGAAGATATACTCGTGCAATCAATGAGGGTCTAGGGTTGAGGACGAAGTTGGTGTCGACGACGACAAGTGGACGGAGTGGATGCTTGCAAGTGGATGAAGTGGATGCTGGCGAGAGGATGGAGTCAAAGTCGATGGCGGTAAGGAGGACAAAGTTAGAGTCAACGGCGAGGTGAATGACGATGTGACCGGCGAGAGGACAAAGTCAGAGTCGATGGTGGTAGGGAGGACAGAGTTGTAGTAAACAGCGAGATAAGAGACGATGTGACCAACAAGAGGATGGCAATGGCATTGGAGTCAACCGTAGCAAGAAGGATGGAGTTGAAGTTGATGGCGAGGTGAGCAATGATGTGCCTAGGGTTTTTGGTTGAAGCGTGGCTCATGGAGGAGGATGGATGCCCAAATAGAAAAGCCTGAAGTTTGTAGAGGGAGGATGCGTGAAATCTATAGAAGGAGGATGCCCAAATTCTCTTAATTGAAGAGAAGAATAAATCATTTCTATTTCTATTTTAGAAATGGAAAAGTTAAAAATTTTAGTTTCTGATTTTTGCTTCAAATCTATTTCTCGGAATAGAAGTCCATTCCAGAAATAGAAAAATAAAATTGTGTTACCAAGTGGATTTTATTCCAAACCTGTTCCATGGAATAGAAAAATAGAGAAACAGAGAAATAGAAATTTTGTCATGCGCACCCTAAATGATCTAGGAATTATTGATGCAGGAATTCTAGAAAGTTGGTCTAAAACTAGTTAAGCTAGTTGAATTCAATAACTAGGTCGAATTGAAGCGGTGGTATTCTGACAGTGACATTATATTAACCAATACAATCATGATTATTTCTCCAATGAGCCGAAATTGAAAGCAATTTCTCTTGGACAATGTGGCAATGCAAGTGTAAAACCCATAATCTTTTGTTTTCCCCATCATAGCAATATGTAGAATTTGAGGTTCATAACGGTTATAAAAGCTATTTGTTGTGGACTAGGCTAAGATTGAAAGTGTTCTCATTTCTAAGCACTTCTTCAAATAATGCTCTTTATAGTTTGCAGTTGTTACTACAACCATCGACGTCCCATAAGGAGATCGTTGGTGAACCGTGTCCTTTCTTGTGGCATATGGTCGGTGCCGAGTTGATGAATACAAACCTCTTGATTGAATGACCAGGACTTGTACCAGGCTACATTGCTAACACAAGGAACCCGCCCAAACTGCACATAAGGTTTTCCTTCGATCGACATGGTTAGCTTGAAAACTAAGGAGCACTCTAGCAACTCCCGCCTATCAGCAAACATGGATCGTTACCACCTCCTTGTCCCTCATTCTATAAACAAGCAACACATTGGCATATTATGTTATAATATCATTATATGATCCCACCTTCAATTTAATATTGTCAACATTAGATTTCATTGACATTTTAAAATTAAATTGCAAATAACTATGGTGATCGCCCAATTAAGGATAACTATCTTGATGGAAGACATTTTACGTAAGGATTTGAATGGGCATATAAATAGGTCGTCTAAGCCAAACCATTTCATTATTTTGATTATTTGAAAATCACATAACACACCATCAATGTTGAGAGTGCAATTTACTAGAAGTGCCTATTCACGACTATTCAAGTTCCGCATATTAGTTCTCTATTTCATTAATGGCTGGAGGTTAGTACAGAATTTACACATTTCCATATTCAATTTTGATTATTGAGATCTTGGTTTTCCGTAAATTTCTAACAATTGGTACCGAAGCTTTTATATCTCTGTCTTGATGATTTTCATGGGGCTTTTTTTTTATTGAATTAAAAAATTTGGGGCAAAATCTAACTGATATAAAAATTGATGATTTTAGCAAAATTTGAGCAACTCACCACGAGTTTTTGGACAAGTACGGTCGCAATGCCAAGGGCAACAAAAGCCCTAAGTTAATTCGGCATTATGATGATTGTCAAAGGTGTATTAAGCCATGAAAGTCGTGGTGATTAGGGTTTGTGGTACGGGGAAATTTTGCTTTATTCAAAGCCAATTTCTTGGCTGCTTTCGCTGAATCTTGGACTTGTGTGGTCGTGCCAATGTGGACTCCAAAACCCGTGACCTAATTTACTTTGAAGTGGGTTGTCGGAGGAGACCTAGGCGGTGGCAAGCACGATGGAGATGGGCAGTGGTGCGATGGACCAATCACGGCATGTCACGATGAAGAAAGCCTCAAGCACGTGTAACACACGTGCCCGTGTGCATGTGATCCACACGCCAAGTTGGCCTCAGGTGCCTACGCTGCACCCAACTATGGTCAATCGCAGGTGCAAGCGTGTGTGCTGCACGCGCCAATGCATGGTGACAGGTGCCCGTCGGTCCCATTGCCCGATTGTACAATTTTGCCCTCTCCTTCTAATTTTACTATTTTTTTCCTTTGCCTACGCGATTTTCCTATTCTACCCTTGGTCTTGTTAGTTTCCCTATTTTGTCCTTGCATGCATAAATTAAATATCTAGTGATCTGTATATAATTTTATTTAATTATAGATTAGCCACAACATCCCTAATTATCTTGAATTATATATATTAAGAGGTTTTGGATCACATATTGAAAAGGACATTGATTGTAAAAAATCATGTTAACATAATAAATGTTTTCTCATGGAAATTTTTATTATATTGATATGATTAAATATGATGAAATATCATATCATTTTTCTTAATTTAGCCATAGAGATTAAGAAAAGGAATATACTGCGATAGTTTTTTCATAAAGTAATTATAAATCTATTATTTAACCTACATACAATTTTTATGTTATGTGATTCATGTTTTGTAACATGTTTTACATTGTTTAAAATGATTTATGTAAATTTTGCCTTAAGTTTGTTATATAAGCATGTTGTATATATATAGTTTCATCACTTATGAATTTTTCTGATTTCAATGTTCTCGAGTTGAATGGTGACAACTATAAAGTTTATAATGAATTGATTCTTCTTCAATTGGGGTGCATAGACATTGATTATGTTATTCAAAAAGATGAATGACTTTTCCCTACCGATGTTAGCATTCCGGTTGAAGTTACTCTTTATGAACAATGGGAGTAGTCCAACTACCTTAGTGTATTGTTCACAAGGACTAAACTTTCTACTAGTATTCGCGGTTTAGTCGCTTAGCATAATAACGCCAAAGTTTTGCTAGAGGTTATTGGTGCACAATTTAAAACTTCTGAAAAGGCACATGCCATGACTAATTATAAAGTTTTCATCATTGAAGCTCACTCATATTAGAGGTGTGCGTAAGCACATCATTAAGATGAAGGACATTGTAGCTAAGCTAAGGAACCTTGAAGTTGAGATATCTGAAAATTTCCTTGTGGATTATATTTTGAACACTCGTAACAACAAGTATGCACCTTTCAAGATCTCTTATAACACATATAAGAATAAATGGTCAATTAATGAACTCATAATCATGTGTGTTCTAGATGAAGAAATGTTGCATGTGGAATCGGGCGAAAGTGCTCATTTGGCAACACAAGAAAAGTTTTAAGAAGTAAGGCAGGCAAAGAGAAAGGATAAAATACCTCCCTAAGTTGACATTAAGAAATAATCAAATTGCTTCTTTTGTAAAAAGAAGCGCATATAAGGAAGGATCATGTTAAATTTAAGGCCTGACTCAAGAAGAAATGCAATCGAATCCTGTGCTTGTTATGAATCTAATATGGTTGATGTAAGTCACAACACTTTATGGATTGATTTTGGATCTACAATCCACATTTCCAATTCCTTGCAGAGTTTTCAAAATCATAGGAAACCAGTGGGAAGTGAACAATGCATCTATTATGGAAACACGATGCATTCACATGTAGAAACTATTAGAATATGCAGATTAGTTCTCATCTATTATGGAAACATGATGCATTCACATGTAGAAGCTATTAGAATATGCAGAATAGTTCTCAATAGTGGTTTTGTTTTGAACTTGGAAAAAACCTTTTATGTTCCTAATTTCTCTAGAAATTTATTTTCAGTTTCAAAACTTTTACCATTAGATTATTCCTTTAACTTTTTCATATTAACGTTCAATTTGTCATTAAAATCTGAAATTGTTAGGAATGGTATTTTGTCGACAGTATTTTTTGAATTAAATTTACAAGGCAATTGGTTTTATAATATGATGCATGTTCTTGATAACACGGTGTCGGATTATATGTTGTAAATTAAGATTTTTCTATGCTATGGCACTGAAGATTGGGACATATCGCCATGAATAGATTTAAGTGATTAGTAAATGATGAAGCATTTGGTACTTTGGATTTTACCGATAATGACATTTGTGTGGATAGCATAAAAGGAAAGTAGATCAAAAAGACAATAATAGGTGCTAAGAGGAATAAATTTATGTTAAAAATCATGCATATAGATATCTGTAGTCCAAATATAGACTCTTATGATTAGAAAAAATTTCATCTCTCTCATTAATGATTACTCGGGTTTCATATATCTCTACTTGCTTCATAATAGGAACGAAGCATTAGATGCCTTTAAGGTATTTAAAACCAAAGTAGAGAAAAATGCAGTAAACAAATTAAGATTGTAGATCATATAGAGAAAGTAAACATTATGGTAGATATACTAATGATGCACAAGCATCTAGCTCGTTTGTGAAGTTTCTTCTAAAGCATGTGATCGTAGCTTAATACACCGTGCTTAGTTCTTCGGACCAAAAAAGTGTAGCAGAAAGAAATTAGACTTTATTGGACATCATCTGGAGTATGCTTAGTTAAATTTAATTTAATTAATTTTTATATTAATTTTTTATCACGTCAGCACCAAAACGACGTTATTTTTGTATTGTCTAGCCATGTCGGCATGCAAAACGGCATCGTTTTGCACTTCCTTCGCTAGAAAATTGCAACGTTGGCATTTTGGCTAGATTTTGCCGGAGTGACACTTAAGTGATCCATTTTACTCCGATTTTGGTACTTAAGTGTAACTTTTCTAACTTTTGACACTTATGTCATTCCGTGCCAAGTTTTGGCACTTGAGGTGTACTTTTGCCTAGAAAGAATCCTCCAAAACCACTAAAATAGAGGGCCACATCATTAAGGAAAGATCCACAATTCAAATTTACTTCCTATGAATCCCACCATTTTTTTTTTTTTTTATATTGATTCTACTCTACTCTCAATCTAACTTTCATTCTTAGACCTTTACCATGCCTCATTGTAAGGCGTAAGAGTCAAAATTGTTGGAAGATATGAAGTCAAAACTGTTGGAAGATATGCTTAATATATCGAGATTTGCCCAAATTATGGTTGATATGTTCGGGATTGTAATTGATTGTTTGTGTCGATCTATGATTAGATTTGATTTACCTAGACTAGAAGTATACAGTCATTCCTTTATTGAACATTCTCTGTATTATTTATTGATCCTCTTGTACATTGAATACAATCAATGAAGTGCACAAAATACATTCTCTCGCCACTCACGATATTCTCTCTTCTCTTCTCGCTTCCCTCTCAATTTGTGACATGGTATCAAAGCAAGCATTCTTCATCTAGCTTCTACATTTTCTGATTGCCCTCTGGATTGTATTATACCTTCGTTGTTGTGGAAACACTAAACCTACAAAACAAGGTTAACATTCCGATGTAGGAATAAGTATCTAAACATTCTCAAAACGAGAAAACCAAAATTTTGTCTTACCATTTACCGACACCATGCCTAGAGAGCATTTATCAACTTATGAATAGAGAACTCCCAGGAGTCAATGGTGCAACAAAACACGTCGATCCAAGAACACACCTTAGATGTGCCTTTTGAGATCGTGAAGCAGGAACCAATAGTCCGTGCCCAACCCAACTAGGAGAGCCCATCATGGCTAACCCTTCGGGAAACCAATTGCAAGCCAGCCCGATTTAGGGCAATCCATCCAGTGGTTGCTTGTTTCGATGGTGCCCAACCCATGGATCTATGGGCCCACATGAACAAGCCCATGGCTGATGAGTCAAGGCCTTGAAGAACCAGTCCACCTAGAGGTGGCCCACTAACCATGTTCAAGGCAAGCCCAGCCACTAGGTCGAATTTCACACACGCGGTCATATGCCCGAACTGTGTACTTTAGGTCCAGGATCTGAATCCCTATCCTATTTCCCAACTCGGGTTCCCGCTGTACCATTTTCAATAAAAGGAAAAACTATATACTTCTAGTCTAGGTAAATCAAATCTAATCCTAATTGATACAAACAATCAATTACAATCTCGAACATATCAACCATAATCGTGGCAAATCTCCAATATTTTGAGCATATCTTCCAACACTCCCCCTCAAGCCGGTGGTTTGCGTAAGTCCAAGATGCCTAGCTTACTTAAAAGATATGCATGTTGCCATTGACATAAAGGTTTAGTGAACATATTCATAGGTTGCTCTCGGTGGTCCCGATTCCTCTAGTCTTGATTAATCCTTCTTGAATCTTTTCTCGATAAAGCGACAATCAACCTCTATGCTTTGTCCTCTCATGTACTATGGGATTTGCCGCAAGTTTGAGACTCGCACTCCAAGATCTAGAAGTAGGCCCCGTAAACAAATTACTTCACACACGTCTTAGCCATGGATCAATACTCAGCCTTCAGCTAATGAGAGGGACATAGCGGACTATTTCTTTATCTTCCACTAAAGCAACAATTCTACAAATTTGATGCAAAAACCGGTGATGAACCGTCGACGCATGGGACAAGTCGCATAATCTACATTGCGGCAAGCTGTCATTTCCATGTTACAATTGCAAGAAAAAAGAATCCTTAGTCCTAGGCATTTCTTCAAATTTTTCACAACTTTCAAGTTAGCATTCATATGAGACTGTTTTGGGCTATGCATGACCGGATTGCATAACATATGTTTGGTTTGGTCATAGTGAGACGTATGAGTTTCCCAACTAGTCTCTAATAGCATGACGGATTTTGAGTAATGAATCATTATTTGTAGATTGTAGACTTGCATCATAATTTGTTCTTAGAACAAATTTGCTTTTGAGAATAAATTTGGAATCAAATCAAAGAGTAGAAAAAAGTTGTTTTTCTTTGTTCTCGGGAGTAATTCCGTAATCAAGCCAACTCATTTTTCCTTTTTCCTATTTTTCTTTTTTTTTTTTTTACTCTTTTCCTTCTCTCTTCTTCTTCCTCCCAACCGGTCACTAGCCGCCACCACCACTATCGCTATCGCCAGTGATCATCGATGATCGTAGGTTCAACGAAGCTTTGCCCAACCGACACAAGGTCGGTCTCGCCTTGGCTCCGGGCGAGGTCAAGCCATGATGAGGCTCAAGCCAACAAGCCTCGTGGTGGCTTGGCCTTGTCAGGGGCAACGACACTCCGATGAGGTCACTAGACGAGATGACTAGAGGTAAGAGAAGGAGAGAAAAGGAAAAAAGAAAAAGAAAGTAATAAAATTATTTGAAAATTAAAAGAAATTGATTTTGATTGCCTGAGATTAGAAATTGTGAATAGTTATCAAAGTCTTTAAATGCTCGGAAATTCATTCAAAAAGCAAAATAAAACAAAAAATCATTTCTTAACAAAAATTGTTTCCTAAAACAAAATAATTACTAAATACACCATTAAACTAACATCAAACATCCACAAGTTTTGAAGCGATTCCAAATGAATCTTAAATTCGATATTACAAACTTCCTATTTAAGCTCCACCAGGCTACTAGACCCAAGAACAGCACTCGGCACTCTAAAGTGAAGGGCTGGCGATGCTCCCAACAGCTAGGGCAACATCATGGATTTTCTCTTTTTTTTTTTCTTTTTTTTTTCAGCGCCAAGCATATCCAGTCATCCAATTTATTTGACATAACTCTCACCATCAAATTGAGCCACCTGCATGGAAGTCCAACTCGATAAGGTACATATGGACTTCGTGGCTCTCGTGTAGCGCCAACACATGGTCCCCGAAATTCGAGAACCCACCGCTGCCAGATCCAGAACGGCCACCACGGCAAGCATGGAAATTGCACTACTCCTTTCCAAAGGCCACGGAACGGCCGAAGCATCAACGATGCGCGGACAGTGCACCTGAAGGGCAGGAAGGAGAGTATGTGAAGGAGGAGGGACTCGGGGCAAGCCGCCGATCCTGTCGACTTCCTCATCCTCTTTACTCTTTCGCGGGTCTGAACAGTTGATTCTGCCTCTGCGATCACCAGTTCTGCTCGTGGCTTTGATCACACAAGTACAAGAGGCACGAGCGACCTCTTCAGCCCAAGAGACGTGGGAAAAAGCAAAGGACAGGGCTATGAACGCGAGCTGTGGCTGCGACGAATCCCGAGCTTTCAGTTGGAACGCAAACCGTACTTATGCCGGGTGAGCGATGGTGAGTTTATGTGAGACCGGCCCAATAGGCGGGGCTAACCTTTTTCCCCCATAAATGAATATAAGTATTTTTTTTCTTGTCAAGGTACTAGATAGCTATTTAGTTTTAGGAGTTAATATCAGGTTTAAAAGCCTTCAATCGGTATATATATATATATATAATAAATTTATCTCAAACTAATTTTTTGACTTTTAAAAACTCCAAACCGGAGCATTTATAATAAATTTTGATAAATTTATAAACTAATTTTTTTGGCCACCAAAAATCCTAAATTGAAAGATTTGTGACAAATTTACATTCGTTATTTTTCGTTAAATTAACTTAATACCACAAAAAATTAACAAATACAACTATGATAAATGGAGGATAAAACTCAAAACTGGTACGCCCGTCACATGTCATATAACTTAATAATTTGATGGTAAAATCATGAATAGATCACAAATTGATCAATTTCGGATTATTGGTGGTCAAATAATTAGTTTGAAGTAAATTTATCGTAAGTGCATCAGTTTGAGATTTTTTTTTTTTGTAGTATTGATCATTGCTTTTGCGATTTTAGGGATAAATGCATTGAAAATCCTAAACATGTCATGAAAGTGTAATTGAATCCAATTTTAATTGTCAAAGTGGTGCAAATGTCGACTTTACTCTTTTTATTGTTTTCTCTCTGACATTGGTGAGGGTAAAATGACATCGTTTTGATTTAAATACAATTTTTTTATTTTAAATATTATTTAAATTATATTGACAATAAATGAAATTTATTTAAGAGAAAAAAGGAAGGGAAACTAACTGCTGCCCCCACCATCGCCACGAAGAGCCGATGATGGTGGATGATAGCTAGTCAAGAGTCGGCGAGGGTTGCCACCTCACCCAGATGAAAAGAAACCAGGGCTACAATCGCCTCACTTACGAGCACCGTCTCTCAAGCTTGACATTGCGACATTTGTTAAAAGTTCAGAACTGACTAACCAACTTGTAAATCTAAACCTAAACAGATTAGAGAAATCTTATCCAATCTCAACAAACGCGATAGCGTAGCGAAACATGCAACTGTAATGAGATTTTTGACACAATCGACGAGAAAAAGAATTAGCGTTCATAGAATCGAAACTTCGAAATTAAATTGACAGGAAAGATCGAACAAGAGGACCAGAAGGCGGACCGGGACAGCAGGTTGGGTTTGCTGACGCCTGAGCCGCCAATCAGGACCAATTTGAAGAGGTAATCATGCTCGTCGTTAGCTTTATACCCCGCCATGAATACGAAAAGAACGCCTTTCTCTTTAGTCCAGGTCTTGGAGGTTCGAAAAGAGGAGGAAGAAGAAGGTGGAGACAGCCGGGTTTGGGCTGATTTGAAGTTACCAATGGAAGCATTATGTTGGCCAGATTTGAGCTGTAATTTGGGACCATTGCTTTTAATTTTTCCTCTGCTTCTCCTAATTTAAAACCAATATATACTATTATATAAAATAAAGCAGATCTCCTTTTAAGGAGTCTCAATAGCCTTTCTCTTCTCTCAAATATCTTTAATTACTTAAATTACAATTTTCTATTTTTTTTTTTTTTGTAAATGAACGAATGTGTAAATTTTATTTTAGCCGGCACATTTTTGTTTTAGCATTGAAATTTAGAATTTTCAATCTTATAGTAACTTTCTTAAGGAGATTTTAAATCATGTCATCATTTCACAAGAACCTATGCAGTTTATTGAAATTATGCATCTTAGGAAAGTTTTTTTGGTAAAGTGCATCTTAGGAAAGTTCGTTTCACAAAAGCTTAAGATTTGGAAAATATTTTCTCAAAAAATGATCGATTACAAAGATAAATAAATGAAAAAAATTATCGCCTACCTAAAATAGTCAATCATAAATTGTTATCAATAATAAAAATATTTTCCTTTAATTAATAGCATATTTTATTTTGAAAAATATTTCTCAAATCTCAAGCTTTCCATGAATCAAATGAACTTTTTTGTTATCGAAAAATTTAATTTTTTCACATGTATCTATGCCATTTATTTGTAGTCTGCATTTTAATTATCAATCTCTTTTAACTCTTTGATGATTCAAATACTCCGGAGCAACTTCGCAAGGTCAAGTATGTAAGTTTACCCGGTATTGACAAATCAAGTACCAATTAAATTTTTCCATGCAGTGCACATGATATTGTAAGATTAGAAAAAACTATAAATTTCCTTACCTATGAAATACATGTGAACATGTGAAGCATTAATGATTAAGAAATACTCCCAATTAGTCAACATTAGTTTATTGAAAGAGTTTGTAATTTCAAAAAAAAAAAAATCAAATAAATGCTGACGATTTGATATAAGTAACAGTGACTTCCTAAAAAAAATTGCACAAGCAATTCGCTGGTCACAATTTTCTCCTACAAATCATTACCAGCAAATTAATGATAATTCAATTCTACCTCTTGTAAACCGAACACCGAATCCTGCAATTAGATGCGAAATTGGGCGATAAACGTTGTTTCCGCTGACCACAACAAATTAGAAGAACCAAGCATGTTTCAAAAAGCAAGCAACCTGAAGATCAAAAACCAAGGATTTTTGTCCGCACGAAGCTCTCCAATAAATTTTACAAATTCTGAAGTCTTCAATTAACCATAAACAGCAGATCAATACTGAAGCCACGGCTTCTATCTCAAGAGAAGACGAGAGGGAGCCAAATGAGGTTCGGCATATACAGCTACTTGCTCACGGTGGAAGACGAGCAGAAGTTCCAGAAGATGGAGCCCATGAACATGAAAAGCACACCGCTTCAAGAGGGACCATGAACATGAAAAGCACCATTTTTCCGTGCGATTGCGAGTCGTATTTCGAGCGTGAAATCGGACTATCAATCGTATGACGTTTGTGAAATTAGGAAAAAATTCATAATTAATGAGAGATCAAGAGATCTCTTGGATATGGCAATATCGATCAAACATTCAAAGAAATATTGCGATATTATGAATTAGGCAGCGACATATATGAAAATAAGATTATTCGAGAGTCTTACCTAATTCATGATGTCACGCGAGTGACACTTCCAAATTCAGACGGATGATGGTGGCATCAACGATGGCTTATTGCTCCATGGTCTCGATGGAAACGGGTTAGAACGCCAACGGTGGTGGGCTCCGGAACTCGCTAGGATGCCGAGGAGCAAGTGGGGATGGATGTGCACCAACAATGGACTCCCGGAGGAATTATTATACTTCTCTGCAAGACCAAGGAAACAGCGAAGCTCACGGTGTGGTAACTCTCACTTGTGAAATCCACACTGATAAAATTCGCACGCTTGATGAAAGTCAACAAATCTGCAAAAAGAAGAATCGTGGATTGGAGTAGCACTAGATTTGCTGGGCTTGGTAGTGACCAAAAGCCCACTAAGACTTCACTGTGGAGGCACTTGTGAATTTGCTGGATGTTGTTGAAAGTCACACCAAAATCACGATCTTCGCGGGTCAACCTGCAAATAATTCACCGAAGAGTTCAAAGAATTCGAGCCAGGTTTGATGACATGTCAACCGGAGCCATACACGATGAAACACAGCGCTGCAAACGCTGCGAGGGTGAAAGACAAAAGCTCCGTTGGAGTGGGTGACGCTCGATGGCTTCGGGGCACAACAAAATTATCGACGTTGGCTCGAGCTGTCGCGGGATGAGGGGGAAGCTCTGGCAGCAACGGGTCAGGAGCGTTGGGTCACGCGGCGTTGCTGGCTTCAGGCGAGACGGGGCAGAAGCGTCTTCACGGGGCAAGGGCGACGGAAACGGAGGCACGGCTGTGGATCACTTGGCTCGGGTAGAAGCTGCAGGTCGGCGATGGTGCAGCGAGCGGGAAGATCAGGACAGCGGTAGCGTCGCGGAGTGAACGGAGGAGGCGCGGGCCGGCGGAACAGAAGCAGCAGCGTCAACACTCGCGGACGATGGAGGTGCGGCGCGGAGGCGGACTGCTGCGGGGGCGACGGAGGCTCAGCTGAAGGTCGCGGGTTTTCAGCGGGCGCGGCGATGAGCGGTTTGACTGGTGGTCGCTCAGGCGTCGGGAGGAGCGAAGGCGGGCCGCAGGAGCAGCGGTGGCCGGCGCGGGGAATGGGCAGTGGCGGCGGCACTGTGCAGGGACGCGATTCCGAGCAACCGGCAGAAGACCAGCACGCTGAGGAAGAAGACCAGTCTTCTGTTTTTTTCTTTTCTTTTTCTCTTTTTCTCCTTTTTTAACTCAGACGTCCCCTCTGTTCTCACATCTCCCTCACGTCACTTCCCTCTTGTGCCCCCCGCTCTCACGTCCAATCTCTCTTTTCCCTTTTTTTTTGACTTTTTTGTGTTCCTTTCTTCAACGAACCCTAAAGAAGCTCCCTTTGTATGGCCGTATGTATCAATAGTGTGGCCTCCTTAACCCTACTACGTATGTTTACTTATTTATAGCTAACAGATTAGGGTTTTTTAAATTTTCCAAATCCATATGCACGCGATTTTTTTTCGAAACACAATATTTGTTTTTTTTTCCAAACGTAATATTTGTTTTTGAATCGAAATCTCACAAAGATAAATCCTTAAAATATCTCCGAGGATGCGTTTGAACCGATTTGCTTTCTTCGTGAGCTTAACTCCATCAACTTAAAGTTTCCGAACCATCAATTCAATCCATCCGTTTACTAAAGCCCAATGTAAATGCAAATAAAAAATAAATGCACATAAAATTATATGTTATGCAATTAACTATTTTTTTAGGATAAAATTAACCCTTAATTTTTTAATGCAATAAATGACTAAACGGATTGCCAAAATTTAGGTGTCAACAAAATTATTTCAAAATTTTTGTCCACAATGCCAAAATAGTGCCTCATCGGTGGTATCTGTGTGATAAAAGAAAAGAAGAGCAAAGAAAAACTTTTGCAAACTCCGACACTTGAAAACCCAAAAGAAAAAGAAAAGACTCCAAACAACCGCCACGAAGCCCATTCCCATTAACTCAGGTCAGCAACACAAATCATTCTAAGTTTCAATGCTGCATTTTGTACCAGATCCACCCAAATATCCAAGTAGTCCAGAATCCTCAAACAATACATCCAGATAGGAGTGGCCTGAAGATATAAACTCGAAATTAACAGCATAACCACATCCTCATCATTTTTCTCCCGCTTCCAAGCTACGGCACCTTAAGAAACCATGGGAATTTGACATGTGTGAATTTATCAAACCAAGCGTACTGACAAAAAGCCACTATCTGCTCCAACAAGTTTTCGATTTCTACTGTCAGGTAAGATCAAGGAAACCACAGGAACATACCAGAAATTCAATGCACAGACAGGGATCCAGAACCCAAATCCTGCAAAGAAGAGGTACATAACTAACACGTGATTTTACCAGGCATCAAATAAATAAGGACAGCATAGGAGAATGAAGAGCACTTTACCATAAAGAAGTGTGGGAAGAGCATCTTTTTCATACTTTTAGGGAGCTCAGATAACTTCCCTTGCCATAAGTTGTTCCAAGCAAAAGAATTGCAATAACTGAAGGGCCTAGCATGATTTGGTTTAACAATACCTTCAAGAAAAATGAAGTTAGAAGATTAAGCTCTTATGTTTTGGACCATATATTTAAGGATATTGTACCAGAACTGATTGTACCTTCATCATCAAGTTCTCAATTGTTGACTTAGGCAAATTTCGATCAAGATACTGATACCAGACATATGAACCGGGGCCACAGAAAAGAAATCCTTAAGAAGTCATGCGAGGGGCCCAAAACTAGTCGTGATCTAAAAAAAAAATAATGCACGTGATGTCCTGTGTCATAGATTTGGGTCAACATTTTTGCACAAATACTTCGCCAAAGCAAGCACTAAAACTCTAACAGAGGAACAAAAACATTGGACCCTCGTGAAAGGATAAGAGTTACAGACAAAAAGAAGTTTGCACCATCCCAACCTTAAGAATTAAGATCTTTTGAAAAGACAACCTACTTCCTAAACGAGAAAAAATGAACCGAACGAATGGAAACACGCACATCCTTTCCTCTCTACATAAAGCAAACTTAGTAGTTCATAGACTTCTCAAACTTCTTGTGTGACATTTTGGATTTTTTACTTCTGCTTTCAATTAAATTAATCGGGTATTTACAGAATTTTAATGTAATAGACTTGAGAATTCGACTAGGAATCGGTTACTCAACCGTGCTCATCTGCCAAGATCGTTATGGCACAGTAAAAATCGATTAAAAATCAAAGATAGGTTAGTTTGACTGAGATATGTGGTTAAACGTGGGTGATTCCACTAAATTGCAAAATTCTCGTTAATCGACACTAGATTGATTTTTCTATCGTTTTGGTACATCGTGTCCGTAATTAAAATCTCGAGGTTTTCACAACAAACAAGAGTTGTCAATGCGTCGAATGGGTTCACGTGGTTCGAGAAAAATCGACCAAGAGTTATTTGCACTAAAATTTTTTTGAAAGCTACGTAGTAACCTAAATCACTTTAAAATCGCGCCGGATTAAAATTAACTACGAATTTGAATCCAATTTCAGAAATTGAAAGTCCTGTCGTATCACATGTCATTTTAGGAACGCCAACTCATCTTTCAAGAATTTTCAAAGAGTTCAAGATTTTGACAGAAAATCGTTTTGAACATTTGAAAAACGATTGAAAATTCGGATTGGCCAATTTAAAGGGACTTTTGGCATCTAGTGTAATTGAATTTGTGATAGGAAATTCCGTGGGCTTTTCCTCAACAAATCGGATCTCAATCGGAGAAGTTTGTTTAGAAAATCGGATTTAAAAAAAAAAAAGAATTAAAATTTGAAATCGAAGGAAATGGCCCTTTTTCCCTTACCTCTCTGCCATGTCCCAGTTTCCTGCCTCATCTTTGACTTTTTGTCAAAATTTTCCTTATCTCCCCCACGTTGCCGACAACCCCTTCACTTCTTCCACTCATTGGTCTCCCCATTTTGATTTTTCTATCTTATCCTCTCTCTCTCTCTCTCTCTCTCTGCTTCTGTTCGTTTTCATTTTTCGCTCACTCGCTGGACGTGGCTTCGGTTGTTCTTCATCTTCATTCGTTAGATTCCAGCCGCCTTAAAGCCACGCGGAGTCGAAGTCTTTTGCCATCCCCACGAGGTCAGCAAAGCAGGCCCAGCCGCGCCAACGAATTCAGCCGCAAGTTCAGCCCTTCTCTCCGCAAAATCAGTCGCTCAAATCAGTCCTTTAGCCAAGGAACCCGAGCAGAAAATCGGAAGCTTTGGAGGCCATTTTTCGGGTTCGGTATGCTCGAAAGCCTCCACCGCGTTGGAGAGGATCGAGCCTTGTTGCATCCCCATCGATTTGAATCGACCGGTTCGATAAACAAGTGAGTTTATCTCACTAATTCTCGCTTTAGTCGGTTAATTACGTTTAAGGGTTGTTTAGTTTAGACTAAACTTGGTTTAGTGGATAATTAGAACGGTTTAGTAAATTAATTAATTATTGATACATGTTAGGTGGTTAGAGTAGTGTAGCTAGAGCCTAGACAAGCTCTAAAATTTATATAGAGTGGTTCGAAAATTTTCTCGCCAGTTTAAGTATTTAATTAGACTTTTAGAGCCTAAGTGTGAACTTTTAGCATTTAATAATTAATTTTCGAAATTAATTAATTAATTTTTTTTGGAAATTAGAGGGATATCTCGTAAACGGAATTTTATGCCGATTGTAGTGGTGCGGCTTGTTTATTTAATTGAGCTCTAATTTTAGCCGATTGTGCATGATTTGTATTTTGGAATTTATTCTTAAATTCATTTAGTTTCGTAATTGGAGTGGAAAATAACCTAAGGTCGGTTGCAACGCCAAAAACATTTTGGTGGATTTTATAAAATGGTGAGATTTATGAAAATGAAATTATGGTAATTTGGCTAAGGTTGATCGTGTCCACACATGATATTTTATTGAGTATGATAAAAATAGAAAAAATGGCCTTAGAATATTACATCGGTGGATCTCAGCCTACGGTGAGCATAACAAATATATTGGATTAGTAGATCTAGCTTCTAGTGAACATAATAAATATATCGGATCAATGGATCTAGCAACTTTACGGTGAGCATAATAAATATATCAAATCAGTGGATCTCGCTGATTTCTAGTGAGCTATACTATCTATATATAGGCTAGAGTGAGCAGTCCTGGACTATGGTCAAACATAGATAGTATTGATTGAGATGACCGGAGAATGGTCATGTTGACATGGAACCAACTGAGTCGATTGATCGATGATTTGATTTGATTGAATGATTTGATGTGGTGAATTGATTCGACGAATTATAAATTGTATTGACCTGCAGGAAGGAACTGAGGCCAAGGTAAATCATCAGACATGTGAATGTGCTTAGGCAGCCCTTAAGGCATATTTTCTTTCTAACCGGGTCTTAGGGAATTGAACTTGCTGAGACGTCGTCTCACCCCGTTGTGGGATAACAATTCCAAGTCCTTAGTTGGCGGTCATGGAGGACCGAAAGCCCTAGAGTTTGGAAGGTGAAGGTCAAGAATCGTAATCCGTCGACTAGTGGGTGTTATGACAATCCCCTTTTTGTTAAGTTGACATTTTTGTAAACAAACTAATTTTGTAATTAACCCATTTGTCTATAAAAGACTTGTCTTGGTTTGAAAATTTTATTCTTGCTCTTCTATCCCAATTATTTGTTGTCTGGGATTTTATATTCGCTTTCCGCATGCGTATTTAAAATGAAAGGGTCGGCAACGCGTCTTGGGATGTCGCTATTAATCGACCAAAGAGGGATGGGCACACGCTCGAAGGATCGGGCATGACATCTTGTCTAATGTCTCTTCCAATTATACAAGACAACTTAGAAACATAGAAAAAAGTCAAACGGGCTAAACTCATATTTAGAGATAACAAAAATGGTACAAGTAGAAGAAACGTGACCACATGGGACATGACCAGGCTTTAGGGTATGATTTATGACATTTCAATCTGAAATCTCAATGGAAGCTCGAACCTCCTTCTAATGATTCGTGAGAGATGAAAAATTCACTAATATAGCACAGAACAGCTCCAGCTATAGCTCAACTAGAAAACTGATTTGACCATAAGTAGAAATCATTTTCTTTGAATCCATGCATGAGCAGCACATGATTTGCCCATCAACACCGTATGACTCGGAAAACTAAGCAGCAGCAACATAAAGTGGTGAATCTGGCAAGCTGAATTGCACGGCGGATAGTATACCCAAACCCCACTTCACATACTAATCTAACCTCTAGATATTCAAGTATCAAACACAAAAGCCCCAATGTTCTCAAATAGTTCCGACGAACTGTGCACTAGTATCTTGCATCGAAAGGCCTACATGGCTTCAAAACTCATGAACATGGCACCGACCACTTCCTACATTGTTTCAGATGCAAGATCCAAGCACTCAAGGTTGGTATAGAAATTGCCCCATGGCATGCGACTTATGTAGAAGAAAAGCTTTAAAACCTAAAAATGGAAATTACTTGCATGCATTTTCTCCTACAAGCGAAGGCAATAATGACAGCTATTTTTTCCAAAATCACTCATAACAACAATTTTCTTTCCCAGCAAAGCAATGTCAACCAATCAACTATGTGAAGACACATCAATATCTTTAAGAAGAGCTTCCTCAAAAGCCGAAGTGAAGCTAAACCATCATAGACTCAGAAGTCATAACGGAACCAGAAACAAAACATCGACCACATTCCCTAAACTAATAGTCAAGCAAAAAGTCAATTATGCCTCTGTCAGAACACTGCATATCTTGCTCAGCTCTCAGCATATAATCCAAGCGAATACGGACAACCACACAATCAGTCACACTTGCGACTTGAGCACGCATGCAACATTCAGCTAACCACAAACATTTGTAATCAAACACCGACCTCGCGAACAACATTAATATCCAATCTAGATGAGGAATTTTTTCCGAGCCCTCCCTTCCTTCTCAGACGCTCCCTGACCTGAGCTATTATTGTCATCGGCCAGAGCGGGCGAGCCCACTGTCGCCGCTTGCTCAGGAAGGGAACCCGACGAGCCATTCTCCCGGTTGACTCCACAGGATCCAAGGGCTGTGAGCTCCTCCGACGAGGACGCAACGATCCCTCGTTCCCCGGGGACCGTTCCACCCCCAGAGCCAGCCATGGCCACAGCCACCACTCAAAGCACCCATTGAGAGATGGCAAAAATCTGAGGTTGATATTTGCTGGATGGAGGAATGAGCAGAGATCAGTGGCTCTGCCTTATCGAAAGGCCGAAACAGATAGCGGCCTGGGAGTCCCATCATGCTCTAGGGATGCATCTGGCTGAGAAAACAATCGAAAAGAATTTCCAAATATCCATGCACAGAACTAGGAAGTGAACTCTTAAATTCAAAACGGTGAAAACACTTTCTAAAAATTACTTCTCTTCAACCGATCACCGAGCCTTAGCGATGGCTGACAAATAGACATAGACGCAGGCCAATCCCAGGCGAGGCTCAATCTTGATGGCTTTGGTCAAGCTCGACCTTGTTACGATTAGCTCAAGCCTTGCCAGCCTCACCATGACAAGGTCGAGTTAGCTCCGGAGGCCAACCAGGTTGGCTCTTTAGTGGCTTGATATTCAAAAGAAAAGGAAAAAAATTCAAAATTTTCTTTTGCATGATATTCATGATATTGAAATCATTTTTCAAATGAGATTCAAACAACAAAAAAACACTTTCAATCATATATCATCAAACAAAGAAAACTAACCACCTTCTTGAGAAATAATTTCCCTTGAAAGGTATTTTTTTTTTTATCATAAAATTTTTCATAAATTTTGAATTTGAACAAATTCTGAATATTATCTATGTTAATATGTATAGATTGCAAGTCGGTACTGCCCTTCTAAGATTTAAATCTCGTTACAAGGTAAAAGGTAAAGTTATTCCCAACGCCTTAGAATGATTTAAAACACATTATCTAAGCCTTTTTTATGAGTAACATGTTAAACACTCTTGATACTTCTTCGGATCTTCAAAACATCTTAGGTATTTTAGTAATTATACCCACCATGTTTTTTTTTTTAATAATCATAGTTGAACATGGTTGCTTGGTAGATGAAAAATTTAAATCTCCAGTGTTTAATGTAAAAGGTGAGCTCATTTGTTCAAGTGACTTGATAGTTACAATTCTGGATATCATTCAATAGTATATGTATGGCAGTTAAGATAAAATTCAAGATTTATTATATCCGGAACTTGAAGCTCGCTCAAGCCAAGATAAAGTATGATATAAAAGGAATATAACTCAGATAAAATTATTCCATAAAGAATGTGAGATAAAGGTGAATAAAATTTCTAATATTCATAACACAAAAATTATTTTTCTCAAATAAACAAATTCTTAAATTAATAAAATTAAGATAATATTTTTTTATAAATAATATTTAACTACAATATAAAAATAACACAAGAATAACAACAATTTCTGCTTTTTTCTTCTAATCTTAGTTTTATGGGTTAATACCCTAAAAAAACTCCAAAATGGTAAACATGTGACAAATTTATCTCAAACTAATTTTTTTACCATAAAAAACCCTAAACTAGTACACATTTGTAATTTTACCACAAACTAATACAATTATAATAAATTTATCTGCTGTTAGTTTCAATTGAATTTTACGGTCAAATTGCTAAGTTGGATAATACCTAACAATTGATTAGTGTACTAGTTTGGGATTTTACTCTCCGTTTGTTATAGTTATACAATTTTTGTGGTTTTATGCGATATTATCCAATTTAACAGTGGATATATTTATAAAAAATATACTAGTTTTGGGTTTTTGACGGTCGAACTAATTAGTTTGGAGCAAATTTGTCTTAAATGTTTTAGTTTGGAGTTTTTTGTGTCGCTTAAGGCAAATTTATCGCGGGTGTCTAGTTTGGAGTTTTTCATAATTAAAAAAAAATTAGTTTAGAGTAAATTTTTCACACGTGTACCTATTTAAGGTTTTTCAGGATATTAACCTATTTTTATTTGTATATTCAAATTTTTTCTAAGTTATAATATACATTTAATATATAAATATATATTGAGTATGTATATATATTACATATATTAGATATTTTAATATTTTAGGTATATAAGTATAGTTCACTATTTAATAAAATTTAATTAGAGAATGATGGAAGGAAAAAAAATAAAAAGAGTGGAAAAAATAAAACAACAAATAAATAAAAATGATATAAACAAGAGTTATTAGAGATTCTTACGATCTCCGTTTGTACGATTTTTAAGTTTATTTATACTAGTATGTCGTTTATACTAAATAATGTACATAATATGATGATATATATATTCGACTTTAATTCTGCAAGTCACAAAACAATAATAGGATATAGAAAAAATTCTTGAATTTCATATTCTATACTATCAAATCATATCATATCCTGACTCAAAAATCCAAACAGTTAAAACAGTCTCTAGCATTGAGATTCATTTATCATTTTCAATGATATACATATGTCGTAAGCATCGAACTTCAATGATTTTTCAGCTTGTAACATTTCTCTTTATCTATCATGTTCAAAAGAAGGAAAAAGGGACCAATGCGGTTTGATCCAATTGAACAAGTAAACTAACACGTACTTGAAAAGCAGGGTTATTCACTCGCGACAATGTCCGGGAACTGGGTCAACATCAGTACTCAATACAACGTCCACTTCGGAAATATGCTCAAAACCAGACATGTAAGCATGCACCATAGAAATGCCAAAAACCATACTGAAGGATATCTGGGCAAACAAGTATGGCCTAAGTATATATTACATTTGCATATGGAATCCGTACTGCTGGAGTGCCACTACCGCTATTGATCTAGCAGCGTTTCCTGCATCACCTCCTTCAAACTTTGGACGATATACGATGAGAGCAATAGTGACTTGGAGAAAAAGCAAAGCACATATTGAAGCAAACCAAAAAATGATAAAACAGACTCGATAAATTTTTGTATCCAATGATCAACTATCGAATTCATCGATGTAAGACGCGACTAAGTGAAACTGCTAACTGAGGATAGAGACATGACTTGCTAGCACATATCTAGAAAAGTAAAAAAGCAGTACTCCCATACTTGAGAGAACCATATCCATGTACTCAATTGAAGTGTACCCACTGACGCGGGAGAGATTCTTGGGAAACTGAAAACCTTCTTAGAAAATTTCACAAGCATCTTTGAGGTAAAATCCTCTTCTAGAGAGCGATGTCCTTAGCAATGTGCTTCATCATTTCAGTGAGTCCATTATTCTTTTTAGTGGAAGTCACCATTTTCTCCAAAACCAATGCATTCCCCAAGTAGAAACTCAATGAACTCGATTACGTATGGTTGGGTCACGTGTGCATAGATCATGACGTTCTTCAGGGTGGTGTTTTAGGCGAATGTGCCCTCAATTGAATTCCAGTACCTCCTGCCATCAAATTTACATCTTTCGCTACCTTTTTCCCTGACAAATAGCCAAACAAAGTGCAATGATCAAGCATTGGTAAAACATACACATTTAAATTAAAGAGATCTGCTTCTGATATCCAATATCCATAACTCAGTCTGAAAGTTAATATACTTGACAAAATTTATAGAAAGGGGTCAAAATTAATCTACATAATGAAGAGGTGGCCAGTGTTCTCTATGGAAGTAAACATAAATTTGTCATTAAAAAAAGATATTCCTTATTCATGCAGCACTGTAGGCTAAAGCGCACCTGAATATCATGGGGCACCACACGATAAACATATATGGTGAGTGTCTCTAGAAAATTGCAAGTCTCTAGTAAGTAAGAAATCCCAGGAGGTGCCATTTAGCTAAATTAAGGGTCGTTGTCACAGACTTCCAGTTGAAAGATGGGCGTGGTTGATTCGTTAGCTTCCATATGCTGAAGACCTGGAGATCGAAAAGAGAGAATCATTGGAGGAACACATCTTTTTAAACACAAAATAGGACATACAATTACTTTATGATGTAATCTAGAAAAGGAAAGGAACAGCATCTGCTCAATAATGCCCGATGTTCTGATTATTAAACTAAATTAGAAACATACAACAACAAACAACAACTATGCCTCCCACGCCTCAAGAGCTACAGTTTACTGCAGATGGTAATTGATGGATTCAATCTCCACTACACTTCTATCACACTAGTTAGACAACTAGAATGCCACACATTACACAAGCTGCAGTCCTCACTCCTCAAATTTAATCCGAAATTTACCAAGTGTCTATTTCCTTATCACCCACTAGTCTTTTTGCTATTAACTGATATACACCTCCGGTGATATAAGTAAGTTTTGGAAGAATTGACCTAACAAGCACCCATAAAAGTGAAGGCATCGGTCAGTCATTGATACCTCGTAAAGAGTCCAAACAAAACCTTCCTTTAACAAATATACAAGATTACATTGGACTTTTATCAACACAAACATCAAAATGCCAAAATTCCACAAAAATAGCCCACAAACCTAAGCAACAAGATTGAATTTTAGCGGAAAGCATGTCCCAGCAAATGCTAAGTTGTCCGTCAAACACATGAGTTGACACAGAGTAAAGACTTTAAAAGACCACAGAAAAAAACCAATAACATCCATCTTTCAAATCAACAAAGGAACATATCTGGATCTTCAACCAGTTGGCTCGACATTGACATCTCATACTGAACTAATGACAAATAAAAGAACAATACATAATGCTATTCAAACTGGCTGATGACAAATGAGTAGATAATTTTGACAAGAAAGCAGGACAACAGAAAAAGATTGATTCATATTCAACGGCAACATCATATCTTATGCACAATTAGCTGCAGAAGTTGGAAGAAGAAGAACTCAAATACTTGTAAGGAGCCAAAGATGAGAAAAATGCAATGACAAATTTATAACACGTGAGAAAAGGGCCGTGATTAAGCCAATAGTACAGTACAGTGGAAAATCTAAACAAATAAGTTTCGCATTAATTCAACTGGTGCCACACTCAACTAGTGCCACACTTAATCTTGTGCCACACTCAACTCGCCTATATCAAGCTAAAACAACTTAAAAAACTTCAAATCATTTAAAAAGGATGGAAACCTACCAGTATACTCCCATTGCACAGAGTAAAATATGCAGCATCTTGGA